>JAUTDP010000006.1:3000000-3528139 GCA_033439795.1 Sordaria brevicollis
TGAGTGCTTGAGTATTTGGTGACGTGACACGTCAGGGGATGACTGCGAATGTTGAGTGTGACCAGTAGGTCATAGATAAAGGTTTTCATTGTGTACCTTTTGCATTATGTGCTTGGTCATGCACTGAAGTCATTATAGAATCCCAGAATGAGCCATCTTTCTGAACTGTTGCTGAGGGACACCATTGTCATGTCATGTCATGATCGATCTGCGATTTTGCGGATGGGTTGACATGTACTGTACATATATTAAACTCCCCCACCCCTTTGCTCAATCCTCCTTAGCTTCTTCGTCTCTTTGTCATTGAAAACGACAGCTACCTTATCACGGCTATATCCTCGTCCACTCCGTTCACTACAACACTTGGTATTCCGGGAAATGTGGGGCCAGCCGAAAGCGACCCACTCTTTTCGGATGCTGGGCCCGGGATGCTTCGGGGGGTCTCCGGTTGGGAGACACTTGACGATATCTTACCGTAGGGGGTAACAGGAGTTTGAATAGCGCCTGAAGTCTTGATAGTAGTTATATAAAAAAAAAAATTAAATGCATTTTACTGTTCAACTCGTATTGTAAGGTTTCGTTGGAGTATCATTTTGGCACGAGGTGTCGACTTGGTGGGCGGCTTGATCGCACCTTCCGCCGGATGGTGATTTTCGTCTGATGCATGCAGCACACCCCGCTTGAAGATATGCGTTTGTTTGTATTGTGTGGTTGGAAAACTTCTCCTGCTCTCTCCTGTCCTGCATCTCTTGCATCTTCATTCGTTTCAGTTTCCAACACACGAACTTCGTCCTCCTTCGCGCTGTGCTTTTTCTTCCATCCGACGCGTCAACGACGATAGGCCTGCTTCGAAATACTTTACGTATAGCGAAAGAAAGTTTTATTTATTTCTACATCACGATCGCTTGTCATTTTCTTCCTTTCTTCATCATCGTACATTCGCCTCACCTTTCTCCTTCCATCATCCTCGACTTTCTTCCTTGAATCCAACGACAACATGGATCGTACTATCGACAGTCCCCTCTCCTCGTACATCGCCGACGACGCGCCTTGGGGCGCCTACCCTCTTGAGGTGCTCCAAGAGCAGTGCCTCAAACGAACTCTCTCTTCGAAAGGCGACGCGACCGAGTTGCGCTTGCGACTCGAAGATTACCACCTCCAGCACAAGCGCGAGGAGCGCGACCATTTTCCGTGGCGCGCAGCAAAGGACATGATTTACGTCCAATACGAGATGGCAGGGCAGGGGTACAATCCTTTGTTGCTGAAAGTGCGCGACCGAAGCGACTTTCTCCGGGGAAGGATCGAGAAAGACTTTACTCTCGTCGTAAAATCCCTGGATCCTGGGATGTATTCTTGGTGCAACGTCACCATCGGAAGGAATCCGACGTGTGACTGTACTTTAAAGGTAAGTAGTAGTTGACTCTATCCCTCGTTGGCTTTGCAGGTGATTACAGACTAATTTCTAACCATTTCACTGTGCACGCAGAACGCTGAATCGGAAGACGGGTACGCGGACTACACCTGCCCGCACATCATCTACGTCCTCAAGTACATCCTCGGCTGCCCAGAGCCTTTGCGCCTCCAAGGCGCCTTTCTCACTGACGAGCTGGTCAAAATCTTCCAGCACAGCACCGTCTTTGACCTGATGGAGCGCTACGTCGTTCCTCAGTTAAATCCCAACACAGCAACGCAACGTCCGCGCCTCAAATTCGAACCCAGACACATCGACCGTCCGGCACAGACCTGCACTCTGTGCTTCCGCTTCATTTACTTGGGAGACAAGGTCAAGTTCTGCCATCGTTGCGGGCTGCCTGTCCACCTTGAGTGTCGCCAGCATTTGCAAGATCATCGGAAGGGTACGGGGAGGAAATCGTGCTCGCTACACCACGACTTCAACGAGTGGACCTACGAGCTTCTTGTGGCGCGTAAGAAACAGGGCTCGTCCTTGTATCACTTCCGTGGTCAGGGGGCTGAGGCTCTTGAGGGCGGGTTCAAACAGGAGTCGGACGACGTTGACATGGAGGACGCTTTTGGCGACGACTTTTGGCTTGAGGGCAACGAGCTTGACGTGGATGATGGCTCGGATTTGGAGATCGACGATGATGACAGCGAACATCAAGTCGTTAACGATTACGCTGTCGCTGGCAACGACCAGCTGGAGATGACTCTTGCCATCAGACCTCGCCGGTCTGTTGAAGACCACGAGTAGTTTAATGATCGGGGGGTTTGGGTTCTTGATCGGTGACAGATACCCAGTGGCGCAAGTTAGACGATATGGCACGGAGACTTGTCTAGTGGCATAGACGAGCAGATTTTTGAACAGGGGGATGTCAAGTGGCATAACCGAGTGGCATTACGGAGTGGCATGATGGCCTGGGGTTGCATCACGGAGTGGCATCCGAAAATAGAAGGCACAGTAGCCTTTCTAGCAGATGACTTCATGTCAAGAAGAGGAGTAGCTCTCCATGCTTTGGCCGGGTCTACTATTGCTCAAGGAGCTCAAGTCAAGTTCTCTCATGTTGTTGGTTTCACTTTGTTGCTTATTTTCTACCCTTCCTTTCTCTGTCTTCAGGTTTCTTTGTACTCTGTTCTTGCAATGCTTTGCTCATTTTCCCTTAGTCCTGGTCGATTCAATGACAATCGTTGAGAGCTTATCATGTTTCATCTTGGAGAACCACTGTCGGTTCTCTTTATCGACATAACCTCTAACCTGAACTCTGACACGTAATTGTCTGGTTCTTTCAGTACCTCTGCTCTCAGTCGTCAAGTGTCGGTAGTGGCACTGTACAATTAGTTCCAGATGTTATACCACAAAATTCCGTTCAATATCAGCGTACTCCAAACTACAGAGGTAGTACTCTTGCTAATAGTGTCAGCTAAGTAGCTTCTGTGGGTTTCGTGAGTCTCGTCTCTTGTGTGAAGTGTCCCATTGTTGAAGGAGACTCATCCAGCTATGTAAACAAGTACTTAGTTCAACAGGTCCCGAGAAATCTAAAACTTACCTAGCTATTTGGCAAGTTTGGTCGAGTATATGCCAAGGCCTATCCCCGGAGCACTTTCGAAGATCCGGCTTCATCCGGCCCGGCCGTCAGGGAGCCACCGGGACCCCCAAGGGCCTTCCCAGACTACAGGGCAGCGCTGGACACATCCTCGCAACAACCAGAATCTTTATATAACATGTCCGCTACGGTGAGCCCACCGTTATCTTTCCCTTCGCTACAGATCAGTCTCCCTCAGTTTAGGACATTGCCTTCTCTCGAGGCCCGTGCTCTGGCCCTGCCATTCCCTCGCCGACTTCTGGATATTTAGGCTGCTCTGGTTTTCCTATTTCCTGTTTTCGCTTAGATTCCAGATTTATTCTTCACTTTTATGCCGTAACCTTCCGTCTCCTTGCGGTCCAGGACCTTCCTCTGCTAGTTTCGTTGGCGAGCGTCTGCGTGGTCTGTAGGAACGGCAAGAATGGAGGTCCCACTTCTTGTCTTCTGGCCCTGGGTGACAGGTAAAGTACAACAACTTGTTACCGACAATAACAGTGAATGACATCCAAAGTATGTTAGCCGGCCTTCCTAGTCAGGTGATCCGGGATTTCAGCTCCCGAAATTTTATAAAGATTTGTTTTTGACCGTTGGTTTGCGCTGCCCTTCCTCCGTACTTGGTGTTGCTCAGTCATATCCTGCCTATAGAACTGTGCAATTTCTCTACGAAACTTTTGGCTAGACCCCTCTCTTTTGACATAGTTAGTACAGATCCCGACTTTAGCCATCTTCATATTGCCATTACCCCTCGTGGTGAAGTTACGTTTACCACTCTTCCTTCCTTCTTGGCAGAGCACTCGGCAAACTTCGTCGTATTTTTTCAAGACATCTCAACCGCACATTGAGTCATGGATTGGCTCGACTCCAAATACGCGATGCCAAACTACTTGCCACTGGACGCACCGTGGTCGGAGTATTCAGAGCAGGCCCTCCGCACGCAATGTTTCCTGCGCTTTCGGAATGATGTTGGTTCCGCAGACGATCTCCGAGATCGCTTGGAGCAATACCGAGTCGGCCACCCCATCGAGGAGCGCCTCTTCCCCTGGCGCGTCAGAAAGAACAAGAGCTACACCAGCGATCTCAGCCGAGCTAGGTACCGCAGGTACCAGGTAATTGAAGTCGAGGATAACAGCGATAAAACCTCGGTCGAGAAACGTTTCACCTTGTGGGAACCCCACACCAACACGATGTTCGACGTGATCATCAGCAGAATCCCCCGATGCAACTGTCGGAGACGGGTAAGTGTCCTCATCTATCCTCCCCGCCTCTATGATGCGTGACTCTTACTAACAACTCGTTACAGAGGAGGAAGAACTACACATGCGAACACATCCTCTATGTCCTTCACTTCGTCCTAGGCTGTCCGGAGCCTTTGCGATGGCAACAGGCTTTCTTGAGCGAAGAGCTTCGGGGCATTATTTGTCATAGCGATGCCTTCAAGCACTGCCTGAAGCTACGCACCCGCACCCTCACTCATATCGACAATAAGCAGTGCGTCCGTTGCTTTCGCGACCTTCACGACCTTGACGATGATGACGAGCAAGAAGACTCGGTGGTGGATGGTCATTGTTGCGGAGCTTTAGCTCACCCTGACTGTCGCGATATTGGCATGGAGTTGGGTATGCGTTGTATTATGCAGTCTGAGGAGCTTCTTAAGGGTGGACGGGAGTGTGTTTAGCGCCAGGGTTTAGTACGTGCGGCGCGATGAATGGGGGCGTGGATGGATGGTAAGGTTGAAGGGGTCCGGCGTTAATAGACCGGTCTAGAAGGGAGTATGGGAAGTCTGAGTATGGTTCGGTATCGCGAGCTCATTCGGCCGGGTTGATGATGTTCTCGTGGATGGATCGACTGGTCGGATCCGTGAAACAGTAGAAGGTCCCTGTCGCTGTTGATTGTATGTGCGGATGCATGAAATTCGAGGGTTCCAAAACCAGTACGAGAAAAATGCACAATGTCATGTAATGTTAATCTTCTTCCCTTCGGATTCTGTTGTTGATGTTTCAATGTCCTTGGATTCCGCGGGACTCTGATACTGCCCAGCCAAACTATCTCGAGCTGCACCTCGTGATGGCGCAATCGACCTGACTGATGCCATCAATGTTCTCGATCGTAGAGACGAAGGGAAACAGCACAGGATCTGGATGCTGGGATTTTCACTGCAGTGACAGTGGCTGATGTGGAAGTTTCCGAAGGCAAGAACACCCTACGTGACTTGTGTGCGGGATAAGTTGACAACCTCAAGACCGGAAGCTTTCCAGACATCGTGTTCCGATCGCGGCCGAAATGGTTCGATGATCACTGCGACCCTTCTATGGTCTTTCCATTTGAAGTGAGAAGGGATCTGCCTCATAGCCACATCGCGATTTCCCTGAACAATTTGAGAGCACTGCGCCTTACCTTTGGGTACGTTTGTGGCCAACCTTATCGCAAGAACAGGTCAGTTGCTTGTCATGCGCCCGTCCGCACCTGCCCTCGATGAGAAAAAAAAGTGACTTCGAGGATACTAAGACGGGTCTCAATTGCCGCCAGGCTCGGGCATCCCTTCTCGTGGGTCGCGCCTTCCTCTGCCACTGAAAACTTCCAGCTCTGTGGAGCCCGAGTTCAGTGGTCGAGTTTGGAGCTCCCGTCGGGTCCAGAAAAGTTTTCTGTCCGTCTTCTCCAGTCTGTCTCGCTCAGGTCACTTCTCTTCCAGCCTCTCTTCTGCTCCTCGGCGAACTCTTGTCATTTGTTCTTCGGTCGTTCTCTTGATCCCTTCTCAGGCGTCTCCAAACCCGTCAATGCTCCGCCATTCCTACCGACTGGCTCTCAACCTCTGATATACGACCGTCCGAAAATTACATCGACCGCACTCCGCACTCCGCACTCCGTACTTCCGGCTCCCAATCCCCTTCAACGATGCCACTCCCATGGTTGCAGGATGTCGATCCTGCTGAGCTGCTGCCCGATGACACAAAGTGGGAGGACTACGACGAGTTTACTCTGTGGAAGCAGTGCAAGCTCCGTGGTCTTGATGGTCTGGTGAGAAAAGACGGGGACGCTCTTCGGTTGCTGAACGATTTGAACAGGCCCTTCGAAGTAACCTGGCTATGTTATGTAAGATCAACAGACCCCAAAGGAGTTGAGGTCTCAAATGAAGCGGCCAACGAGAAGGCGTTGGCGTGGTTGATTGAGGCTACCGGAAGGCAGACCTTCCAAATCCTTGGAGTTGAGGAACACAGGTCAAATGAAGGTTCCCCAGAGATGGTGATCGAAATGTCAGACGCTACTGTCACCTTGTACCAGACCAAAAAGTGTAACTGTGCTTTCATTGTAAGTCGCCACTCTAAGCCACGCTGTACATTGTCATAAACATAGCTGACGTTGGAGGCAAATAGTTTTGGGTTGGCATGAAAACTTGCAGGCATATACTTTGTCAGTGCCTCCAAAATAACCTGTTCCGGATTCAGATTTGCTGACTTTGACAGTTGCAGACCTGGAAGTCCATGTTTTGAGATGTTCAAAGCGCCTGCACTCAGCAAACTTCATCTATCAATCTGACTTTAAGGAGTATTTCGCTAATGCACCGCCTGCGTTCCGGCCGAAGGGGCTCCTTGGAGATCAATACTTCAACGATCCGGTGTCTGGTAGGAAATGCCAGCTCTGTTTCAAGACAGTCGAACACACAGCCGCTGGCGACATTAAAAGATGTCAAGTTTGTTGCCGTGTTGCGCATCAGCAATGTCATAAAGTTTATCTTGCCCGCAAAGCAGTCTGCGAAGGAGATACTGGATGCCCTCTGTGTTGCCCTCGTTGCCCTTGGAACCCCAGCAACCGAGAACTAAAAGCCGAACCACATTCATTGACGACCAAAGAGGAATCGACACCTCCAGATGTAAAGTCAGAGACTATTGAAGATGATACGTTGGCAGCAACGGAGAGAAAGAATTGGGTGTTGGAGAAGAAGATCCGCAAGCCCCGAGGCCAGCTCCATGGCCAGCGCCGTCGGAAGTCGGCCAGTCGTACGATGACTGACCGACAGTACAAGAGACTGATCGCCAAGGTAGGGGGAAGGGTCGGAAGACGTCGGAACAAGGAGACGGCGTGCAAGATACATTCTCCCACAAAAGACGAACCGGGCGCCAAGGAAGAAACCCCAAAACATATGCTCCAGGATCAAGAGACACGGGTGGACGAGACTGTGAAGGAGGGAAAGTGTGTCAAAGTCAAGGAGGAATCAAGGGCCAAGGATGAGAGACCAACCGATATCTCCCAAAAACCGAGAGCATCGGTGGAGCAGACGGCGAAGGAGGAGAAGCCGGCCAAGATGAAGGAAGAATTGGAGCCAGAGGTGGAATTTGTCAAGATCGAGCCGAGAGCCAAAGTCAAGTCTGAAGCTGTGGTGATAAGCCTGCTCTGAAACCTCAAGTGTGAAGGGCCGTGAGCTTGAGTCCGTTAACGATGAAGAGTAGTAGGGCGATGTTCGTGATATGCAAGGATGTCATTGAAGTGGACGTTATAGCTAGCTCACTGTGATGTTTCGGTCAGGTTGCGACGGAAGAATAGTGCAATCGAAAAGGGTATCATGTAAGGACTATCGGGTCTTGTGTGTCGTATGTACAAGAATGTAGAAGGGTTGCAATCTGTCAGCTACCGACATCCCATCGCTCTTATGTGCAACCCACGATGGGTAGTCAGCGTAGCCCCAGAACAACTGTGTTTCTCTCCATCCTTTCTCTCCACCACTCTCCTGCTCAGCCCCTCAAAAGACCAAGCAAGGCACCAGCACCGAAAGCCGAACCGATGGTCAAGAAGCTGGACGTGGAGAGGAGGGAAATACCGCTGATACCATGACCAGAAGTGCACCCGCCGGCGATTCTCGAACCGATGATCATCAAGAAACCACCCAAGCCGGCAGCAAGAGGAGAGACGGCAACCTCGGTGAACTGGCCAAAAACAGGGTACGCAATCGTCAACAGCTTGGCACCCAGAACCGCGCCGCTGACAAACAACAGGTTCTGGTACCGCTGGGGCAGGGTCTTGCCCTTGAAGATACCCCAGAACCAATCGCCAACCTCCTCAAAGCTCGTCGACGTGCCAACCAAGTTCTTCCTCAGCAACAAACTCAACATCTGCGCGCCGGCGATGCAAAGTCCGCCGTAAACAGGCCAGATCTTGGCCTCCGGTCCCGCACTCGTCCACAGCGCAGTGGTGGCAACCACCGTCGCGCATACCGCTTCGAAACCCAACAAGACAGAAGTCTTGGAAACGCCCAGGTTGTCGTAAACAGTCACCGTCACCTCCTTCTCTTCTCCACCCCTAGCCTTGAGCTCGGCCTTCGCAGCCGCCTTGCGACGAGCGATCCAGGGGCCGATGAAGCCCGTGAAGACGATGCCGCCGATGATGCCGCCCTCGAGGGCGTAAAAGCCGGAGCGGACGCCGGCGCCGAGCTGGGCGAGGACGGTGCCCGGGCAGGCGCCGGAGAGCATCATGCCGGTGCCGAGGAGGAGGCCGCCGAGGATGTTGCCGTCGTAGCGGGAGAAGAGGGAGAGGGTGGAGAAGGAGCGGGGGGAGAGGGGGAAGGTGGAGGGGGCGAGGGTTTGGAGGAGGTGGACTAGGGCTCTGTTTTTTGGGGGGGAAGGTTGTTAGCTAGTGTTTACATGTGTGGGGATGGATTGGAAACGTTGAATGGAGGGCGAGAAATTGAGGTTTGCGGTCAGTTGAGGGTTGCCCGGCCGATTTGAAGCCGGGGCCGGGACCGGGGCCGTGGCCGGACGGAGTGTGCGGAGGAAGGGACATATATGGGTTGCTTGGCAGGGAAGGATGAGGGATGAGGGATGAAAAGAGGCAAAACTTACGCGCTGCTGGCCGCCGCAGTCAGGAAAGCCTGCATCATATGCCAGTTCTCAAACTTGAGCTGAGAGACGATGACAGAAGGCTGGTAGACGCCCGAGGCCGTGAGGGCCGCGCCGAAAGCGGCGCCGGTAACAAGTGTGTTCATTTTTGGAGGAGTTGTTGGTATGTAACACTCGATGTGTGGATTGGTGTAAGATGGTTGGTCAGTCAGAGATTCACAACCTCTGTTCGGTGTTTGAAGATGAGTATGTCGAAGCAACACTGATGTGAATGAGCTTGAACCAAAAAAGGATCAAAACCAAAAAGGGAAGAAAAAGAGGCGAGCCATTTTATTATACATGAGTGAACGGCGTCATTGAAAGAAAAAGTGGGAATAAAGACGTGCGTGCTCCATTATCGGCGTCTACGATCTCCCTATACATTACTGCCGTAGCGCAAGGGACTCGAAACACTACCTAACAATAGCGCTTTTTTTTTCCGGGAAACCGTGATCGGGACTTTGTGCTCGCCGATGTGTTTGAAACTCAAAAAGGGTTCCCGCCGCGGGCACCACGGCCTGCACGGGCGCTACGGGCACTAAAAGAGGTGGGTCACAAGGGCGGAAGTCGTCGTGACATTTGGGACCAAAATTAGGCGATCTCTTTTTTGGTGGGCCAGGACGGCAAAAACGGGTGTCGGGAGTCGGGGGCTAACGCGCGCTAACTGGGGTTAACAGGTAGCCATACCGGATTGCCGGGTCTGCGTTAGTGCCCGGTAAGGACCCCTCTAAAACCCGATCGGTCTTGGCTGGGTCTCGGGACTCGAGTTTCTGGGTCAGGTCGCCGGCTGGCCGTGCTCACAAATACATACATCGGCCCCTTGCTCCATTGCCCCCTTGTCTGGAATTGAGAAGCTTGTCCGAACGTTTTTTTTGCGAATTGGAACATTTCCATTTTCCCAATGTTTTGGAACGACTTCCCCGGCTTTTCTGAAGGCGGCTTTTTTTCTTCCTTTTTGGTGCCGGTGTGGCTGACCTGGATGCCGGTGGCTGCCTTAGAACAACACCACCGGATGTCTCGAATGTGTGATAGAAACCATTTCAAGGAACGTCAAACATGATGCCGTGATGCTGAGCAAGACGACCAGTTTTGCTTCTTCCTGTCATGGTGTCTCTCCGTCTGACGCCTTTTTCTACACTTCTCTCGGTGATATTGTCGAAATTGAAACCGGCAAGGGTGTGGCATTGCATCACCCGCGCGCACACCTTTTCAAACACAAACACACAAAGGGAACCGGCGCGCCATTGGAGGTGACAATGGCACGAGGAGCCAAGATAATAATGTATGTCTCTGATAGCAACGTGCTTCACACGCGGTGCGCACGTGCGAATGGCTGATGGTGGTGGTGACGGTGGTGGTGATGAGAGGAGACGCAGCCAATTGCCGACTTCCTGGATTCTGAGAGGTTGCCGAGGCTGAGACATTGGGAATCCCGGAATATTGGTCACGAACAGAAGGGTGAGAGAACATTGGAATGAAGGTGTCAATGGAACCGTGTCCTGCGTGGTCACACTTGCGACGGCGCGGCAAGAGGGAAGACCGAGGCGGTAACCAACTTTGATTTGAAAGAGATGCGATGCTGGTGGTCGGCGATTTAATTTGGGAAGTCGTGATAATGATCAATGTTGGTGTTGTTGAAATGAGGGGCCAAAGGGGAAGTGACAAACCCCAGAACCCGGACGATTTTGCCCGCAGCTGCCCGCAATGTCCGGGTCGGCCTCCCGGTGGAGCCCGGCCAATTCGATTCGCTGAGAAATCACAAACTCCACAATTCCCGGGGAAATATTCTGGACGGCGACCCCACTGTTTCCCGCTTCTCAATCCCCGTTTCGCCGCCCGTCATTCGGGAACCTCCACACTCAAACGACGACACCTCTTCGGGCTTCCTTCAAACAACATCGCCTAATCACCCCTTTTCGATCTCCAACCCGGAACCCCTTGTTTCCTGACCAACCCCAATTCCAAACGAAGCGAAAATCAACGACCTCTTATTCACCAAACAACTTTGCCGTCCTCTCTGTCGGCGTCCCGGGGACTCGCTCGTGTTACACCAGACGCTAGAACCATGCTGGAACATTGCATCCTGGCGAGTGCGCCTCATTCAGTCCAGAGTCCAGAGTCCAGAATCCAGACGGCTGGCGCAATCACTAAATCAGCCGCAAGCACACGCTGCACACACCCCTCCGTCGCTAAACCCTCGCAGGCCTCGCTCTAGTCCTCGCTTGATTGGATCGTTTGACTCTTCCCATCAGCCCATTATGACCTACGTGGTATCTCACATCAACAACCTTCACCATACATAACTCTCAGGGTCGCCGGCACTATTGGAGTTAATGGGTCGATTTCTACGCAATTGCTTACAATCGCCTAAACCAACTCACGAATCGGTTCAGTCGCCGTGGGAAAGAGTGGTCGCCGATGGCTTTTGAAGGGGTACGTATCGGGGATCTTGGTTGATGGCAGTCAGGGTCTTCGGCGACCTCAAGTTGAGAGCCAGGTGCATCGGGCATCTCGTAGGGCTACGCGGCGTTTTTGGACGTCTTGCTATTGGTGACGGCGACCTCGTTTTGATGCTTTACGGGCATCAGGTTCGGTACGGAGGTACAAGAAGTACCTTTTCGGGCACCTCGTCTGTGACGACGGCGACCTCCTTAACCACTACCGGCGACCTACTTCATGCTATTCGGGGACCTGGGGAAGATACAAAGGTACTCTTCGGGGACCTTGAGACGTTCGGCGACCTCGTTTCAAACTACGACTCCAATGGTTTGACTTCGCGATGCTTTTGAACTGCCCATCCTGTCGTCATCAAAGCCTCATGAGGGGTTGAAGGTGTTGGTGGCGGCGATGTAATGTGCGCCGCTTAGCACTTACTCAGAGCTTTGTCAGTCGCCATGAGGTTATTCAGACAAGGACGACTATGAGATGAGTGGACAAGGGAGAGGCGAGCACTGGAGCTTCCGCCGAGGTCTGAGCTCGGGCGCCGCTGATGTGATCGACCAGGCACCAACTGCTGACCATAGCTTTGACAGGTTTGACAGGTCCGGGGAAGTGTCCACAAAGTTGCCGTGCGTCCAGGAGGTCCCCGGCTCGCTGACGGACTGACTTGGAGATGTACATCAACGTCTTCAATATGGCATTCGGATGAGACGTCAGCTGGCGACTACCGACCATGGCTTTTGACAGCTCGGGGAAGTCTCAGTATGTCAACCTATCACGGGTAGGACATTCTGTCGCCAACGACACCAGTCATCAGCATGAAGACCCTGATACAAGCTCGCAGGGTACATCCTCGCTGAGTGGAAATCGCGGTTCATGCGGAGATGAGCAGCCCCGGACTGGACGGCGTCGTGAAAGTTCTTTATGGAAATGTTCACGGCGACCAGTGCTCAGTGTTATCGACCCCCTTTTCTCCTTGGTGGATGCACACGTGTTTCTTTGATCTGACGATGGCCCAGTGTACTACAAAGTCTAGATGGACACCGACGGGTCTAAGCCTTATGCCCCCAATTATAGACATGGTACAGTCGGCGACCACTTTCCATACTCTATCTTGCTTTATTCTTGGTCTTGTATCGCGGAGAGATCCCTTGTTCCATTCGTCGAAGAGGTCTTGTTCCCTGTTCTGGGCTCACCAACCTCAGTAACATATGGTCGCCGAGTGGTACCTCAATCTCATGCCGGTTGGTCCCTCCCGCCCCTGACGGGCTTGTCAAGCCGGCGACCTTCTAGGCGAAGTGTCAAGACGGCGACCTGTTATTAGGCGATGTCGAGAGAAATGCCCGTTCCTGTGGGCACCCACATGGTGATCCAGTCTTTTCATTGCACCGGCAATGTTGGAGGTCCAGACGAACAATGGTAATCTACTGCAGGGCGTTCTCCAAGTGGTAAACCGATCTCTGTAGTATCTAGGTACAGCCTTATACCGGCAAATATAGGCAAGGTAATGGTCGCCGACCACTTTGCGTACCCATAGAGCACCTAGAGGTACGTACCCTCATCCTGCTGTTATATCAGCAAGGAGGTCCCCGACTCGCCGATATCTACATGTACGGGCTTTTAATATGGTGCTCCCCCTAATCGCCGACAGCGTGCATCCTCGCTGAGTGTCTCATCCCCCATATCATACTGAAGTGGTCCCCGACACTACCCCAGATTGGACGCCATATGGACAGTATGGACGGCGACCTCTTTTCAATGGGGGGGTTTCTGAAACGTTCTTTTTTTCCTGTGGACTTCTACACGTGTCGTTGATCCAGCCCGTTAGACACCTGTCAGACACTGATGGTGGAACGGCGAAGTCTCAGATGAACACCGGCGGCTGGTTTATGCCACGATCCATGCCATGCTCACCGTCGATCCCCTTATGCCAACTCGATATTATTGGCATGGTACAAGGTCGGCGACCAATTTGTTGACATCCCTTACATAGCTGTCCAATCACAGAAGGTATCCCTTTGCTTACCCCGAGAAGTCGGGGATCAGCATAAAGGACGTAATGTCCGGCCTACAAACGAGATCACCGTTGAAACTGACGGATCCTGTACCGAGTCCCGGAAGAAGGATAGTAGTCGAGTGGCCGACTACCGAGGGTTGTCTCCTCCGCTTCCCGAACCCGACTTCCGGGGCGGACCGCCGTTGCATGGAACCATCGTAGTTCATCGGGGCGGAAGTTGGCGGGAACGAGCGGTGACCTAGCGGTAAAATGGACACACCAGGTGTTTATCCCATCTGGAATTGACATCACATTTGGGATGAACCTCGTCCCAACTTACCTCTTCCTCGAGTTTGGCATGAACATCCTTTCCGTAACGCTGCAGTATGAACAGATCATTCAGTCGGCGACCATCATTGTTATGGATTCGCCGTCAAAATGGCTGACGTCGACGATTGAAGGGCGAATGATGCCCGGAACCTGATTCTTCAAACGCGAATCGTAACAGCTGTCAAACTGTTATAAAACACTTACGCCGAACATCCTACCAAACTTCCTCCGCATCATCACTATCATCAAACTCGACCATTCTTCAAAAACACACGCCACATTCAACGCACTAAACAAACCACCAAACGCATCCACTACAAACACCAATTCATTTCACCCAAAATGTCTTCCTCTTCTCCCGTCGAACCAATCATCCACCCCCTCTTCGACCCCTCAACCTCAACATTCACCTACCTCGTCGCCTGCCCCTCCACCCTCCACGCCGTAATCATCGACTCCGTCCTCGACTTCGACCCTGCCACCTCCCGCATCTCCACCACCACCGCCGACTCTCTGCTATCTCTCATCCGCTCCAAAGGCTACACCATCGTCAAGATCCTCGAGACACACGTGCACGCCGACCACCTCACCGCGTCGCAGTACCTCCAAACCCGCCTCGCCGCCGATGAAGCGAATGGTGGAAAAGTAAAGCCCGAGATTTGCATCGGCAAGCGGATCGTCGAAGTGCAAGAACGGTTCGCGGAGAAGTATTCCATTCCAAAGGAAGAATGGGAGGGGGCGTTTGATAAGGTGTTTGAGGACGACGAGGAGTTTAGCGTGGGGGAGTTGAAGGCGACGGTGAAGCATTTGCCGGGGCATACGCCGGATCATGTTGGGTATTTGATTGGGTGTAAGTCCTGTCCTGTCCTGTTCTTTTAAGAATGATTTTTTTTTCTTGTGAGGTTTGCTGATGCTAACGTTGAAACCAGCCAACATCTTCTGCGGCGACTCCCTCTTTGATCCCGATGTGGGATCCGCGAGGTGCGATTTCCCGGGTGGTGATGCTCACGCTTTGTAAGTTCTTTCCCTGATCCCCCCTCGGCCTTCCCTGGCCAGCCCAGCCAACCTCCATCTCTTTCCGCGTCTTTCCCTCTTAAATCTTAAACGCCTGTTCGCCTCATAGTCCCAGCCTTGCTTGCCCTACGTAAACACCCAAGCTAACAAAACTCTCCCAATCAGATACAACTCAGTCCAAACCCTCTTCTCCCTCCCCGCCCACTACAGAATCTACACCGGCCACGACTACCCCTCGGGCGACTCCCGCTCCCCTCAGCCCTTTACCACCGTCGCCGACCAAAAGAAGCTGAACAAGCACTTGAAGGACGGCACGACAAAGGAGCAGTTCGTCAACTGGAGACAGGAACGCGACTCGGGACTGGGAGAGCCCAAGCTGTTGCATCAGGCGCTGCAGGTTAATGTGCGAGCGGGCAGGTTGCCGAGAGATGGCATGTTGAGGGTGCCTGTTAAGGGAGATGTGGCGGGGTGGAAGTTGTGAGACACCCACGACTTTTGGTTAGAGAGTTTTATTGAATGACTAATCTGGAGATGGATGGCGCGCAAACCTAAACCATTCTCAGCGTATACTCACTACCTTCGTTGCTTCGTACCTCGCATACATGATATATCAGCAATGACTGGAACAAACTTCCTGCGCGACGTCCTTTTAAATAAAATACAGTCCCCCTGGTCTGCAAAGGCCAAACAAGACACCGTTTTTACATTTACCCTTTCCATTGCCACGACTCGGCCACAGCCAACTTGGCACTCGTACATCTTATTTGAACTCGCAAGACTCAGACTTCACTTCTGCCTTGGACTCGAGCTTGACAGCTTGCTTCTCCTCCTCCAAGACCCGATCCAGCGGTTCCGTCTGTACTCGCAAAAATCACTCTTGTTCCTCTTTCTCGACCCCATCACACTTCCTATTCTTTGCTCCCAGTGAGCCGTTAACAACGGCAGCTGAGAGTCCCTCAGGCGACGGGAGTTCTCGCTTGACTGCTGCTGGAATGACTTCCGGTTCAACATTTTCTCGTGTACGAGTCCAGGGACACTCGGGGCACCACAGTGGACATGGGTCTCCTTCACGCGCTGCTTTGCGAGCAATGCAGATGAGATGGCATATCTGGTGCGCCCCTCGGTTGCAGGCTTCGCATCGAACAATGTCGCGGTTGTCATCCACCACTTTGAAACAGAGCTGGCACTCCCTGTTGTCGAGTGTGTGGCCCGGGCCTTGTTCTCTTCCCAGGCAGCGGGGCGCGAAGGCAAACGGTGCGTTCGCAAAGTATTGCTGCAGCTCTGGGGGATCGACGCCATCTTTTCGCTGAAAGCGCTCTGGACACTTCAAGGCAAATTGTTCCACGTCTGAAAGCGCCAAGGATCAGTGATGACTTGTCAACGGCGGAGGGTTCCGGAAGCCACTGACAGAGAATATGAGGGCAGGTGATAAAATACGTTGAAATGCGGAACTGTTTTCAGTTTGGCGTCCATGTCAGCCCCATGTGCAAGAACTGCTCCTCGACTCCCAGGCCGAGAACTCACTTTGAAATTGCAATTGCACCTTTTTAACCACCCAATTGAGGTAATGGCATCAGACATCTCAATTATCATCTCCGGTCCGATAATATCTCTGGTAGGGCCCTCCTTAACGTGGAGGACCTGCATGTTTTGCGTGCTGACGTGCTTGATCAGTGCAGCCATTGCTTTTTCTTCGGCCAGTGGCTTCGGGAGGTCAACACCACCAATCTGCGTGGCTTCAAGTTCGAGATTGCAGCACCACATCACCTCAAGATTCTTCAGCTCGTTCAGAGTCTTGAGTGCATCTCCTGGGTTTTTCACGCAATCTTCCAATCCACGCAGCTTACATTGCTTCCACAAGGCAACCTCATTATACGTGAACTTTTCCCACTCCGTATCGTCAGGCAACTTTTCCGACGGGTCTACCTTGGGTAGTAGCCACGGGAAGGACATCGTCGTGATGGGTGTGGGTGTGCGGCGGAGCCTGGCGTGGAAACAATACGGGGACGACAACCGGAGTTGATTCTTCGGGGCAGCAGAAAGAATTTGTGAGCAGCCGCAAGCAATGGCGAGGCGAGACAAGTGAGAGAGGCCTAATGAAACCCAAAGTCGTAGAGCGGATGAAATAGTTTACGGAAGAAGGTGAGAGTGCCTTAAAGAGGAGGAAGAACAAAAGTCCAAGTCCAGACTCCAGAGCAGCGTAATGGGAAAGGATTTCTCTCACATCCCACGGAGCGCAGTTACAAATGGACGGAGGCAGGTGCATGCCGTGGGACTGGTGCCTGACGGCTCACGGATGGTCAAGTCAAGATTCTGTCATCACGTTTGGAGCCTTGAGGTCGAGAGAAGGCGCGTACCTGTTGTACCTGGCGGGAGATTGGTCCCGTTCTCAGATGACTTTGTGGTGTCACCTGCTCAGAGAGAAAGTACGATGTTTCTCCTAGCCGGGAACGGAGATTGCAGGTCGATGGGCAGAGGTGCATGATGCAGAATGGCAAGAGCTGCAATTCCCGTCTGCCACCGTGATCGAACATTGTGGCAGCAAGAGGGAAGGCGCCAGCGGATTGACACCATGCCTAGTGTACGCGGGAAAACCAGTCGGGTTCAGCAATGTCTACTTCCCCGCTCTGTATGGACGTACACTTGCAATGTCGAGGGGGAACCTCCGGGAAGGTGCGTTCTCTCTGACCCGCCCAGTGATGAAACTGAGATTATCTTATGAAAAGGTCTCGAGACCGAGTTGAGCAGTTCGAGGTCGTAGGCAAGTACCCTCGGTGCCGTCTGACCCCGGCGACTTTGCGACAAGTTCTGAAAAGGAAGGCGCTGAGAAGCTCTTTCCTTCGGAACATTCCGGCGAGTGCTGTTGTCTCGACTGAGAATCTGAGATTGATGATGGTGTGTCTGGATTCCAATTGAAATCACTCCATCGTCTTCGGGTGCCGTCATGGATCCTGGCTCACGGAACAACTCGAAGACTTGAGGGAATTCACGAAAATGATGATACCATACAGAAAAACTCAACTTCAACGTCAAACAAACTGCTTCCGCCAACACCATCCGACACCTGATGGGACAAAATGACAGATACTCCAAGCAACGCAACCATGAGTCATCGTCAACACAGGCAAATCCTGAGCTGTGTACAAAGTGGAAAAAGAAAGAAAAGAATAAAAGGCACCCAACAAGAACACAAAAAAGCCAATTCCACCTCCGCTCAACTTTATCCGCACTCCCATCCTTCTCGCTGATGCTGGTCGCTTGAGCTTGTTGCCATAGTGTACTCTCCATCACTCGAACCTGCGAGTTATTCTGTAGTATACCTTTTTCAGTTTCTCTTCAAGAGGCTCTTCCTCCGGGTCCCTTGGCTCAGCGTCCCCTAACAATGAAGGCCCACGTGCTTCCGTCCACTCCTCCCAAATTTCTCTATTTTCGCATACGGCGCATCTCGCCCCATCAGCTCTGGACCGCTCCAAGCGTGTTGTCATTGGCCCGTTATCCGTATCTGGCGGTAGGTCGCAAGAGCTAAAATGAATCAATTGCCCACATCCAGAGCATGGACAGTAAACCCCCTCCTTTATTGTTCGGAAACATCGGAGGCAAACCAAATGATTGTCCTGCTCAAACTTCATGTCGTAGACAATCTCGGAGGCTTGCTGCGGGACTCGGTCTAGCACTCTGCGCCAGTCTGCATCTGGCAATCTGGAAATCCTGAGAGCCTGAGCGGGGTATGAATGGACAAAAAGGTCGTCGTATTCCTGTCGGGTGAAAGCGTCGTGTATGGGGAGGTCACCGCTGGGACAATTGAGGACATATTCTAGAACATCTGTTGCAGCAACACTTGCGTGAGTTTTTCGCTGAATTTCTATCGCAGTTCAACATTTCCTGCATGTGGCGCGAGGGAAGACTCACAAACAATATGTTCGCACTAAAACATACGTTCCCCCTACATATGGTTCACCGAATCAGGAAAAGTCTGCCACAGAGAGGGTGGCGACCGCGGGAACTGACCTTGTAGAACTGGCACAGACAAGTACAGCCCTTCAACCCAATCCGTACCCAGGTTTCCTTCATACCATCAACTCTTCCACCTCTATCCCGAGGTCCGATTCCGATGTGAAAGAGCCTCGTCAAGCGCTCTGGGTCAGTGGCATGGCGAGAGGCGCTCACCCTCAAGAGAGTCATGGAAATTCCCCCTACTTCCAGTAAGAGACCAACATAAGCGTCCGCGTTTCTGTCATCATACGAGTTGGACGAAGTGGAATCGCGGTAGGGCAGACCGCGGTGCTTCAACAGCTGATTTAAAAGTGCCCGCGGCTCCTTAGCGGCCCCCCAGATTTCCCGTGTTGGAAGGCCCAAACTGTCGCAGGTTCTCCTGACGGTATTCACATCCTCCGCGGACATGCCGCGCAACGTTCTGACATCATCTGGGAGCCATCCCGAGGGAAGGCGATTCCACCGAAACGGCATGGTATTTCTTGTGCTTTCGTTGGCGGTAATGTGGTATTTGAAGGAGGCTGTTGTTTGTGGAAAGGCAGACTCTGAAGAACGAGATGGTCGAAAAGATTGATGTTGACGTCAAGACTCTGGTGCTCGCGTGGCAAAAAGAGAAAAAAAAAAAAAAAAAAAAAACAAATGTGTATGACTTCAAGTGATGTTGGATACCAAGCTAATGGCAAAGAGCAAACAAAGACTGATGATCAGGAAAACCAATTCATGAAAGAGGGTGACCTGCTTCGACATATATACGCAAAGTCCCACCGTCTCGTACCTGCCATGTACTTACTCCCTTCTGGTGCAAAGATACACGTACACATCAGGAAGGGGAAACATCAGTCCCCATCACGTAACATACCTACCTACCACTGTAGGTCGAGAAAGAAGCTGCATGGATACAGCTACCTAGAGAGCAGGGGGCATGAAAGGGAGGTAAGGTACCCTACCGCCAAGTGGCGAGCCGGCGAAGAAAGCAGGTACGCAGGGGAAGCGAACTAAAAGCAGCCTCAGAGTACTACCCGTGTGCCGGTGGAGGTGGAAGGAGTGTACCTACCTACTTGCCGGGAAGGAAATGGAGAGATGGTAGGCACGATGGGAAGATGGTAGGCACGATGAAAAGACGGCAAGGATCGGAGGACGTACCTACCTACGCTAGGTTAGAGGTAAGGTAGAGGAGCAGCTTGATGTTCGCAACGACATCGATAATCGATCTCACTTTCCGCGGACACTTCCACTTACAATGATGACCGTGCAACATGGAAATCTTCTTCCTGATGGTGCAGTGTTATTCCTGTAGCGGGACACTCAGGTGGACAGCAGGGTACTTGAACTTTCGAATGCGAAGGGGCGAATCGATTGATCTTCTATCATTTCCAGGAGATGCCAAACTTGAACCGACAAGCCTGAATAAAATGGAATTTGTCTATTATCGATACCACTGAGCCTTGAGCCTCTGTTTTGGTCACTTTTGGACCATGACATCCTTACTTACCTCTACCAAAAAGATAACTTTTTGTAAACTTTTCCTTCCGTTTTCCTTCTTTATCGCACCTGTTCTCCCCGTCTGGAACTCGTATCATAATCAAACCTTCACATTTTTCCTGTTCCTTTTCAGCGTCATTAATGTAATGTAGTAAACCCGACCTCGAAACCTGCTTTTGATGTGATTGCCAGCATAGGGTACTGAACCAGTGACATTTACAGCCTTCAGTTCCCTCCAACTGTGCTTCTTATCGATAGCATACGCCTTATCTTTCATCATTTCGTTCTAACCCCTTTTTTGATACCCCACCTGAGTAAACAAACACCACTAGAAACGAAAAAAAAAAACGTGGAAAAATAGACCTCATCCGGTCACCACAATGGACCAGCAAGAGGTATATTAAGAAGAAAAAAATGTTCAACTAGACAAATGTAAACCTGACAACAAGAAAATTTTTTCGAGTAAACCCATTCATCATCAGAAAAAAATGAAATAAAAAAAAAGCTCCATAGCTCCCTAACCCCGTCCGACCAACCAAGCCAACCAAACCAAGTTGTGTGAATCATTGGCATAATCAATCAACGCAATCCCAAGCAACCAAGGTCACCCTGTCCGACCACCCGTACACCTCTTTTTTGTTGACCAAGTGCTCTTTATCAGTTGACCGATCGGAAGAGTATAAAAATCATTAACACGACACGCTTATCCATCCATCCGTCCATCAAAAGCCAAATATGTTACAGGGAACTCTTAGCCCTCCATCCAGTTGCTCAAAGAGAAGCATTGCAATTGGAGCAGGTACACTATGACTCTGACTCCGCCTTGAGAGCTTCTTCCACTGCGGCAGGAGCGGCGGGAAGCTCAGTGGGCACCACCTCTGGTGCAGCAGGTTGCTCGGTGGGCTGCTCCTCAGCAGAGGCAGTCTCCGGTGCGGCGGGCGTCGGCTCAGGACCAGGTTCAGCTTCTGGCGCTGGGGCAGGAGCCGGAGCTTCAGTCGGCTCGCTAACAGGAGCGGCCGCAGCCTCTGGCTCCTGAATTTGGTCGTGGACAGGCTCGGGCGCGGGTTCTGGAGCCTGCTCAGGTGCGGCCTCGGGTACTGGCGCAGGGGCAGGCGCGGGCTCGTCGATAACCATGGGGGTGGGGGCTGGTTGCTCCACAGGTTCGGGCTGCTGCTGATGCTGATGCTGCTGCTGCTCTTGCTGCAACTGCTGATCAATAACGTCGGCAGTGGGCTCGCTCTTGGTGTTGTCGTCCAGACGAATCTTCTTGTGACGTCCATTGTCCTGAGATTCGAGAGCTTCCTTGACATCCTTCAACTCAACCTCCAGCTCGTCAAGGCGCCTCTTGAGCATGTTCTCCCGCCTGTGACTTTCCTCCAGTTCCTTTTGCAGCTGCTGGTGAGCTTCGGCCATGGCATCGATCTGGCCACGAAGTTGAGCTTCAAGCTTGCCGGGTTCCGAAGCTTGGCGAATGTTCTCCTCCGTCTCGAGTTGGTGAAGTCGACCGCGGTAAAGTTCCTGAATGACCTCCAATTCGCTAACTCGGGTCTTGAGACTGGCATTGGCAGCAAGGAGCTGCTCGTGGGTCTGCGGCATGTGCTCGCCGTTCATGGGAGACGGGGCTCGACCAGGGGACGCCGTAGGGACACCGAAACCGGGGATCTGTTGGGCCTGGAATTGATACTCGAGGTTGTGATCGATGGGAATGTGCGGGTGGTATACGTTGGGGGTGCCGGTGCGGGAAACGGGCGAGTTATCGTCGACAGGGTGACCATTCATGGACTTTTGGGATGCTCTCCGGGCAGCCTGGGCGGCGGCGGCAGCGGCAGGGTTGTTGGGATCCATCATGCCCACTCCTCCGTTCATATCAGCGGTGGCAGCGAGGTTCTGCTGCTGTTGTTGCTGCTGCTGTTGCTTGGTACGGTTAGCTACTGAAGAAAGCTATATCCAGACCACGACAATGGACCGCCTACCTTCTTCTGCTTTGCCAAATCAGGGCGCATAGTCTTGACACGGTTTCGGCTCTTGATAACGTCGGTCTTTAGGGAAATTGGTCGTGGACGGCCGTGCAGCTTGAGGAACAGGCCGCAAGCATTGCAGAGGACCTGACCCATCTCGTCGCGACGCCATAGCGGCGTTGTCGAGGTCGCGCAGTTCTGGCATGTGGGCTGTGTGGTTTCACGGTCATGATTAGCCATTGTCGCCATGTTTGCGATTGGGTGGTGGTGTTGCTGTTGCTGTTGCGCAGGGCAGCAATGTGGCGACGGCGTGGTAATACTATGGTATCGTGCTGATCTTGGGCTACCTTGGTAGCGGATAAGAGATGGGAATGGTATCGCGGAGAGGGAGAGATAGAAGATTAGATGCTGGCGATAAGGCAACCCGGGCCTTGATAAATAAATGCGGGAAGTGGAAGCGGACCAAGATAGACGCTGCTGCGTGGGTGGGAGGGATGATGATAAGAGCGGCGCATGGAGTGATAAGGAAATTTTTTGACGGGGCGCATTGGGATTTGGGGCGCTGCAGCAGGCCAAGCGGGCGACGAAATAGTGGGCCGTTGCGATAACAACCCGGTCGGGCTTTGGAGGGGCTTAGATAAGCGGATTCCACCAAAACCTGACGTCTTGGCCAATGGGAATCGTTGCCATTCTCAGCAAACCGGTGGTCATGGCTTTTTCGTGACGTTGATCCATTGCCAACCGCCCGATTGTGTCGCAAGACGCGATTGGGAATATGCGATACGCGATAAGGGGGTGGTGGAAAGTGGAAGCCGCAGCAAGACGGCAGAACGTAGAGACACAGCAACAGCAACAACAACAACAACAACAACAACAACACCAAGAAAGCGAAATAGTAAACTTACCAGATTGCCTCCTGGTCCTGGATGACTGCTAGCAGCTGGAGAAGTGCCTGGAGGAATCATGGGAGGAGCGGCCATAGCGACAGGTCTACCATTGCAATGTCAGTAAAGTTGGCGCATCGCGGGCGCATGTAGGTACTAAATGTAAGAGTGAAGGGGGAAACAAGCAGCAGAACCACCAATGCGCTTTCTACCGCTGCTGCTCTTTCCTCTTCCTCAACTCGGAATCCAATTGACTGGGCACTGACCTGGGCTGTGGTGATGTTGTTGCCGCCGGAGTGTTGTTGTTGTTGGTGGTGGTGGTGGCAATGGACGCGATACCAGGCAGCATCTGCTGCGACATGGTGTTCTGAGGCGCCGGGGCTGAGGCTTGAGTCGACGTCGAGCTCGGACGGGATATGGGTTCGGGTTCAAGCGTGGTCGGCACTGGCAAGGGCGGCGATGCCGTCGTCGTCGCGGGTGGTTGTTGTTGTTGTTGTTGCGTCGTGGGTTCCTCCATCATGGCGGCTCGAACCGAAGGTAGGTCCAAATCGGTTTCTGTGTTGTTGCTGGTTCCAGGTTGGTATTGCGGGTGAATAAAGGGGAAGACACGGAGACCGAGTCGAAGCCAGCTTGTTGATTGAATGGACGGCGGTTGTGAAGGCGGCGTCGGTGCCAATTGACCCACTTGTGGTGGATGCTCGAGTGTCCGTGGGCCCGTTGACCGGGATTGCCAACTTCGGGATCGAGACTGCGCAGGCCGCAGGCGGAGCGAGCGACGGGACGGCGGGCGGACGTGGTCGAGGTCGGCGTCCAAGAAATGACGTCCGTGCTTTCGATGATGAAGATTGGACTTGATCCTTTTCCAATTCTTTCCTTCGCAAGTTAAGCAAGGACGAATATCTCAAGACGGTGTCAATTGCTCAGTGCAGAATAATTGGCCAGAGAGTTGACTGCCTTGATCGCGTCGAAAGCTGGACAGCCGCGGACCGATGTCTTGTGTCGATGTAACGAGCAGTGACACTTGAAGTTCTCTCTTGGAGTTCGAGATGAATCGCAGGGCAGAGAAGAGAAAGTGGGAAAAGAATATGGAAAAATCGTCGCGGGGTCGCAAAAGAAGAAAAGAAGTTTTAAAAGTTCAGTTGCAAGGAAGGCGCCCTCCTCACCACAACCTTTGGCTTGGCGACACAAAACCGAGCCTACCCCTTTCCGACGGAACGTTGAAGGATTTCGAAACCTCTTGCACGGAATGCCGTAATCCGTGGCGTACCACAGTGCAGATTGTACTTGCCCGATGACGACCACCGATTCAGGCCATCATTGGACAGCTCGAGGTTACTGGTTTGAATCCGTCAACTTAAACGTACCTGTTGTATCATTGTAGCTGATAGCCAGCATTTCCGAGCCTTTTCTGCTTATGATTCTCGCCATGACATTGAAGCTGGTCCATCACCTTTGCCCCGGCCACCGGTTCTTGGATGCCACTTCAGCTGATGTAACTCCCAGTTGGAAACTTTTGGGTTTCCATTGTCTTCAAGAATGGCTTGCTGGAGGTTCGAAAGCTCAGGTTCTTGCAGAGCCATTTCCCCTCGATCTTCCCCTGGGAATTTTGCAGGTTGTCCAAGAATCTTGAATGTCGGAGGCACATGTGATTTCTTTGGTGTTGTTGGAGAGAGTGCTTGGTACTGCAGCCTTTCCTCTAGTGGAATGACAGCCCACTGTAAGCCTTGATAAGATAACGTGTAGATAAGATAGGAACATCAACAAAAAGCTGAAGGAGCAAATTATCAGGCGCAGATGGGCTGAATGTACGTATGACAGAAGTGGAAGCAATGGTAGCATTAATGTAGCAGTCCCAAGTTACTCTCGAATGTACCTCTTCAATTGTCGGGTTTCTTCTGTCCATGTTCAGTTCCCACAAGATCGCAAGTGAATGGAAAGTCCAGTCTCGTCACCAAGACAACGTTATCTGATAAGGAGCTGCCCCTGCAATTGCCAACTGGCCGCTCGTTCTGTCGCGCTTCTGCAGCCGAAACTCACCCAGAAAGAAAGCGACCAGCCCCACTCTTGCCAGCTGCGGCAGGCTTGCGTTCCAAAAATTTCCATCCATGCATTCGCGATTCTGGCTGGGCCATCATATCTTGCCATCCAATTCACCAAGCCATCCATCAAATCCAGCCATCACCACCACATTGAAACTCGCCCTGATATCGTGACCTGTCGCGCAACCTCGATCGAGAAATTCCGTTGATATCGAAACCCCGACCACCGAAAAGACCAAAAATCCCACACATACAGCCAAAATGCCGTCCACACACAAGAAGGAGAAACCATGGGATACCGACGACATCGACAAGTGGAAGGTCGACCCCTTCACCAAGGATGAATCCTCCGGCCCTTTCCTCGAAGAGTCCTCGTTCATGACTCTTTTCCCCAAGTACCGCGAGCGCTATCTACGAGACTCTTGGCCTCTTATCACCAAGGCCCTCGACAAGCACGGCATTAACGCAGTTCTCGATTTGGTGGAGGGTTCCATGACAGTAAAGACGACAAGAAAGGTGCGGCTCAGCTCCTCTTGTTTTCTGTGGTCGTCATCCTTTTTACTAACTCGCGTCTACAGACATTCGACCCCGCAGCCATCCTCAACGCCCGCGATCTCATCAAGTTGCTAGCCCGTTCAGTACCAGCGCCCCAAGCGATCAAGATTCTCGAAGATGGCATGGCGTGCGACATCATCAAGATCCGCAGCATGGTACGGAACAAGGAGCGATTCGTCAAGAGGCGCCAAAGAATTCTCGGTCAGAACGGCACAACACTCAAGGCCCTCGAGCTTCTCACACAAACATACATTCTCGTGCACGGCAACACGGTGTCGGTAATGGGCCCCTTCAAGGGTCTGAAGGAGGTCAGGAGGGTGGTCGAGGACACCATGAACAATGTTCATCCGATTTACATGATTAAGGAGTTGATGTACGTTTTCCCATCTCTTTGTTCCCACCCCCATCAACAGTCAACTAACACACCCCGCAAACAGGATCAAGCGCGAACTCGCCAAAGACCCCGCCCTCGCCCACGAAGACTGGTCGCGCTACCTTCCCAACTTCAAGAAGCGCACCCTCTCCAAGCGCCGCGTCCCGCACGTCGTCAACGACAAGACCAAGAAGACCTACACCCCCTTCCCGCCCGCGCCCGAAAAGAGCAAGGTGGATCTGCAGATCGAGTCCGGCGAGTACTTCCTCGGAAAGGAGGCCAAGCAAAGAGTTGCCGAGCAGGAGCGCGCGGAAAAGGCCAAGCAGAAGAAGGAGGAGAAGAAGCGCGAGCGCGAGAAGGAGTACGTGCCGCCCGAGGAGTCGACGGACAAGAAGGCCAAGAAGAGGAAGACAAGCAGCGAGTAGTTTGGGAGGAACGAAAAGCGGGCGAGGGAGAAGAAGATGAGAAAGAGAAAGGATCCTGGAATCCCATGATACCCACACTTCGGCAGACGATACGATTTAAGATCCTGCTGCTTTTTTTTCGGGATCCAAGGACCAAGGGTGATCTGGTTGCTAATTCACACACAAAAAGCATTTTGTCAAATCTGTTGTCGAGCATCATTCAAGCATTTAAGCGAATCTTTATGCGAGTTTTCCCTGTCGAAACAGACCGATTCTTGAGCCTGTGGATATCTCAAATTCGAACCCCGAATGTCGAACAAAATCCGGTGACGTTCGGCGATAAGCCCGATGCGGAGCTGATCCGCACCACCACCAAAATGTCAGCTCCACCCCGGCGGATCGCGAACAAGGGGTCATCACACAGGGGCAGCGGGCCGAGGCAGTTGCATCATTGGGTCCGGCAAAGAATGCGGGGGAGAGTGGGGGCGGGCCATCGTCGGTGACAGGGCCGGGGTTGAGAGGCTCAATGACTTTTGACCACACTCCTTCCCCAAAGACATTATTAATCGAGAATGGGGTTACGATTTATTTAAACATTTAACTGTTCACCCATTTTGTTTCCTGGAAGATTTGTTCATTGAACCTTTTGATTAGGACATTAAGACTCCTATATACAACGCCAAGATGCCTCTCCAACTAACCGTCAAGAAAATCGACGGTAAACCCGGCCAGGTTTACTATCCGTATGTTTTTGCTTTCTCCTCATGTTCATCTCATCAACCAAACCACTAACATGTCAACAGCCTCCAACTAAACACCATCCCCAAACCCACCCCCGGCCCCGGCGAGCTCCTCGTCCGGCTCCACTCCTGCGCCCTCAACCACCGCGACCTCTTCATTCGCCAACACCTCTACCCCGGCATCTCCTTCTCCAACCCTTTTCTCGCAGACGGCTACGGCGTCGTCGAATCCGCCGGCCCCTCCGTAACCTCCGCCTCGGCGCAACTAATCGGCAAACCCGTCCTCATCACTCCCTCCCGCGGGTGGATCTCCTCCCCCGACGGCCCCGACGATCCAACCCAGCCTTGGACCGTCATCGGCTCCGCCCAGCTCACACCGGCGGGGACAGCGCAGGAGTACATCGTCGTCCCAGAAGCCGAAGCCGTTGCCGCGCCTGAACATCTCAATGCCGCCGAGGGCGCCGCCCTTCCCTTGGTGGGGTTAACCGGGTGGCGAGCGCTGGTTACCAAAGCCCAGGCCAAACCCGGGCAGAACATTTTGGTGACCGGCATCGGCGGCGGTGTTGCATTGCAAGTGTTGCAGTTCGCCGTGGCGATGGGGTGTAACGTGTTTGTCACCTCTGGGGATTCCCAGAAAATTGAAAAGGCGAAGAAAATGGGTGCTAAGGGAGGGGTGATTTATAAGGAAAAGGATTGGGATAAGCAATTGCTGAAACAGTTGCCGAGGGATAGACCATATTTGGATGCGGTGGTTGATGGTGCCGGAGGGGATGTGGTGGCGAGGAGTGTGAAGCTTTTGAAGAGTGGTGGGGTTATAGCGAGTTATGGGATGACGGTTGGTCCGAAGATGGATTGGTTGATGCAGGCTGTTTTGAAGAATGTGGAGCTGAAGGGGAGTACGATGGGTAGTCGCAAGGAGTTTGAGGAGATGGTGGAGTTTGTGAGGGAGAAGGGGATCAGGCCGGTGGTGAGCAAGGTGGTTAGGGGGTTGGATAATTTGAGTGGCATTGATGAGTTGTTTGAGGAGATGAAGCAGGGGAAGCAGTTTGGGAAGTTGGTGGTGTTGATTGATGGGAAGGCGGAGGAGGGGAAGGAGAGTAAGTTGTGATCTCTCACCCGCCCCGCCCCCCCTTCCCGGATGATATAAGGAGTTGAAACGGAGCTGATGCTAGTTTCCGTAGGTGAATAAGATACCAAAGAACGATTATCCTCTATCCTATAAAGGTGGACATAGTGCAAAAAAGGGAGAGAATGCCGAGAGGCCGGCCCTGATGATAATAGAAAAAAACAGATCAAAAAAGAGGATCTCGAATCATCTATCTCATCACCGATTTTGGACGAGCTGGGAATCGAACCCAGGACCTTTCGCATATCCGTAAGGTATGCTAAGCGAACGCTCTACCAACTGAGCCACACGCCCTGAAAGTGGAGATAAAGATATTGATGATGGAGAAGTGGACGAGCTGGGAATCGAACCCAGGACCTTTCGCATATTCGGAAGAAACATGCTAAGCGAACGCTCTACCAACTGAGCCACACGCCCGTAATCTTTGTTGGAAACCGGCGCCGGATGAAGGGTTTATCATTGCGAGGCGGTTGAGTTGAGAAGTGACTGGTGGTAATTAGGAGTGAGGCGAGAGTGATGTGATTGTTGATGGGATGGCTGAAGTGTGGTTTGGAGGAACTTTGGGTATGAACAACCAAACCGCAATGTGATTTGGTCGACGCCTTAACGGAAATTCCCACATTTGTGGCATTGTGTATGTTGCTGGTTGCAGAATTGATGAGTGTCTGGGGAGTGCCATCTGTGGTCGTATTTAGTGATACATGCATCGGTTTTTCCCCGAACGGACCGAAAATGGTGGTCGCTGAACCGTGCTACTCTTCGGTATTGAACCTTGGCATCGGTCCTCTTTTCTCTTTTTGACGTGTTCATAATGCACTAGTCGGCTGCGTTTGTGACGGGAAGCATTGGGTCAAACTTGGCTTTTGTCCGTTAGACAGCTTGCGCAACCCTTCGTGGAATGAGTTCGATCGGGAGTTGGAATCTAGATTCTAGGTTGACGCCTTGGTCCGTTGTAGTAGCTTGGTGCCCAACGGAAACCGTTGGGGAAAGGAGGGGTGTCGATCACCAAAGAGAAGAGACGTGGTCCCGATGCATGGTCCAGCCCAATTAGATGCTCCGTTGCCGGTAATTTGATGCCTCTCGGTGATTATTGTGGCCATGATCCTTGCTCACCAACACAGACTTGTCGTTCATGTTATGGTCGTCGAAGTTGACTGGGCGGCTATTCAGGGTTTACCAAAAAGGTTCCCACTCCAGATGATCGTCTTCGGTATCACTGTGGTCGGAGGCATGTTCGATGTGCTCAACGCCTTTGCGCTTTTCGGTGGCGGAGGAGGAGGCTTTTGGCTTTGGCTTTGACTTTGGCTTAGACTTTGGCTTAGACTTCGGCTTAGACTTCGGCTTGTTGATGGAGACAGTAACTTTTGGGTTTGGCTTGGGCTTGGGGTTCTTGAAGTTGGTTGAGATAGATGTTGAGGTGATGCGTTTGAAGGTCACTTTGGAGAGGGCGGTAGAGATTGTGCTAGATAGACGAGTGAGCAGGGCGCCTTTGAAAGGGCGCGGGAGGGAGGTTGAAGGCATAGCTGTGGCAGTCAAGGTTGCGGAGGTCATGGTCGTGGGAGTCATGGTTGTGGGAGTCATGGTTGTGGATGGCACGATTTCAGTTCGAGAAACGACTTTATTGTCTGTTGCGTTTGGGCCGGAAAGTGATGGCATGACGGGAAGGATAAAACACCAAGACAGTCAACGAACGGGGAACACCGGAACTTTTGTACCCCGACCCCCCGACTCTCGTCTCCATCATCCCAACGTGGTTCCATTCTCAGGTACCATCCACCATGCATGCGGGCCAGCAAAACCCCATATATACATGCATGATGCACATCAACGACGTGTCATTTTGTAAGTTGATGATGCACCCCACGCCGTAGTCTGGCATAAGCGCTGTCTTTAGTGGTTTTTGGTGGAGGACATGAGTCCATGTGTGCTTCAGCCCTTTAGCGCTTTCCAAAACCACAGACTGACGCTTTCACCAAGAAGAAGAGTGACACACGTGAAGACAATGACCCCAGGCAAGTCCGCGCAACACTCCACGAGCAAACATGACAGTTCAAAGCAAAGATTGTACATCGGGCTGGTTAAGTGAGTCAATCCTGGGACCAAGTGTGTCGAAGAACAAGAAGGTCATGTTGGATGCGAGTGCCAGATAGACGTACAGATGGCATGGCATGTATACGTGTTGTTTACCCTTGCCCTGAGCTTCCTAGCAGCGTACCATCTGGTTCTATCCACATGACATTTTTTGATTTACGATGCCAACATCGCCCAAAACTCTCCACGGACTGCCGTCAACCCCCGTTCTACGGTACACTGTTTGAATGCACGCCATCGTCAGTACCAAAAACCGTTTTCCTCAGGGCACGGCCGGAGGGTATATGCCACTTGCACGCGACCTAATGTCAACAGTAGAACTTTGCAAAAAGGAGGCAATTCCTGAACGGTTGTCGGGTGACAGCGGTTACGGTGTTGGGACTGATGGGTTGACATGTTGTAGGTATTATTGCACAGTTCACTTCACATAGCAGCCAAGAAAACAAGCATCACGATCATTGAAGGTGTATCCAACCACTTGCATTCCGTTCGTTTCTAGCTGTCGTCGTGTCTTCCCTTTCTTGCCCTTTTCCATCTCCAGCTCGTTCTCCAGCTCGTTCCATGTCTCCGGTCCCAGCTCTCCTCCCATTCCTTTCCCTGTCCATCAACTCCCTCCCCGCAAATATTCTCCAAAGGCCAAAAAACCCAGACTTCCACCACCCTGCCTCAACCCTAGCCGTATGTCGATAAAAGGCGTGTATGACAACGCCGGAGACATCCAACCCAACCGGACCCCATCTACACCGCACACAAAACAACCAAAACCCCTATCTCCGCCCCCTGGGACCTAAACTCCGACCCCCTCCTCTTCCCCTTTGAGGTTGGAACCGGCCTCGCCCCCTTCCTCAACCTCTCCAACCTCTCCCTCTCCCTCTCCTTCTTCTCCTCCTTCTTCATTGCCCGTACTTCCTCCCTGTGCTGCTTGTAGCTAACCAAACGCTCCTTGAGAGCGTGGAGGACGTGCCTGCCTCCCACTTGATGGTGACGGTGTTCGTGCTCCTCTTGAGGTCTGTACTCGTCTTCGTACCTGTACTCGTCTTCGTACTCGCAAAGTGCATGCTCCTGCCCCTGAACTCGCGTGAGAGGAGTGAATTGAGACAAGTCTTTGTTGTTGTCGGTGGTGTTGTCGGCGTGCTTGTCTTTGTGCTTGTCTTTGGTGTTGGCAACCTTAGAGCGGCCAGCCTGAGCTCGCTGGGACCTGCTCCAGGCCGGAAACATGGCGTAGACCGGGTGGAGGAAGGAGCCGACGAGTCGTGGTTTGCGGACTTGGACGGTGCTGCATGTGTCGGAGAGGGAGATGGCGGTTGTGATGGTGGTGGCGGTGGAAAGGACTCGGGAGATGGAGTCGTTGTAGTCGTTCTTGGAGTCTGGGATGTATGACTCGGTGGTGGTGGTGATTGCCGAAGGAGGTGATGGCAGTGTCTGGGTGTGTGGCTGGGTGATGTTAGCTAGGTCATGGTCATGGTTATGGTCGAGGACCGGGACATGGGAAAGGTGCTTTTGGGCTGGAGTTGGCTGTACCTTCTTCTGCTTCTTCTGCTTCTTTGACTTGTTTCTCCATGATGCGTCCTTGATGAAGGTCTCGTACTCCGCTGGGGATGTCATGAGAGGGAGAAAGTAGGACATGGTGGATGAGTTGTCTTTGGATGACTTGTGTGTGGACGACTTGTGTGTGGCCGATTTTTGTGTCGATGACTTGTGCGTGGACGACTTGTGTGCGGACGAATCGTGTGCGGACAACTTAGGTGTGCTTGGATAACTTGTGCGTGGACGACTTGTGTGTCGATGGCTCGTGCGTGAATGGCTTATGTGTAGACAGCAAGGTTGGCTTTGGTGAATGAAGCTTGTTGAAGTTGATGGTTCAGACTTGAGCAGTTGCTTGAGCTTGGCTTTGGTGAATGAAGCTTGGTGAAGAGTTGGTGGTTCAGACTTTAGCAGTTGCTTGAGCTTGGGTGAATGGATGAAGAGTGAGAGGAAAGGGAAAGAAAGGAAAGGTCTTGGGGGTCAAGCTTTATATGGGAGCTTGTCGAGGCCAGTTCGCCGCATCCCGTAAGCTTCACAGTTGCATGAAAAATGGCTGAACGGCAAAAGAAACCCAAAGACACGGATGGCATCAATAAGGCATGCTGCGACAGCATTTGGAGATGCGCATGCAAGGTTGAACGTTCATTTGCCTGCAGAGCGACATTATCGGTACTTCCCCAAGCACACATCCAGGCTTCCGCGATGTAAACCTCTCGGAGATGGGTTCGGCGACGAAAAAGGAGATGACCAGAAACCCGGAGAAAGAGTGGTGCAAAGTGGCCACAACACTTCAGTTCAGGGCAAGAAGATAGAAGTCGTGGAGGTACAGTTCCATTGCTCGAGTCAATTCGAGCTTCGGCTTCTTCGTGTTACGGCTTGCATGATACATCACGAGTCTTAAACTCACAAGAAATCTCGAATGTCCAACCGACCCAGCCGATGGGCAGAATGATTGTCAGCGGTATATTATCGAGTTCTATTGACACTTTCTATTTTCTACACATTGATCTATATTTGACTGTCCGACAAGACTGAACAGTAGTTACTAGTCAAATTCGCACACTCCGTCTTCTATCCACGCCCATCATCCTTGAGGTGATCGATGCGAACGTCCATGTACTTGGTCGCCTCCTTGATATCTCCCAGGTTCTTTGGATGGCCAATGCTGCTTCTCGTTTCATCGTCCAAACCATGGTACAGCGCACCAAATATCGACTCTTTCCAAACGCCCACTGTGGACCTAGGCCTCAAGATGATATAAAGCAAGTACGCCAGGCCCATGATCTCGATGCCAAACAGAACTGTCAGCCACTCCCACCTTGCGACCAGGATTGTCTCACGCACGACATAACTCCCCGTCACTTTCTCTTGGGACATCGCGTAGTTCTGGTTGTTGAGCGCTGCAGCCAGCGTGTTCATGAAGGCCGGAAGCGTGTTGCGAATAAGTCGGACGCTAAGTTGCGTGTTCCCGGTTGGGTATTGGGCTAATTCTTGTTCGGGGATTAGCCACCATTTCTCCCATCCGGATCGGGCGTCCTCATAGTTCTCCAGGCCGGTATAATTGTGAAGATCTTGCCGAGTAATATGTCTCGAGTACGCCTCATTGAGGTCTGGACCTGTCTCGCCAGTCCACTTAACCTCGCGTTGCACGAGGGGGATCAAAATTTCCATCATCCCGAGGTTGGACTTGAGAGTCCCGTTCCACAAGCAAAAGGCACCTGTTGAGTGAGGATCTGCTTGATATCTAGGGCTGCGGTCGACGTCGAAGCCCTCCATGTCCGGAAACGACCCAGTTGGCTCCGTCTGGAGCACTCGAGCCATGGTTTCGTTGTCATTGATGACGTCTTCTGGCGCGAAGCACCAGGCTTGGGCATATTCTTCATTGGGATTCTGAAGTTTTTTTCTATGTTTGAAAGCCCACTTTTCAGCCTCGTCCTCCCATGCCGGTCGAAGATACTTGGATGACTTGACTTCAGAAGAAACATTGCCGTTCACTACCTTCATTGTGCGCTCAACCTGGCAAATAGATAGCGCCGCCCACTCTGTCGTATTTGCACGCAACCGGATTCTTGCGGTGGCCCGTTGGCCTTCTCGTATCTGATCATAGCGTGTATGACCCATAAGAATGCGTGGTGGAGGTATGCGGACGCCACTGGATCCATCGCCGTTGATGTTTGTCCTGTCCACTGGTAGGTATGTGAATGTCTCCGTCGGGTACTTGATATACTGGAAGTACTCCTCATCGTAGTCATCCTTGTAGAACTTGTATTCTCTGTTGAAGGTAAATCCAGTGACGACTGCGGAGTGCATCGCAGTATCGACCAACCAATTGGGGTCTCGGCCGTCTGCTTCCAGATCCCACATGTCCCGTGAACCAAAAGTTTTGTAGGTAAGCTGATAGCTCGAGTTGACTAGATCCAAGCTGAATACTTCACGTATTTCCTCGGTAGTGATAAGAGGATCAAACATATGGTTGCAGGACCGAACTGTAACACGATGCTGGCCAGTTTCCTTGTAGTGGCGCTTTGCTTCATCCAACTCGGTCTGATTGAAGGATATGTCGCAGTATCCGGGTGGGTTATTGAAGACGCCGTGGTCTACGCAATATTCTATCGCGTAAAAGTTTTCGAATTCACAGGACCCGCTGGGACAAGTGACGTGGGATTTGGGTTTGTAGGCTTCCGGATCAAGCCAAATGGCCCCCTTAAAGACTTCCACCCGAGCTTCAACGCATCGGGGCGACCTCTCATAGCCCCAAGTGCGGCAGAAAAACGGTGCACTCGACTGCGCTCTCCAGACCTCGTCGGAGGGAACGAGTCTTTCTCGCTGCTGCAGTCTCACGACCTGCTGCGTGAACGGGTCGACAACGAGCGAAAGCAATACCACCAATGCGCCTAGCGAGGTTGGTGAAAAGGCTGTCCGGCGGCTGACGAGAATCTTGAAGGCACCAAGTGGGCCCCTGCTTGCTTGATCAAACATTTCCATGTCCTTGAACCCTTTGCTCGTCTTCCAACTGCTCTTCCCCGTGGTCTCTAGCCCTTCATCCTCTCTGTATTGTTGGTGCTCCTGGTGTTGCTGCAGTTCTTCTTGTTCTTGTCGACCTGTTTTGTGCCCAATGCGAGCAGCTCTGTCGTTATAAGACCAATCCCATTTGTCCTGACCCAGAGCGGCACATATGGCATAGAGCAAGCTGGACTTGGCCACGGTGGAAAGGACCGAGACGACAGCGTTGAGCGAGACATCCCACGGGAGCTTGGGAACTGGATCGTGATTGTAGACCCCGAGAACGATGGGAATGGCGGCGGCGCAGCTACACGACAGGATGACGGCTAGGATTTCGGTGAGCCAGCCATTGGTGTACCAATTCCTCAATTTCCTGCGGAAAGTTCTTTTCTTGAGAGTGTCACCACCGCCTTTGCTCCCATTGTCATCAATTCTGGCGTTATCGCTACCGTCCTTTACCGACCATTGGCGGATGAGCGGGTGAGCTGGGTCCTCCGACTTGGCGTCTCTCTTGCCCTGGAGGTGAATCGCTTCTTCAGTGGTGTCGAAATGGCGAGGCTCTGGGTCAATATGAGCCATCATGGGGGACCAGGAGAAGAACAGAGAGATGAAGTCTAGAATGTAGATGTAGATGGGCGGGGAAATCAGGACATGTTCAAGTCAGGATTGACAGACAGAGTTGGTGGGTGGCAGTACTTACTTATCACTTTTGTCACACCTGTTTTCAAGGTCAATCTTCACTCTCCGGCTTCCTATTTGCATCTAGGAGGCTGTTGTTGGTGGCAATCAGGCCCAAGAAGCCACCACTGTGTAGCAGTCGATTGGCTGCCCATCGTGCTTCTGCCATCGACAGTACGAAGTTGATGCGCTTATCCGAGTCTAGAACCGCTTGGGATCCGCCCGGTTGTTTTCGCTGTGTCGTGGAAATTCTATTCGTCAAGGGGTGATTTGGCCCCCAAACATCAACCCGATCAAGTGCAGCTTCAACAGTAGACGTATGAGAAGCCACTGTGTGCCATGCGCGAACAGGATAAACGTGAAAAAACTGATGAGAGGAATCGAATGGATTGATGTAGGTAGATTAAGGAAGAAGGGGACAGTCCCAGAGGCGGTGCCGTTTCCTCCGACTACATACCCTGTGAACAAGAAGCTGGTCGGGGACGACACAGTGTAGCAGAAGGCTGTACGCCTCATCGCTCTTGCCGCCTCGGTTCGACATGGAAAACCTCAAGGTGAAATACTGGAAGGAAGTACGGGGTAAGCCAATAGCAGAAACATGTTGCAGCCCTCGGCGCGGCAAGTGCAGTTGGTTAGGAACAGGACGATCCAATTCGTTCTTTTCTTCTGTGGGGACACATGCCCTGTACCTCAAGATAAACGCTTCCTGAGTTCGTGCAAAAGTTCTGCAATCCTCCTCTATAGGTACCCAGACCAGATTAAAATCCCAAGGCACTCAAGTCGATAATACCCTTGCCAAGCGCACCGTAATTGACCTCCCCGCTCGCCTCTGGTTGATCAAACGTGTTCCAGTCTTTGGTCGCATACACATCCGTGATCTCTCTCGTCTTGACGTCCACAATCCCGCCTTCATCACCGGAAGATGAATCCAGGCCGTCGTCGGCAAGCAAAGGAGGTGGCGATGCCGAGTTCGACTCTGACATCAAGCCAAAGCTGGACGTCGTCAGTGACTCTGCAGCTGGGAGAGAGTCCGAAGCTGTCTTTGCAAAATCAGCAGTCTTTGCGTCAGAATACGGAAGCCGAATCCCCTGCTTCCATTTGAAGAAGTTGTCCCTGTCCCAGATCTGCTTAACGCGCCGCAATCTCTGGCGGTTATTACCATAGTAGACCCTCTCGCTATCTTCCGACAGGATATCAGCGTCAGGAAAGTTGATGAACGCAGCGCAGCCCATGACCGAAAACGGCCTCAGCTTCGCCTTCATCTTCTTCAAGAACCCGCGCATGTCCAATTCCAACCACTTCTCCTGCCACTCGACCATGATGTACGCGTGGTACGTGCACTTGCGCCAGCGGAATGCCGTCTCCGACCTCTCCTTCGCGTTCGCCTGTCCGCCGGCGTGAATCCAGGTGACCTGCAGAAGACCAGACTCGCCGCCAAACTCCTTCCGGAAGGCGACCATTTCTTCTCTGATGATGGCGATGATGCGTCTGATCTTCTCGGCGTCGTCGTTTCTGAACACGAATGAGGTGTAGATCTTGTGCGAGACCTCAGAACCGGAGGGAAACGCCTTGATGGTTTCTTCGGACCACTGCGACGCCAGCGTCTCGTGCAAGAAACGAGTCGACTTTTCTTGTAGGGTACGGCGCTTGAGCTGCCTCGCAAGTTCCGTATGCTGGATTTTCTCGTCAATAAGCGCATCGAACTCCGGCTCGCTGCCATCGTAGTACACGAGAAACCGCACGCCGAGCTCGCTGCCGTTGGCCTGCTTGAGGTCGCAAAGCCAGGAGCTGTCGATGGTCATCTCATTCGGCCAGTCCGTCGTATAGAACCGCTCCATGGTTTCCATAAACTCCTCCATTTTGCATGGCGTAGGAAACCACGTATACCGTCCCGCCACCACCAACCCTTCCTCATTCCTCAACTTGCAAAGTCCCATCTTGAACTCAACAACCACACCAAAGTTCCCAGCCCCCGCACCCCGCAACGCCCAGAAAAGCTTTCCCTTGTCCGAATCCGCCGGGTCTTCCTCGCTGACCCTCACAATTTCTCCCTTAGCCGTAACAACCGTCGCCTCCTTCATCGTATCGCACCCCATCCCAAAACTCCTCGTAAACGGCCCCAACCCTCCACCTAACAGGAAACCGCTGACACCAACGGTAGGACACCGTCCACCATTAATAACATACCCATCATGCCGTCCATTAACCAACATCTTGTACGCATGTCCCCACAACGCGCCTCCTTGCAACGTAACCTCTTCCCTTTCCATATCCAACTCAACTTTATTCATCCGCACCAAATCCAACAAAATCCCTTTATCAGCGGTCGAGAAGCCGGCATAGGAGTGCCCGCCGCATTTGATGGTCACGGGAACGTTGAGCGATTTGGCTTGCTTGATGATCTGGCATACTTGCTGGGGAGTTTCGGGCTGGACGACGCAGGCGGGGCGGGTGAAGCGGTACAACAGGTTGGCGGTGGCGACGGAGCGCTCGTACTCGCTGATGCCGGAGCGGCCGCCGGGGCCGGAGGAGGTGAATGTCGGGATGGAGGAGGTGAGGAGGTGGGAGATGAGGGTTGTTGAGGAGGTTTTGAGGGTGGCTTCGGCGGCGGCTGAGGCGGCTTTGGATTCTTTGGTGGTGGCGGTGTCTGTCATGATGGGAGAGTGTTGGGTTGTATGCTTGGTGGAAGAGTGAATTGAGAGATCGGTTTCCTTTCATCGAGTTTGGCGTCCTGATGCCTTTATATCAGTATGATCAGTCACGATGAGAGTAGTGTCTCATGGATTTGCCTAGGCCATGTCCGCGATATCAGCTCATCAGCTACCATGCTGGCGCATATGCTGTTCTTCAGCCTCGTCATGACCGATTGGATTCTCCGACGCCAATGGCCAATCTATTGGCTTGACGACCCTTCAGCTCAACGTTCGATGACACCCTCGCCCCAGAAATCCTGCATTTCAGCTGAGACATTGTCGTCTTCAGAGGCCGTTTGAGGTGTTTAGGAAATGCATCCGCCCAAAACGGTTAGCACTCGGGATGCGACTAGTCGGATCTATTGGCACATTGTGAGATCTAGATTCCAGTTCCTCAACTGTCACACGGTTGAACACCACGCTTGCCTCTCGGCAGATTCGCATCGCCCCAGGTCATTTTCAGGGTTATTAGGCGCGGTTGGAAGTGAGGTGTCGAACGAAGGGATGGCATCAATGTGCGTTATCAGGCGTCGATGAAAATGGGAGTGAGAGCATCCACGGCTTGGAGGTATTTAGAATCCAGCGGCTTTGAAACAACAAGGATCGCGGTTTGGAAAGTATCTATTGTCTTGCGCTAAAAAAAAAAAGACATGGAAAGCAGCCTCGATGAATCGAGAAAGGAAAATTCCATTGGGAAAGGATGAAGTTGAAATTAAGTTCTTCATCAGCCACATCCATGCACGAACCCCTCAAACGCCACATCCTGCGGTGTGGCTTAGCGCTCCCTTCCTTTCCTCTTTCGTCACCACACTTGCAAACACGACAACCAAACCTTAACAATCTCAAACTCAAAGCCCTCTACCCGCCAACCTAGACACAAAAGTCTTCGCAAACGAATCAACATGCTCCGGAGCAAGTAGGGTATAATGGTGGCCCTGCACCTCATGGAACCGGATATCATTCACAAAGTCGGCCCATCGTGACAGCTTCTTCTCCAACCACTCATCCTTCGAGGGAGCTACATCGGCGATGGGCTCACCATAGAACACCTCCAACACGGGCACGCGGTCTGACGGCTCATAGTCTCGCGCGATGGCATGCGAATTCAGAGCCAGACTGGTCCACCTCGCCAACCGCTCCTTGTCGAGTCCGTATTCCTCCAGCCGGTCTACCGCCATGTGCTGAAGCAGAAGCTCGACCAGCCGCTCTCGTTCCTCGTCTGATGGAGCTCTGCTTCCAGCGGAGAGGTTGGTCATAGCCGCTGCGGCTCTCTTGAAGTTTGCCTCGCTCTCTGCGTCGGGTAGCAGGTCGAAGAAGCGCACCAGTGTCAGCAACACGCCAATCCAGTCGCGTCCATGGCGCATGCGCTGCTTGATGTGCGGTGGCTGGTCGAACACGGCAAGGAACGGGACGGCGTTGGCACCATCCTGGTTCAGAAGCACCTTGGCCATCTCGAACGTGATGGTCCCGCCGTATGAGTAGCCGGCAATGGCATACGGGCCCTGGGGCTGCGTCTTTCTCATCGCCTGGAGATACGTGCCCACCATCTCGTCCATGCTCCCGAAGAAGGGCTCTCCATCGAAGCCCCGAGCACGCAGGGCATAGATGGGCCGGTCTGTGATTTGCTTGGCGAGATTCAGGAACACCAGGACCTCGCCGACACCAGGGTGGACCAGCCAGAGCGGCGCCTTGCTTCCACCAGAGCGCAGCACAACCACAGGGTTGTACTCGGTGCGTGTCGTGTCCATGGCCGAGAGAAGAGACGCAATAGTCGGATTCCTAATCATGGTGGTGACGGGGATGGCGTTGGGAAACTGCGGTCTGCTCTGTATAGCCCACTTGAGCTTGAACAGCTCGACCGAGCTACAACCCAGGTCATAGACGTTTGTGTGGATTCCGATCTCAGCTGGCGGCACCCCAAAGACTTCTGAGAATATGTCATGCAGCACCAGCTCGTTTTCCGTGGACGGCTGCACTAGCTGGTCAGAACCTTGAGCGCGTGCGATCAGCTTCTCGTCCAGCTCGATGGCCTCGCGGTACACACCGGCCTCAAATGCTTTCCTGAGCTTGGCGCGGGACAACTTCCCGAGAGCGGTCTTGGGCAAGAACACGCTCTCGAGCGGGATGATCTTGTATGGTCTAGCCATGCAATGTTTCATGACCACATCTCGGACGGCATTCCTCGCGTTCAACCTGGTCTGGACATCATCAACCTCATAGCTGGGGAGGTACACAACGACCAAAGTCTCAGAGTCAGCATTCTGCGGCCTGTGCGGGAACACAGCGGTGAACGACGGCGTCACACCCTGGATACTCGCGTCCTCGATAGCGCCCTCGATCTCATGCGGGAAGTACTTGACTCCATTAATAATAATGGTCTCCTTCTCCCTTCCCACCAGATGGAGGTTTCCTCCATCGTCAATAAACGCCAAATCACCGGTGATGAACCACCCATCAGACGAAGATGAGGAAGCGGTGGCCTCAGGGTTGTTAAAGTAACCCTCAAAGACATTCCCGCCCTTAACCTCCAAACCCCCAACCTCGTTGGCTTGCAACGGACCACTTATCCCGTCACGCGTAACTCTCATGGACATGCCCGGAATGCACCGCCCCAACGAAGTAAACTCGCGGCCGTGCGCGAGGTCAAAGGTAGGGCATTTAGTCCCGTAGATACTGCCCGCACAAGTCTCGGTCATGCCGAACCCTGGCCGGAGGAAATGGCGCTGGGCACCAAGTCTGCCAAACAAGTCGGATAACACGCTAGCTAGCGCTGTCGAGTTCGCTTCTCCGCCTGAGATCAGCGCTCTGAGTGACGAGAGATCCGGCAATGGGTCCGCCTTATCAGACCCAGACCCAGACACCGAGGCAAAGAACGCCTCAAGCACCTTCCTAACGCTAGCCAAAAAAAAGTTGGGCGCAAATGTATAACTGACACGATGTCTATCAATCAGATGCACAAACATCATCGGCTGAGCGAGAAGGTCAATGGCATGGACATGAACCTGGTCAGCGCCCAAGAACATGGCGTGCAAGTGAATCTCGGTGAGGTTGGCGACGTGGTCCATGCCGATCCAATTGAGGAAGACGTCGCGGGAGGTGGTGGAGTGGAAGCGGCTTTTGCCGAAGAGGGCGGTGATGACTTGGTTGTGGCAGAGCCGGACGGCTTTGGCGTGGCCGGTGCTGCCGGAGGTGAGCATGAGGGCGAGTAGGTCGTTGCTGGTTTTGGTGGTGGCGTTGAGAGAATGGACGCTGGGTAAGTCATCGACGTCCATGTCCATCTCCTCTCCCTGGTGGTGCTTGTGAAGGTCCTCAACGGTGACAATCTGCATCGACCCCTCAGCCACAGCAAATTCATGCACCAGACGTCTGTGGGTGATGACAACAGGGTCCTTGAGCATTTCTTGCAGATGGACAAGATGCTTCCGGCGCTGCTCCAGATCGTTGGTAAAGGGCGTTGACATGGCCGGCACGAGGCCCGCCGCGATGGTGGCCCAGAGCCAGAGGACATTGTCTTCGTGATCGTCGAGATGGAGCAGCACGATGGTTTCTGGACCGACGCCGGGGATTCCTCTGAGAAGACGCGACAAGGCAACGGCTTCGTGGAGGAGCTGGAGGTAGGTGATACGGGTCGGTGCCGCCTTGGTTTGCCCCTTGGGATAGATGGAGAGGCCTTTGTCGGGGGTGTCCTGGGCGGCTTGGAGGAGGACGTCGAACACGTTGTTGGGGAGCGGTGCCATGGCGATGATGAAGCAAGAGAGAAAGGGGCTTTGGTGTGTGGGTTTTTGGCTTGGCTCTACATGAAGAGTTGAAGACAGTGGTGAGGTGGCGGGACTCGGGAGTCTATTTCTAGATATCTCTTGGCCTTCTCTTACTCGACCAGGACCAGGACCAGGACGACCTTGACCGAACAGCACTCGACTACGGCATCAATGGGCATCGCGAGGCTATTCCGCCCATCGCACGTAGCTGGCGGAGCTGAGTCCATCTCACCTCAGCATTTCAAGACAGTCCGGTTGACCTTATCTTGCGGTGAACATGGCCGGCGAGACAGCCGGCCGGGCATCGGTCCGCTCCATAGCCTCAATTGTGGCCGGACAGAACTCGGACGTACGTACTCAGAGATGGAGCTCCTCTCAGATACGAAGCCCGAGAGCTACATGGGGTTGAGAGCTACCTAGTTGGACAACGTCTCAGTACTGGATCGATTTCCGGAGATTGAGAGCTACTCAGGCTTGGACAGTTACTCAGAGTTGAATAGCTTCTAGAAAGACAGTCAGCGTCCTATCTTCCTCGAAGGTACTCGACGAAATCTCTTGGTGTTACATGGCTGAAGAGTCCGGAGGCCTGCTATTCCCGGCAGGTAGGACCGTGTCGACTTTTGCATCATACTTGCCCTATATCTTGTTGGAATTCCGGCAACTTGCGTGCGGTATGTCAGATGCTGTCCACACCATTTCAGTCCAGTTCCTGCATTTTAGATTAGATTCGCAACCATGGCGCTCAATGGGGATGTTCACAACGGCAGCACAACAGAAATCTCAGGCGATGAGGCTTTGATAGTGGTGAGTCGCGTATTACCACCCTCGTTATTCCCCTTTCGTGCTGGTCGAACCCTAACATGACCTACCTAACAGACGTGGGACGGACCAGATGATATCCAACACCCGCGCAACTGGACGCCCATTCGCAAATGGCGCAACGTGCTGCTCATCAGCATCCAAGCCACTCTCTCACCCATGGCATCCGTCATCCTAGCCGTGGCTGGTCAAGCCGTAGCCGATGACTTTGGGCTCACAGATGAGTACACGCCAACGCTTCCCACAGCGCTCTTTGTGCTTGGGTTTGGCCTTGGCCCGCTCTACCTCGCACCGCTCTCAGAGCTCTACGGCAGACGAGCCATTTACCTCTCTTGTTTCGCCATGTTCACCGTCTTCAACATTTGCTGCGCCGTCTCGCCCAACATTGCTGCCCTAACCGTGTTCAGGCTTTTTGCTGGCATGGCAGGATCGGCCGGCCCCAGCATCGGCGGCGGCACCATCGGCGACATGTTCAGTCCTGAACGCCGAGGTCGCGCCCAGGCGCTGTACAGCTTTGGTCCAACTGGCGGGTCCGCCATAGGTGGTATCATCGGCGGTTTCATCCTTCGCGGCACCGGAAGCTGGCGATGGCTGGCATGGATCATGGCCATCGCTTCCGGCATCACAAGTCTAGTCTCCGTCTTCTTCCTACACGAGACATACGCCCCCTTTCTCCTCCGACAGAAAGCCGCAGCTCTTCGCAAGTCAGGCATCTCCGTACAACAGGCCGACTCAGATCATGATGGTTCCAACCTAACCATCGTCCTCCTCACCATGACCCGTGCCGCCACCATGCTCTTCAACTCACCCGTCTGCACAGCCATGAGCCTCTACATGGCCGTAATCTACGGAATCCTCTACCTCCACATGACGACCCTGCCCTTACTCTTCTCTTCCGAATCCCTCTACGGCTTACCATCCTACCACTGGCCTTCATCCCTCACGGGCCTCTCCTACCTCGGCGTCGGCCTTGGTTCCGTCGCCGGCGCTTTATTGTCCGCAGCCTTCGTCAACCGCACTTACGCTTATATGAAAGCCCGCGCCACCACCGCCACCTCACAGCACCATAACACCGAACAACTTGACCGAACACCCGAATACAGAATGCCCTTCATGCAACTAGGCGCCCTCATCGTTCCTACGGGGCTACTAATATTCGCCCTCACAGCCGGCAAACCCAACATCCACTGGATCGCCCCCTTAATCGGCGCCGGTGTTTTCTCAACGGGGATGTTAATAACCTACATCAGCGTGACTACTTACATGGTTGATTCGTTTGAGAATTACGCTGCTAGCGCGCTGGCGGCGGTGACGGTTAGTAGGAGCGTGTTGGGGTGTGTTTTTGCGTTTGTGGGGAATGGGTTGTATAGGAGGCTGGGGTATGAGTGGGGGGGTTTGTTGTTGTTCTTTTTGTGTTTGGTGATTACGCCGTTGCCGATGGTGTTTTATGTGTGGGGGGCGAGGTTGAGGGGGGTGGGGAGGTTTGCTGCTGAGGCTGGGTGAGGTGGATAGGGTGAGTTGATGCTGGGTGCTGAGTAATGGGGGTAAGTACGAGGCCGTGTACGAGGGTTAAGTGTGTTGTGTTTCTCATCTGTTTATAGACTAATCTGCCCGATGACTTCAGGGCTGTTGCATAAAATCTCACGAAATCAAAGCGTTCGAGGAACCAGACTGGTGCCTGTTCAAACTTCAAACATGCCACCACCTTACACATGTTGGATATAAGCCACACCTTGATTCCGCGACCGAACTTATCTTTACGCCTACCTCTGCATATCTAGCTTTACACCGTAAGCCTCCCAGGCTCCGAATTCGTGCGTGTAGGTTGGTACTACGCTCGGTGTTAAGGACAAGAACCGTAACTTATTCCCGCTATCCCAGCTTCTTCCCTCGCTCATTTCTCGTCATATTGTCTCACAATATAAGACCCCTAGGGACTGGACCCGAGTTCGTACTTGCTACACTGCCGTATCACATTACCTCCGATATCGCATCACCACCATAGCCAGGTCCAAACACAAGCTGTGTCACCTTTCACCGTCCATGGATCTAAACTACCAGAACAGGAAACCCTATCTACGTGACAGCATAGGATATTTCTACTCGTTTGGGGAACAGACAGGAATCCGTCAGCCTCACCACCGGTCAAGATACGGGAATAAGCTACGCCTGATACTCTACCCCATTCCTCAACGTCCCAATCCCATCAATGGGATATGCTCGGGACGTAGTGTCGGTTTCTAAGTACGCAGTATCACTGCGTACGTAGTATTATCTACCTAGACTATACTACGTACGCAATACTATATAATCCCTAACCCTAATATTCTTAAATATCGCCAATATTACCCCCTTTTCCCGGGAAACTTTTATATTACAACTTTATTACTTTATTATTATTAAAAATAATACGAATACGTTTAAACTCTTCCAAACGCTCTTATAAGTACCAAATTTCACTTCGATTATTACTAACCCCGAAAGGGGTACTACGGAAACGCCTATAATATAGCGGTTTACTATTAACGAATAATAACCGCTATTAATATAAATCGTAGAGACCCTCTATTCGAATTGTATTTATACCAATATAATTATTTTTTATTATTTCTACTAATTATAAATCTAAAATATATTATAGGTAATAGGTAATAGGTAATAGGCAATGGACGGGGGTATAGAGGGACGTACGCTACAATAAGTAATGCGCTATCCTTTATTTCCTATTAACATTTCGCCGTTAAGGCTTAAAATATAAGGGATTCGGGCGGGGCGTACAATTAAGACGGGGGAACCTCCTTTTTTTATTAATTTTTACCAAGTTAAGAAGTTATAATCCTTAGTATAATATTATTATATATTCCCTATTATTTTTCTTATTGGCTTTACGGCCCTCCCGCTCCTTATTACTATTAAAATTAGTATAAATGAATTAATAACTTTAATAACCCGTTTCTTATAAGTAAATTATTATTATTCGTTATAATTAAATAAAGTAAAAGGGTTACTTAAAGGAATAATTATACGTATTTATTCAATTATTAACTTCTCTTTTTCCCTCTCCCTCTCCTTCTCCCTCTCCCTCTCCTTCTCCCTCTTAACGAACTTTATCACAAAGGTAACCAACTCTAGGTTAAAACTAAAAGAATCGTTAATTTAATTTATTTAAATTTTAATAATAAAATATATAAAAGAATTTAAAAATTCGGAAGAAATATTAAAGACTCTAATACTATTACTCATTTTATTACCCGTATTAATATCGTTAATAACCTCCTATTAGGATTTATACCGGCGAAGAGAAAACTTCAACGTTTAATTACTCTTTATAACTTTTTAACGGTAATAGTAATCTTCCCCTTCTTCTTAATCTTCTTAATCTTTTTAATTTTTTTAATAGTGGTAATCTTCCCCTTCTTCTTATTTTCCTTACCTGTATTTTCTATATCAGGTATTTATTAATCTTTAGGCAACGCAATGGCGTTATTTTTAGGGCGACCCTTAATCCTTTTAATAATTTTAAAGTTTTTAATCCGTATATAAGGATCCCTTTAATTTAAAAGGATTCGAATATAATAATAATAATAAATATCCCAATAACTAAATTATTCTTTAGCTATAATCTTGGCTAAGATTATATAATAATAAAGGATATTATACTATTTTTAAACTGTATAGCGATATTCCCTAAAGTCTTTTACTAATCTCTTCGATAAAAATACAATAGATTAAGTAATTCGAAATTAATAGCGGATAAAATTAAAACCGTTATATATAATCCGCTAGGGTAAAATCCCTAAAACCTCTATCCCTAATTTAATAAATTCGCTATAGATTTTAATATCTTAATTAGCGATATCCCTCTCCTATTCGTATTTTTCTCGAATTACTATTAAATAAATAGTTCGGTATAAAAAGAATAAATCGATTTTATTAGTAATTAAATACCCCTTAATTCGATAATTTATCAACTTATTGGGTAAAGTAATAACTAAGCTAAAATTATAATATTAGGAGGTATAATAACAAACCTATTAATAACGAACGCCTATATAAATCTTTTAAAAATACAATAAGACCTTCTACTAATTAATAAAATCCGTAATAAGCCTTTACCAACGCTAAAAAAAGGTAGGTTCATCTAGGGTAAAGACTACCGTCTTTTATATATTAAAAAGACTGCAATAAATATATTCGAAGGTCTTTTATATAGTATTAATAATAAAGGAACCGGCTATCTTTAATACCTCCTTATTAATTTAATTAAAAATTATAGGCTCTTATTTATCTTTATTAAAATCGCTATCCTCGCCTTCGCCCTTCTTCCACTTCTTTTTTATTTATAGTAAAACGTTATAATTAATATAAAAGACGCAAATCTACTATTAAACGTCGGGAAATACCTCTATAAGAACCGTCTTCATTTAATTATTAAAATCGGTTATAATAACTTCTAATTTAATTATATTTATTCGGTGGCGTAATTTATTAAACGTTTTAACTAGCTAAATAAAACCTTTAACTCGCTCGTTATCAATAAAACTAAAAGCCGTAGAGTAAATAGAATTAATAGTAATTATACTAGTAATAATAATTAACGGATAATTATATTTAAAAGTTTATAATTAATTAAATTAGAATCGGTAGGTATAAAAAGTTATTAAGGCTATACTTATTAATTTTATAAATATTATTAATACCCAAATACTCCGGGAAGGCCTTCTATTTCTCAAAGTAATACGCCCAAAACCATATAATAACTATAAAATAATCTAAATCTTTATTATCCTATTTAATAACGTAGAGGACCTTCTCGTCGTTAAATTTCCTAATAAGCGTAATAATATTTTAATAATAATTGCGTAAATCCTTCTTAAATTTTAAACGCTAATTATTAATATTTTTAAATATAAGACAATTACCCGTATTAAGAAATTCTTCTTAGATTATAATTAAAATATCCCTTAATCTAATCCCCGGCTAATTTATTAAGGCAATAACCTTCTTATAAATATTAATAATTCGTTTATAGTATTAAGGATACGCCGAAGGGTAAATAGAATAAAGATAATTATAAATTTATTAATTAAAGTCGGTAGAAAATTGTTACCGGATATATACGATTAGCTATATAGTAGGGCGCTGGGTTAGGTCCATTGAGTAACCGACTCGGCGCCGCGGCTAGGGGCACCCGGTACTATAATCGCGTGCAGACCCGCCAGCCGGCGCGCCGGCTAGCGGACTGGAAACGGATAGGGTCCACCCTAATTGCATAAGGTGGAGCCTGCGCGTCGCAGTCTTTAAAAAGGGATCCTTCGCGATACGGCCTACGGCCTATTTCTTTCCTTCTATATTTCGCTTTCTTACTTTAATATTATTAATTTTTATTAAGGATATTTAAAATTCTAAATAAACCTAGCCTATTATAATATTTAATAATTATAATTAAAAAATTTAATTGATTAAATTATTCGCAATTAATTAAATCCTTTTATTAGGAATTTTAATTAATCGTATAATATATTTGCGCGTCGCCTACTTATACGTAATCGTAGTATTTATATTTCTTTTTTCCGATCGTTAGATCCTATATCTCTTTCTAGCGAATATCGACCCTACGATTACCTATCCTCACCGGTTATAGCGATTTCGGTAGTTTAATTGTTTATCCCCCCCTCTATTCTCCTTTTTTCCTATTCTTCGCTAATTATATTTTAACCCTTTAAAAAGATCCCTATTATCTAACGTACTTTATTAGCAAGTTTTAACTTTATTACTTTAATCCGAGCTATTTTATTTAAATGGATTTTAATACGTAGGTAAAATCCTTCGACGTAACGGGTTCCCCCTACTCTAATAATTTACTTCGGTATTTAATTTTAATAGTATTAAAAAATTCTATATTTATTTTGTAATTTAAATTTACCCCCGATCGCGGCGGTCTATCTCCGTTTCTATTTTTCCTAATATAATAAATTCGAATTCTAGTTCTAATTTTATACCCGGCTTATTTAATAAAGGCCCACCCGTTTTCGAACTGGCTCCTTTACCCTCCGATTTTATTTAATTATTTAAAATTATTAAATACCTTTTAGGTAAATATTATATTATTATTTATATTAATTATAAAATGCGTACTATAAACGTTAATTTAGACGATAAATTGGCTATAATTACTTATCCCCTTCCCGTTAACCTTAATAAAATCGACGTTTCTCTTATTAAAAAAAATAAAGGTAAAAATAAAGCGCCTATTTTCTACGCTTTAGCCCTTTCTATAATTAATTTTAATAAATTATCCGCTACCCTATTTTTTCTACTTTACTTTAGCGCCGTTTTAAATACGTCCCCTAAATTAAATAACCGTTCTTTATTTACGGGCGGCCCCGGTACCGCTCACAAATTCCTTCGAATTAATACTCCCCCTAATTTACCGGTTAGTAAGAATATTAACTAATTCCTATTGGGAAGAATAAAATACTATTAATAGGAAATTAATAGAGAATTTAATAGTATATATAACGAATTCGAATTTATTATAAATCGAATAAGTAATATAGAAATAACCTTCGGTAACGTTTACGCCCGTGTAAATACCTTCGATTCTTGTATTAATATTAATAATTTACGAATAAACCGAAAAATTGATATAGTAATCGACGATTTAAAGAAGGTAATTACGTATATCGACGATTTTTAAGATTATATCGATTTATATAAAATTACCGTTATTAAAAATTTTATTTAATTTAAAGATACTGTTTCCCGCTTACGTAACGAATTTAATATTAAGCGTTAATTAGTCGATTGCCGTTTTAAAGGCGTAGTTACGTTTATAGACGTTATCGACGCCCGTTACGATTATTTAATTAAGAGAATTAAGCTCTTCGAAATTTAATTGGTTAATATTGATAATTTACGTCGGCGGAATATTCCCCCCGCTTTGGAGAAAATCCTTAAATGTACCGAATTTAAAATTATCGATTAATTTTATACCGCTTATAATTAAATAAACCCCTCCGTCCTTTCGATCGAACGTAATTTTAAATTTACGTCTTCCCGAATTAATCTTTATAATTACGGATACTCCGATATCGGTTAACGTAATCGTTTTTCGAATATATTTCGTACTATTATCGTTAATAAAGTTAGTAGCCCTAATCTTAAGCGTTTTTACCGCGGAAAATTTATTAATTTCAATTATATTATTAAGGATTTTAAATATTGCTTTAATCTCTTACCTATTAACGAAGGTAAGTAAAATAACCCCTATTGAAGTAAAGTCGACGTTTAATTAGAAAGGCGCCTTCGCGAATCTTTATATATTTAAGCCGATTTTTAAATTTAAATCCGTAATATAATTAAGGATATTAATACCCCCGATTTAATTAAATTAATTAATTTAATGTAATCGCTTACCGATAATAAATTTTATAATAAATTAATTGTTTATGAGCGTTATTATTGCAAAAAGAAGAAATATTGCCTTTATTCGCCTTAGGAGAACGGCTGTAATTTAAGTAACGGTAATTATAGCGGCCCCCTTTATAATAAACTTTATTATAACCCTTTTTTATTATTAAGCTTTAACGATTTAAAGGATTTAGATATTAAAGTTTACTGTTATTATAAAGTTAAATGTAAATTTCGTTTATTGAAAATCTATAAGAATTATTTTCGTAATTATTTTAAAAACCCCGATAATTTTAATTCTAATTCTTTAGATAATAAAGGCTTTCTTTAGGGAGGAGGAGGCGGTTGTAAATTACCCTGTAAAGGTAAGGGTAATCCCGATAAAAACCCGGATAATAATTTTAATTCCCTAATTAATAAGGGACGTTGTTATTAGTAGGATAGTATTTTCGATACGGTTAATATATTTTTTATTTAGCGTTATTATAATTTAAAATTTAAATAGGAAGAAATTAATTAATTCGTTCCTTTTTATAATAATTCCGAAGATATTAATATAATTACCGACGGAAAGATTTTAATTTATATGGATGCTTTTATATTTTGTAAACGTTTTTTATTATTTATAGAAAATAAAGAAACCGAAGCCGAGGTTAAAAAGTAAATAATATAATATTTTTCTACTTTATTGGGAGGAGCCGCTATATTTTAATAGAATAATGAAATCGACCCCGCCTATCGTTATGCTTTATATAAGGGAGGCTTCGACGCTTTATTAGATTTTTTAATATAACGCTTTATATTTAATTCCGCTATAGCTACCCGAAAATTTACCGAATATTATTTCGAATTTAAAGATATTATTAAGGACGAAAACGCTTTTATTTAATTCGTCTAATATAAATTTCGTTACGCCCGTATTATAAATATCTTTTATTATATAAGCGAGAATTAATATAGCGTTATAATATAGATTTAAATTAATATAGATTTTAAAATTAAGTAATATTTTAACGTTTTACCTAAAAAAGGTAATTTAATCGATTATTTAACGGAGATTAAAGATATTAAAATAGTTTTACTAGTAGCCGCCCGCGAACGTTATCCCTATATTTAGTAAAAAATTACGGGTAGTTCCTTAAGAATTAAAATTATAATCCTAGTTTCCGGTACTTCGAATAATATTTTTTATTATAATAATTATAGTTATAGCTGTAATTAAAATTATAACCGTAATTGAAACTATTACTGTAATTATAATAGTAATTATGCCCGTAATAGAAACTACGACCGCAATTGCGACGATGATTATAACTGTAATTACGAAGGACGTTAGTGTAATTCCCGTAAGGATAAAACTAATTATATAGAGGATAAAGATACCGGTTTTAATTTAAATTAAACCGCTTACGTTAATAATATTTTAAAGTCTTTTAGTAATTCGGATTTTAATAATAGTAGAGGAGTTTTCTATACTTCTAATATATTTAGTTTTAATATAAAGTATATTAACTATTATAAAGTATTCCCTTTAATAAAATTATAATGATAGTATATAAAGGCTTATCTATCTTATTGAAAGTTAATTTTATTAACGAATATAGCCCCCTCCTATCGGATTTATATTTATTATTTAGAGGTCTTACTTTCGCGTAATACCCTATTTAAGTATATCCTTAATTATAAAAATATTAAAATTAATTATCGGAAATAATCCCCTAGGAAAATACCTTCGCTTACCCCTAATAATGCTTTTATAATTTATAAAACTTTAATATATAAGGAAAAAGAAATTTTAAAAGGGCTTTTATCTAATTATACTTATTTATATATTGTAATAAGGCTTACGCTTACGTTGGAAGAAATCGAAATCTATATTAACTTAGGTGCTATTAAATTAATTATTGACCGGAAGTTTCTAACTAAATTGGATTATATAATATCTATTAAATACGCTATAAAAATCCGTAGAATTAACGGCAAATCGGTAAAATTTATTAAATAAATAACCTTTACCCTATATTTTAAAGGTATTATTATAAGGAAATACAAAATAGTAAAGGTTAAAACGGCGGCCTAAGTAATAAATAAATTCTAATCCAATTTATTATTAATTAATTTATTCCTTTACTTTCGCTAAGCGGATATCGATTATAATACTGAATATATTACTTTCCTAGATATAAATTTATTAATAATATTATTCTAGGTATAAAAATATTTAACGAAGTACGTCCGTCGTATTATTGTTTAAAAGGTAATCGTATTTTAACTAAGGGAGGAGGCCTTAGTATTAATCTATTATAAACCCTTACCTAAGGGAAGGAGTTTTATATTTAATTTTAAAAATAATATTATAATTAATATAATAATCGATTATAAAATACCCCGTATAATATTATTTAAAAATATTATAAAAGGAGTCCGGACCGTTTTTAAAAAATAATATATCGGTTATATTGAGGAATGTAAAGATAATAGCTATTTTGCTAATATTTAGGGAAATATTAAGACTGCGGCCTTTTTTATCCGAATATTAAATACCCTAAACGAAGATTTTATTCTTACGGTCGATAAAGCTATTATTTATATTATAGAAATTTATGTCCCGCCCGTAAATTTCGAGATAGAATTATCTTTAGCCGCCGAGGCCGCCGTTCGAGGCTATAAGAAATTATTTACCGTTCCGGAAAAATATTTAACCTTTAATATCCGTATAAACGGCCTAAAAGTAATAATTAAGGAAGGCGTATATATTTATACTATTTAAAAAGAATATACGAATATATTAGAAAAATTAATCGGTATATTCCCGGGTTTATAGAAGGAAAGAGGGTTAGTAAATATATTAGAAAAGGATTATATACGAATACCGTTAATCGAAAAGTAATAAAACTAAAAAGTCGCGGCCTAATTATACCCTTTAAATAAGAAAGATTAAACGGTAATAAATGAGGTATTTAATACCCTTTATTAATAGGGTAAAATATAATAGATAATAAAGGTTACCCCCTTTACTTATTTAGTATTTATAATTTAGAAGGAAATAAGGGATAGGAAATAGAAAGCGTATTTAATAATAAATATACGGGTAATTAATAGCTTAACGGTACCGGATAATTACTTTCTTCCCTTTTAAAACGAAATTATTATATTTATATGTAATAAAGCTTTCGTTATAGTTATTAACGCTATAATTTTTTTTTACCAATTCGGCGTTTAACCTATTTATTAAAATTATTTTACCCTTATTATTTATTAAAGTTTAAAAGTACTTATTATTACCCAAATAGGATTCCGTAATACCCCCGCTTACGTTTAGCGATTTATAAATAGGCTTTTAACCGAATATAAATCCTATTACCGTATTTATATTAATAATATTATTATTATATCCGATATATAGGAGGAATATATCGCGTACTTGAACGCTATTTTTAATTTATTTGCTTCTAAAAATATTTTTTTATTATTAAAGAAATCGTTTTTTAAGTACCCGAGTGTAGAACTTTTAAGTTTCTGCGTAGATAGTTTAGGTTTATAGAATATAGAGTAACGTATCGAAGCGTTTCGGAAATTAGAATTTCCTTACTACTTAAAAGTTTTAAAGATTTATTTAAATAGAATTAACTTCCTACGTTATTTTATTACTTATTATATATAATTATTTAAATTTCTATAATAATAAAAAGTCGCCCTTTTTGTAATTAACCGTATAGAAGGGGTAATCGTTAACGGGAAATTTATAAAGTAGGCGGTATATTATTTCTATACGAAATTCGACTTTATTCCGAAAGAATTAAAAGTATTTAGGGTACTATAGGAGGAAATATATAATAGCTATATATTATACTATTTAAATTTAAATAAATAGGTTTTCCTTTAAATTAATAATTTTTTTAAACGAAGGAACGGGGTTATATTATTTTATTTGAAGGATAGTTACGAATAATTCCCAAATACCCTAATCCCGGTTAATTAAATCCTCCCTATCCTTTTTTTAAATAAATACTTAACGTCGGCTAAATTATATTATAGCCTGTCCGAATTTAAAGTAGCCGTATTAATTTAGGCCGTAAAAAAATTCTAAATTAAAATCTACTCTTATAATAAAATTGTAATCGTCCTTATAGATTATTTAACGATTAAAAGTATTATCGAATAAAAATTATTATATATATCCTTAACCGATCGGGATAATTATTGCCTAATAAACGCTTTTATTTACCTTTTTTAATATAATATTAAAATATATTATTTTTTTAAAAAATTAAATTTCGTATTTAATGCTTTAAGCTATTTATAGGTAAAGGATAATTAAAATTTATAACCCGAAAGTATTCCTATTTTAAACGACGTATAAAACGATATTTTATTAATCGATTAGGTATATTTAATTATAATAGAAGTAATAATAACGCTAAAATTAAAAGAGTAATTTATTATAGGGTATAGGAAGGATAAGAAATTCGTAGCCGTAATTAAGGATTTGGAGGCCTTTAAGGCCGATAACGAAAATATTGCTATTTTTCGTCGATTTAGGTACCTTTTCGTTATAATCGATAGTTTAATTTATATTAATTACCCCGAGAAAACCCTATATATTTTCTATAATTATATCCAAATTATTTTAAAACTTGTATACGACGAAAAATATTATTTCGGCCGTAATAGGATATTATACAATTTTAAAGGATTCGCTATAATTAATAAGACCTACCTAATAAAATAATACGTCCGTCAATATTTAATATACAATTTTAATTAAATTGACTACTTTATGTTTATAGGAAAATTCTAACCTATCCGCTTTAAAGCCGAAGGTTTACTATTAATAAGGATTATCGCTATAAATTTTATAATTGGCTTTCCGATAGTCCTTATTAGAAATTTAGTTTAGAAAATACTTAAGTATAACGTTTTCGATATTTTAATATTAATTACCGATATAGTTTCGAAATGAACCCTTTTAATCTTAGGCTATTTAATTTATATAACCGAAAAATAGAGAACGATCCTAATACGTTCCTTTATTTTAAACGATTAGGGTATACCGCTAAAGATTATTTTAGATAAGGATTAGAAATTTATATCCGTATTTTAATAAGGAATATAATCGGTATTAGGAATTAAATTATTAATAATTATAATATATTACCCCTAGGGAAATAGAGCATCGGAATAAAAGAATTAAATTATAGAAATTACTATCCAATTTTATACTTTCGAACGCTTTAATAAAAATTAATTAATATTAATACCCGCCTTATAATAGAATTTTAATAGCATTTACGTTAATACCCTTAAAGCCTTTCTTTACGAATACCTTTTCGAATATAAATTAAAAGGCCCTTTTAAATCTTTAAACGACCCTTCGAACGCTTATACCTACGACCCTACCCTTCGAAATTCAATCTAATTAAAAGTTAAGCTAATTACGGACTTTATTATTATTAAAGTAAAACGCTTCTACGACCCCGGCCGATATTCCGTCGATATTGAAATTGGTAATATAGTTTTTTTAAAATTATATTAAAGATACTACTTACGCGACCGACCCTCCCGGAAATTCTTTTAATAATATATTAAATCGTTTAAAATACTAAAGAAAATTGGCCGTTTAACTTTCTAATTAGAATTATTAAATTCTATAAAAAATATCTACCCTATTATATTTATCGCCTACTTTAAACGAGTAATTCCGGGAAAGGACCCGTTCTACCGAATTATATTACTGCCCGGACTAATCGAAAACTTTTAAAAGGATTTAGACCCGGAAGCTAATCCCTAATACGAATTAAAATGTATCGTTAAATATAAGGTCTTATATAATAGAGTAATTAAATTCTAAATTAAGTAAAAGGGTTACGGAAATGAATATAACGATTAAAAAAAGGAGGAGGATATAGACGGAATTATAAATATAATACGGGAATATTAAGAAAGAATAAAAGGACGGCCGGCGTACGCGCTTGCCGTTTTCCTTCTAAAAAAGGATATAAAGAAGAGAAAGGCTAGAAGGAATTATTAAGGACAAAAGTATTTTTCTTTGTAAGTTGGGATATATTACCGGATATATATAATTAATTATATAGTAGGGCGCTAGGTTAGGTCTATTAAATAACCGATTCGGCGCCGCGGCTAGGGGTACCCGGTGCTATGGTCGCGTGTAGACCCGCCAGCCGGCGCGCCGGCTGGCGGACTGGAAACGGATAGGGTCTACCTTAATTGTATAAGGTGGAGCCTACGCGTCGCGGTCTTTGAAAAGGGATCCTTCGCGACGCGGCCTACGGCCCGTTTCTTTCCTTCTGCATTTCGCTTTCTTATTTTAATATTATTGATTTTCATCAAGGATATTTGGAGTTTTGAGCAAACCCAGCCTACCGTAACAAAAATCGATAAATCTACTTCCAATTATATTTTTCGAAGGTAATAACTATTCCCATTTATTAATAACTATACTTCCTACTCTTTATCTTCCTAAATTTAGCCTTCGATAATTTAGAATAACTAATTCGATTATAGGTTAAGCGGTAGTAAATTAGCTTACCCTATCGATAATTTATAACATTACCGCGTATAAATACAACGCTATAAACCCGGCCCTAAAAATTAAAATACTATTATACCTCCTTCGTAATACTAAACGGCTTAAGGGTAATTTTTTCCGTCGTAAGGTTAGGAATATCCCCCCAATTTAATATAATTAACTACTCCGAATTAAAATTAAATAATTAATTACCTCTATTACCCGGCTAAAATTGGCTAAACGTAGGTATAATAGGATTATCCCTCCCCGAATCCTAATTAATAAAATAGTAAGAATTAAAATCGCTATTAATATTAATAGTAGAGGATATATTAAAATTAAAGTAAATATATAAATAGCCTATAATATAAAGAATTTACTTACGTTAGAATCGTATAAATACGAAGAATTTTAATAGAATTATAGGTATTAGTAAGTAAGGATATATAATATTGCGAATTGAGCACTTTAGTAATGGTTTCAAAAAATCGCGTATTAGCAAATTTTATAATAGCGGCGTATAAAAATAAATAAGCTCCACGTATTTACTACGACGTAAAAATATCCAGGGTTAGGGATTTATATGGATACTGCGTGCGTAGTATAATCTGGGTAGATAATGCTACGTACGCAGTGACACTGCGCAAGGAGTAAAGTGACACTGCGTCCCGAGCATGTCCCCCCATCAATATGCACCTCCATCGTCATCCCCGGCTTTAACCACCTAGGCGGGTTCATCCTAGATCCGGTACCTACAAAGCCAAGTGTCAGTTCAGTACCTCCCACAACCACAGCCGCATCTTCTAGAAGCCGGAGTTAGAAAACTTACCACCAGGCGTCCCCGTCATAATCACACACCCCCTCTCCAACGTAGTCCCCCTACTCAGCAACGCCACCAACTCCCTCACACCAAACTTGACATCAGCCACTCCCGCTTCCTGTCTCAGCTCGCCATCAACCGTCGTCCTCAACCTCAGCCCCATCTCAGCTGGGTCGCGGATGATCTGGGTTGACACCAGCACCGGATCAAGCGGCGCAAAGGTATCAAACCCCTTTGAGAAATCAGCCTGCGGCATCGGTCCGGCTAGGGAAGGGTCGAGTTGGAGTTTACGCGCTGATATGTCGTTGCCGACTGTGTAAGCGGCTACGTAGTCGAGTGCGTGGGAGGGGGGGATGTCTTTGGCGGGGCGGCCGATGATGATGCACTTGAGTGGGGGTGTTAGTTGGAGTGGCTGTTATTGCTGGGGCTTCCCCAGAATTCGATGTTGGATATTGCGGGTGTCGTTGGTAAGTAGAGGCACTTACCAGTTCTCCCTCGTAGTCAGCTTGATCATCCTGCGCAATCTTGGGGATCACCACATTGGCATCGTGGTCGTGGACGGAGGTGGATGGTTTGATGAACATGACCGGGTTCTGGGGGACTGGGTGGCCTGTTTCTCGAACTGTTTGCTTGCTGTTGCGGTTAACAGGTTACAAACTGGTTACTGCCGGGATAGAACTACTGACTATGTTCGAGATAGTTCAACCCGATACATCGCAGAATCGGCACATCCGCCGGTGTCAAAGGGCCAAGCAGCTTCTTCACCGTGACGACCTCGTCCGTGACCACAGTGGCCCCTGTCGTGTCATAGATATCGTCGCCGCAGATGATGCGGGCTTGGAGCTTGGTGGCTTCGGTCGTGGTGCCTAGGTCGAAATCGTCGGATGGCATGATGGGCTCTCCGCGGAGGGTTCGGCCATCTGTCGCCACGAAGCGGATGAGGCGTTGCCAGGCGGTCTTCATGCTGTCAAGGGGCTGTGTATGGTCCGATGATGATGACTGTTGCCCAAGAAACAAACAGGTTGAGATACCAAGAATAATCAGGGAAGTCCCATTTCCGAGAAAGGTACGCGGGTGCGTTGTCCTAAAACAGACAACTCGAAGTAGGGAGTGTCCAACGTGAGTGTCTGGAAGGGGATACCGGAGCCACTTGTACCAGGGAGACTTGCCACATTTGGAATATTCGGCCTTGCTAACTGTTACTATCTGCGCATGCTAGACCTGGGTACACGCAGTCACCGCTCTGAACCGGTCAAAGAGACACTCATTATTTCTAAACTCGACGAAAGGGGAGTGTCTATGAACTCAATGCAAGCGGAATTCTATCCAGGCTAGGTACCCAGGGACTCAAGCAAGTAACAAAACCCAACGCAACTTGTACAACCGCTACTACTTCAACCGACCACCACTACTCCACCCCGATTCCTAGTCAGAGTCCTTCAAGTAAGCATCAAACCACTGAACAGCCTGTTCGAACGCCGCCTCCTTTGCGATCTTATGCCGGCGCTTGCTCAAGTCGCAACGGACGGCGAATCCGTGGCTGACATCAGAAAAGAGGTTGATCTGGTAAGGGATGTCCATGTTATCCAGGATCACCTCGGATTCGTGGCGCTTCTCAGTGGTGAAGACAAAGTCCTGGACTACAGAGGAGAAGGAAATATGTTAGAAAGGGAGCTGTCATGATTCATAGACGTAACAAGGATGGATGTCAAAACTTACCAGCAGCAGTAATGCTCAAAGGACCCTCGACACCGCCCAGCTCCGCGGGGCTGACCATGGTAGGGTGCGCAGTGTATCCGACATCGATATTCCCCGTGCCGGGCTTGAGGTACCGGCAGACGTAACGACCACCGAAACAGTAGCCAACGCCTCCAATACGCTTCACGCCCAGGTTCTGGCGCATCTCATGGATGACGCTGTCGATAATGGGCTCGACGTGCTCGGGCAGATGGTCCTTGAGCCAGTCCATGATCTGGAAGCCCTCGGGCCGGTTCAGCGGGACGGTATCGCCGTCGAACAGGTCGGGCATGACAACAAGGTAGCCACGCTTGGCGAACTGGTCGGCCAGAAGCTGGGCGTTGAGAAAGTTGTGGCCGACCACATCGGTGAGGATCAGGATGGCATGTTCGGTCAGCTTGTTGGGGGGATACGAGAAGTATGTTGAGACTACGTGTTGAGCTATTGTTAGCCAACGGGGATCTTGGGACTGGTTGACTGAACGTCCAAGGTACCTACCTTTGCCAATGTTTCGCATCTCGCCCCTGGCCTCACCCTCGTGGAGGTTTCCCACAGTGCAGCAACGTGCTGGAGGAAGCGAAGTCATGGTGGCTGCCTCTGGTTCTGAGTGTATGAAGGCGGAGTTGATGATATTTGTCGGGATACTGCCCAGAAGAGCTTGATGGACCGAAAAAGGTTTGTCGGGTGTGCCAATTTAAGGATCTTGGTTTGAGTGGAAGACTCGGAGATTACTGCTGTTCGGGCGCTTATCTCCAGTTGCATCAACCGCGAAATCATAAGATGGAAGGCACATAGGGCTGACTGGGTGGGTGACCCAAACGGTAGAGAAGGAACTGACGAAGGGTAGGTACTTCCCCTGGCTATTCTATGACGGGTTGACGAGCCAATTGGCCGACAGTGTCTCACAAACTCGGTCTAGATACACCGAAGGAGTGAAACTGTCAGAGTTGAGGAAACTGACAAAGCCCAGATCATCCCCATCGGGTAGCTCACCCGTGTGTGGCCTTGTACCGACAATACAGAGTACGGAATGGATTCCAGGTTAGGGCAGCTTTGGGGAGGCATTGCTACTCACTTCATGCCTTGCCCTTACGAGGAGTTGAGGCCCAGGCAACCGGCCGAACAGAGGTGGCCTCCAAACCTCGTTTTGACGTTTTCCACCTCGGCCCCTTGAGACTACGCCGTAGAGGCCAACTGAATAGTCGAAAAATAGGGGTAAGAGGAAGCTGTATGATATGGGATATAATGGCTAGTCACTCGCCCTGCTTGTTTTGTTCCCTACAACCCAAAGCATACAAGATTGGCTTATGCTAGCAGAAAATGTTCCACCGCAGAGTTCCCCTGGTTCAAATGTTCTTCTCAGCTCTTATTACCGTCACACTCTTTTCCGGTACTCCCTTTGCCAGGAGTGTCATTCCACCGGTAAGTTGCATCCGTCCTGTGTGGCAGCGGTGCTTCCCAAGCAGCTCAACCAACAAATTAACCCTCACTTCTCAGGTAACGCAACAGCAGCATGGCAACCAGCAAACACACCCGTACCCCTGGGGCAACCTCACCGCAGATCGGGCCAGTTTACACGACATGCCCGATACCGGAGTCACACGGAGCTATGAGTTCACCATCTCGCGAGCCGTTATGTCCCCTGATGGTGTCGAGCGGCCTATGATTGTCGTCAACGGGCAGTTCCCAGGCCCTACCATTGAAGCCAACTGGGGCGACTGGATCGAAGTCACACTGAAGAATGATATCAGGGGCCCTGGTGATGGTGCTGCCATTCACTGGCATGGAATCCGCCAGATTGAGACCCCCTGGATGGATGGTGTGCCGTCAACCACTCAGTGTCCTATCCCTCCGGGCCACAGTTTCAAGTACAGGTTTCGCGCTGATGAGTATGGTTCGAGCTTTTGGCATTCTCATGTCGGGTCGCAGTACTCTGCTGGCGCTTTTGGGGCTATCATTGTTCATGGACCACGACATCCAGAGGCCCTCTACGATGAAGACCTCGGCCCCGTCTTTCTGGTAAGCTCAATCCCAAAAGCGTTCTCTCATAGTCCTGAACCTCACAAACTTGCGCCTATAGTCCGACTGGTACCACGCCGACATTTCCTCCATCGTCAAAGGCGTCGTCGGTCTTCCAGCACCAGTAACCCAGCCATATTCCGACAACAACCTGATCAACGGGCGCATGCCCTTCGACTGCACCAACCCCAACATCACAGCCTTCAACCGAACCTGTACCAGCGACAATGTCGAATACTCCAAGTTCAAATTCACCAGGGGAAAGACGTACCGTCTTCGTCTCATGAACATCGGCAGCCAGGGCATGCAGAGGTTCACCATCGACGGGATGAAGATGAAGGTGTTTGCGCAAGACTTCATCCCCGTTGTCCCCTACGTGACCGACGTTGTGACCATTGGCATCGGCCAGCGTACCGACGTTTTGGTTACAGCCACAGGAAGCTCGACTGATGCTGTCTGGATGAGGTCCGATGTTAGTGAGATGTGTTCCGTTAGTAGCCAGGGACATGCGCTGGCGGCTATTTACTATGAAGATGCGGATACGTCCGTGTTGCCCAATACCACTGCCACGACGTACGATGAATCGTACTGCGGAAATGTATGTGCCTCCTCCAAACACTCTTTTCTTTGTTGGAATGAGACTGACATCCCACCAGGTCCCCCTCTCCCTCACCACCCCCCTCTACCCCATCCGTCCCCCCTCCAAACCCGAAACAACCATCACCCTGGACATCAAATTCGCCGCCAACTCCACTGGAAACAAGCTCTGGTTCGTCAACAACGAAACCTTCCGAGCAGACTTTGAACACCCCCTCCTGCTCTTCACCAACCAACATGAATCCCCCCAAGGACAAGAACAAGGACAAGGACAAGGACAACCCCCACACGCCCACGCCCACGCCCAGCCCCTCAACCTCGACCGCACAACCTACAACGTAGGCAGCAACCACTCCGTCCGCATCATCATCAACAACTACAGCTTCACCAACAAGAGCCAGCACCCGATCCATTTCCACGGGCACGACTTCTGGGTTGTGGCCGAGGGCGTGGGTAAATGGGACGGTGTGGTAACTAATACCGTTAACCCGATGCGAAGAGACACGCATATCCTCCAGCTTGGAAAGCCAGACGTGGGCCCGGGGTATATGGTCATGGATTTCGTTACCGACAATCCGGGGGTTTGGCCGCTGCATTGCCATTTGGCGTGGCATGCTAGTGCGGGGTTGTTTGTGAATATCTTGGTAAGTGGAAGTCTTTGGTATCACTCTGGAGTTTGTATAGGTAGGACGGACGATAGCTGATGTGTTGTTTCTATTTTGTCTAGGAACGACCGGATGAAATTGCGAATCTCTCTATCCCTGACGTTGCTGGCAAGTCTTGTCGGCAGTGGACGTCGTTCAGGGGAGAGTTGGAGCAGGCAATTGACTCTGGCGTATGATGTGAGGCTAGTCGTCTTGCTCTACCCGCATCGCCAACACTAGGTCTATATTGTCATGGAAAGATTTGGACACACAGCCTCTTACTTCTGGATGCACATACTTTTAAGAGTTTCTGAATGTAACAACTTCTTGTAATAACGCCTCCCCCGTTCTGATAGACAGCATTGATAAATGGGGCCCCTTAGATATTGTTCTGAATTAGCTTCGTTTTCCTCCTATACGCGTTCTGTTAGTCTCATTCCAATTCATGTGCATTCGAAAGGCCGAGTCTGGGATTAAAACGTATATCTGGCCCACGTCCCGAATCCTAGTCAGTCTCCAAAGCCGGCTTGTCTTTGCCTCAAAAACGCGCAGAATCAACGAACAATATCCATTCACCAGTCACCACCACCTGCTCCTATTTAGTTCCCTCCCGCATATCCTCCTTCACCAACACCAGGATCATCATCATATGTATGCGTCCTTGACTCAATGTTGTCATCTCCAAGGTGTTTTGCACACTTCGTCGGCGTAACCATTCCCTGCGACTCGAAGAAAAAGGGTGACACCTCAAATCTGTGGAACTTGCCCGGCCCAGTGCACACTTGCATAATCTTGGACGTCTCCAACTGCGGCAGACATTCACCGCACCAGTGATAGCCCGGGAAGTTGTCAGACTGGGTTTTCTTGGCCCGGGGCAATATCTTGCCGCACAGCTTGTTTGAACAACAGGTGGTGTCCGGCATGGTCGGCCACTCCTCCCTGAAGACCTGGCTTCCGACTCCGTCAATCTCGTTGAAAAGACCCTCGCCGTCACTTTTCAGCCCCAGCTTCTGGCACAGCATATTGCACTCGTGGAACGCAAAGAAGAACTGGAACCCTTCGAGGCCCAGGTTCGTACTGGACAGCTTGAACCGCTCGGGGTCCGACGTGTGGATGGCCGGGTCCGTCATCATCTCCCCGACGCCTTGCAGGTCGCACACGAGAAAGCGGCCGCGCGAGCGCTCATACGTAAAGTGGGAGAACGCCTGCGCCGCCAGGTGCGAGGGGTTGGTGCCCAGATCCTCGTTGACGTAGCCGGCGTTGTTGTTGTACTTGACAAAATTGCCGTCGAGGTACGGCTCGATGGGCATGAACCCGTCTTTCGAACAGCTACCGGCGCCGGCGCCCTTGAAACATGCCGTCACGACAAAGTCGATCGAGTGTTCGCGGCAGTCATCCAGCAGCGCGTTGAACTCGAGCGCAAACGCCTTGCACAGCGCCTGGCACCGCATGTCCTCGGCCAAATAAGCGAGCCGCGATTCCTGGCTGTCTTTGAACGTCTTGACAACGTACCGGTTGGTGGACGCCTCGGTGCGGGCATACGAGGCCACATGCCGCTCACCCTGGGCAAAGGGGATTTTGTGCGTACGCAGCGTGAGCTCGAGAACACTGAAACGGATTTCGCTGTCGCAGTCCATCATGGCATTGAGAGCATTGGACCCTTGGCCTAGAGCCATAGCGTCAATCGAAAAGGCCTCAACGGTGAAGGCCTCTTCGAAGCACTCGAGGTTAGTTGGAGCTTCTCTGGGTGGCATGACCACAACAACGTCCACGGGCTCCCGCTGTCCTTCGCCGAGTGCAGGTATAGCCGTGTCATCACCATGCTGTGAAGAGCTGGTGCCGTCATGAGCATCATAGGTCCGCGTAATGGTGCGTGACGCGGAACCCGCCACAACTGCGGCGATATGGTGCTTTAGGACGTGGTAAGAAGTGCCGCCTTTTGCTTTACGAAAGATGTGTCCATAGACCCGGTTTGTAAAGAGGAGACTGGACAAGTGAGATGATAGTTGAGCGGCTCCGTTCAGAATGAGAATATCGTGGCGGCCCAAACTAACCCATAGGCCGGGGTTAACTCTCTGCCAGTCGAGGGATCGATGACGGATTTTTCTAAAGGCGGTGGGGACAGAACCGTGGGTATTCAACTGATTGGACATAAAAGTTGAATCGAAATGTACACCTCGCAAGAGGAGCACCTTTGCACTGGCTACAGAGTGTGCCATGTGAGAGGGCGGCGCCTGTGAGCAGTTCAGCCGTACTAAATACACCATCTCAGCACAACTCGCGGATTCAATGCTTCTGAACAACTCTACGTTGATGCTGAGCCCGGCGTTGGTCATTTCAAACCGGAACCGGGCATCATGACGGTATATTTGGAGGCCGGTTGAACCCGCAAAGCACTTTAAAGAAGGCGCCAAAACGGCAGCATCGTTGTGTTGTAGGGTTGTTGTCAAATCCCAGCCTGAAAACGTCAATATGAGTTACTGAAAGCAATGAAGTTAGGGTAAAGGATTGACAGAAATGAAACACAGCCATACTTTGAGAAAATGTAAGGCGTTGAATAAACCATGGCGTCCGTGGCAAGTGCGTGCTACTCCTTGTAGCTCGCGATTCGGATGTTTTTTCTCCAGGCGGTAGAGCAGCTCGTCGAGACTTCCAAACAAAAATTGACTCATCGTTAAAAGTCCGTATCAGCTCATGCTGAAGCCTAGTAAAGGCGTGTTCCCCTTCGCCGTATATGAGGGGCATATGAACACCTAGTAAGCCCAGAAGACTGTACGACTGATCTTCGATGCGAGTCGTCTGTCGGTTTGCGGCCCAGGAGAGCTTTGTAGCCAAGCAACAGTGTCTGAATTCCCTGAGGTGCTGTCGTTGAATATGCGTAGCCTTTTCGATCTCAATAGCCCAGTTATCCCGGGACCCGATAACATTCCATTCGCCATCGAGAAATTCCAGAACTTTTGGGGCCAAGAGCTCTTGGAGGGTCCATCCTCTGGTGAACCATTTGCTGGCTCGGAAAACCGATGCCTTTTCGCTGGGCTCTCCGTTTTTGGGGAATGACACGCCGGTGACATCGGCTAGATAGGCGTAGCACTTTGTTGCTGCTTGGTACCAGCGGAACATGGAGTTGATGGCCTCGCTAAGCTCGGATATGTCGCTCTTATCAATGCAGCAGGTGTCGATCCAGATGTATTTCGATTCCTGGGAAGCAGCATGTGCGCAGGCCTTTGTGATCTTTTCCCATCCTTTCTTTTGTTTGACGTGGGGGCTGATGTACTGGTTTTTGTTCCCTTCAAGTTTCTGCACCAAGTAGTATTGTTAGCCAAAGCCAGGATGAGGCGGGACTCAGAGAATAGCCGTGGATCATTGAACAGAGATTCACACGTACGAAGGGATTGTTTGTGTGCCCTTCAAAGACTTGGCTCAGAAGGCCGAATAGCGCCGGATCAATGGGGTTGAGATCTTTGAAGGTCACCTCTTCTTCACTCCAGGTGTGAGAGAGAATGGAATAGGCAGGAACATCTCCGACGAATGTCTCCAATTCCAACGAAGTCGTGTTTAGAAGCCTCATCTTAGGAGGCGTGATTGTACGCGCAACGCTCGGTCCGCACTCCCAGATGGTATGGAGCTTGGCTGGTAGTTGATGAAGAGTATGCACTTGAGGAATTGAGGTTAGAGATGCCGGGCTGTCAGGCAGCAAAGCCTTGCCCGACGTGTCTTCGACACTCCATCTGGCGTCTGCAATGGTTGGCTAAAAAGGATCGCTTGAAGCGAGCTGAAGCAGACGGACGCGGCGGCTCTCGTCTGTCGGTCCAATCAAGCGCGATGACGTCCAACCACCCTTCACAGAGATACATCTTGGGCAGCTAGCCATATATCTTGTCGGGTGAGAGACCCAGAAAATGACTGTCAAGAACAAAGTGACGAATCCAATAGATGAGCAGGGCAGAAAATGCTGAGCGTGTTGTCCGGTTGAAAAAGAATTGGAAGAGGTGTCCAGGTGAGAATCGGACCACCTTGACGGAAGCTTCCATCCACCACAAACCAAACCACGGGTGGGCAACGACTGCACAATTGAGTCGGTACTTACCGCAAGAAGGAACTTTCACGACGAAACCCAGAAAGCGCCAACGCGAAAAGGCAATCACGACCCAAACATGAACATACCAAGGAAGGTATGAACACCTCCGGCATCGGACACAATGCCCTGACATGTAATATCGCAACCACAGCGGGAGAGACAAAACCGCTCGCACACCCAAAAGCAAACGGGTCCACGACGTAACAAAACATCTAAGCAAAATCCAGAAACACCTAAAGAGAGACTCAAAACGCTTCAATTCGCTATTCAAACAACCACCAATCAACCATCATACGCCTGTTGTCTGTCTATTTATCCCATACCTCCCTCGCCTTGGCCGCCTCTTCCGCAGCTACTATAACCGCCGGCGACTGGAGCGGTGATGGTGATGGCGATGGCGATCGGGACCGGGACACCTCTTTTTATGTTTCTTCCTCTGCTGTCGTCGTTGTCGTCGTTATCGGTGTTGGTACTGGTGCTGCTTCCTTCTTGATCTCTGCGGTCGCTGTCGCTGGGGCATCATCGAGCGAAACATCTTCCATGCCCTTATCGTCCTCCTTCTCCTTTCCCTCCTTATCATCCTTTGCCGCGGCCGTCGTAGTTGTCGTCGTCGTCGTCGTCGTCGAAGTCTTGACCACCTCCGGGCTCGCCACACTCATCAGATTGACACTTCCCACCGTCCCAGCCGTCCCCGGCCTTGAACTCGGTCCAGCAGCAGCACCACTACCGACTGGCTTCCTCGCAATACCACGTGTCCGCTCCGGACTTCCAAACTCACTCCCGCTGGTCCCCTCCCCATCACTTCCCGCAGCATCCAACATACTCTCCCCACTCAACGCCCTCCTCCTGAACCCTCGTTGTTGTCCCACAGTACTGCTATTCCCCGTCTTCGTACTCCTTGTCGACTCCGGACTTCCCGTACCCAGCGGCAACGCCGCATACGCCCCGTTTCTTCCAGGAGGTGATTGCGGCATAAACGACTCGCGCTCTTCAGAGTTGCTACCGCCGCTGAGAAGAACAGAAGTGCGGTTCTTGAGCGCTTTGGACCAGCCCCATCCTCCTTTCTTTTCCTGCTCCTTTTCTTGCGGTTGTTGTTGTTGGGATCCAGTCGTTTGCGAATCGGTTGATGTCGTCGTGGTCGGCGGAATCGGCGTAGTCTCAGTAATAGGTGTCGTCGGCGCCGAGCGTCCCCATCCCTTCCTCTTTTCACCAGCCCATGCCGTCCAGCTGCTCACATAGGCGCTCGCTTTGCTGCCCACCGTTGCCACTGCCGCTGTTGGCGCCAGCCCTCCTTGTGTTTGTTGTCCGTTGCCGTTCTCACTCCCATTACCGCCCTTCTCACTACCATGTTGTTGCCCATTCCCACCAGCCGCCGCCTCAGCCTGTCGTTGCTTCTCCGCCTCCTCCGCCGCCTTCCTCCTCTGCTCCCTCAGAGCCTCCATGTCCGCATACAACTTGTTGAACATGGTGCTCGCCTTCTCTTTGCCCGCCGCCAGATTCCTTCCCAACACCTCCTTGCCGACCGCAAACCGTTCGTCGAGATGTAAATCCTGCACCTGCTGCGCTATCCTCCGCTGAACATCATCGATCGTCAACCCTCCCGCGCACGGGTGTTTCGGCTCCACGATATCAAAAAGGTGCGAATCCGTATGGCTGTCCCAAATCCTGTAATTCTCCGTGCGCTTCCACGCCTCGATAAAGTCGGCGTTGAAATCCAACGAGGGGTCTCCCTCAATATGCGGCAGCAGCATCCTTGGGTTCTGCGAGTGAACGGCGAGGTGGTTATGGTACTTGACCGACGAAATCAGCGAAAGCAGATACTCCTCAAACTGCAGCCTAATAAACTCCTCCGAGCCCACATAGCCCATAGTCTTTGGCATCCCCGGATTCGCGTCGTCCCAGGTATCGTTGACGTTCTGCGTGATGAAGTCGATCCAGCGCCTATCGGGCGTCGACAGCGCCAGTGCCGACTTGAGACTAGTCGAAGTAATGTTAATCGAGTCTTCATCCAAATTGATCAAGATATCCGAGTACCGATCCTTCTGCTGCAGTAGCAGACTATTCGTGCTGCCCACGATATAACTCTTCGTCCCAAAATCCGCCAACACATCCAGCTGCTGCAGCGGCGTATACGGCCCAAACAAGCTCCCCTTGCCAAAAATCTGCAGCGGCAGGCCCATATACGCCAGCAGCGAATTCCGATCACTAGTCCGCAAACTCGTCGGCCTCTGCAGGTTCCTTTCGTAATTATCCAGCTCCGGACCCGCTGAATCGCACAAATTCCTCAACAACCCCGGGATCAAGCTAATGAGCGAAAACTGCATCATGCAAAGCCTCTCACACCGACTCCCAAAGAACAACATCTTGGGTTGCAACAAACAGCACTTTAACAGCACCAGCGTCTGCCACCGGAACTCCCGCACCAATTCCCTCAGACTCATCCCCAGGTATAAATCCCTATCCTCCTCTTTTCCTCCTAGTAGCGTGCCCCGCGCCTTCTCATCAGCCAGCGACTCCTGAAACCGACGCAGGATTTCCACATCGCTAAACTCGCGCTGGGCAAACCAAGCTTTTGTGACTACCGAAAGACGCTCGCGGAGCATGCCAAAGTATTGAGGAGAGTCGGCTATGATGACGACGGCTTTTTGCACGGTGGAGCGCGTGACGTCCGCTGGGCGGTTGAGAAGCGCCGAGGCGTCCATTTGGCGGGTGCACGAGATGCCGAAGAGGGATGTCGCGGATGTGGAAGGGTCCGAGGGAACGGCGGGGCGGAGGAGGGTGAAGTAGGAGAAATCTTCTGTTGCTCTTTATTTCGCCATAATGTCAGCCATGTGGTCACTTAAGTCAAGTCAGGTTAAGTCAAGTCAGTCCGGCCGGTGGTCATGTCTACCGTCCATAGCCGCAGTCGTCACCACATGCAGATGTAATGGGCAGAACGAAAGAAAGAGAAGAAAAAGAAGAGACTCACGCATGAGCACCATCACTCAGCGCCATAAACGGCAACAATCCCCAATCATATTCCGCCGCCGGATCATACCCTTCCGGAACGCCGAACCATCTCTCGACTTCGGGCCCGCGCGCGTGGTGGAAGTCGACGACGGCGACGAGGGGGATGAATCCACCTCCCGGTTGCTTGGGGGAAGTGGTTGTTGTTGGTGTTGGTGGGACGGACATTTTCTCTCGTTTAGATATGTATAACCGCCCCCTGGCGATTTTGGATGGGAGATGCGGGGGTGTATGTATGTAGCGGTATGTAAAGATGGTATGTAGAGGTCGGTATGTACGGAGTTGCAGGATGGGATGTAGTCGGGATGCGCGGTAGGTAGAAGTGGAAGTAGATGTCGGTGGCGCTTCCGCCGAGCTAGCGCGCGCTTGGTGGTAGTACTCGAAATCGGATATTGATATCGCGGTCGTCGGTTCGAGTAAAACCAATGTAATAAATTGGCTGTATATAACGGCGACGAAAAATGGCGGGGGTTGTTGTCGAGCTGGGTCGGTCGGTATAATCCTTGGGTCGACGTTGGAGGTAAGAAAAGGCGGCGTAACCCCAATGTACTCTGGCTGGGCAAGCCAAGAAATGCCAACGCCAATGCCGATATCGTATATTATATACTGTCTTCCTCACGGAGGTGCAATCTAACAATGTCGTGACGATACCTCGATTGTTGTTATAGGGAACGAAACAACTCGAAACACTCTTCAAGGAGGAAATAAGAAAGTGACGGAAGAGTCGATGGAGCTTCCCTCTGACACTTCGAGTCGCGTTTCGTGAACAAGAACAATGGGGCTCGTGCTTCCCGTCCTCCACCGCCTACCGCCTAAAGAACGGGAACCCACAGCGCTTTCTGAGAACAACACTTGCGATATCGTTGATGAGATCCTGCGGAGGCGGGGTGGCAGCTTCCTATTGGTTAAAAGTCTATGGGCTTGTTGCCTCCCGTCGCTGAGTAGGGACAACACATCTTTAACCTATCCCTCTGTCTGTCTTCGCAGCATGTCGATAACAGAGGAAATTCGTGGTATTTGTTTCTTCTATCTGTTCTTGTCACGCTTATCAAATCGCATGCTTCATAGAATATCCAACAGTTGAGGGCAGAGTGCGGCATCGCTCGGGATGGGCGCAAAACCACCTAAACCACAAAGTCTTGGCAAACGCCAAGAACAACAGGCATCGACGACAACGACGACAACGATGGTGATAATCCGTTTATATCAAGCACATTTCCCCTTCCCACCGCTAAACTGAAGTCTCACGTCCTGCATCAACCATTGCGATACCAAATCAGACAGCCACGGGGTATAATTATGCATCTTACTTACCTATCCCTCACCTATTCCTCAACATCCGGCCCGCCCGTTAACCCCGTCTTCACCCGGTCCGGTCTTCACCTCCTTTTCTCAACCCCTGAACTAAAACGGTCTATCTTGGCGATCTCCGACTACACACGTTGAACCGAAACTCGTTGTTACTCCAAGCCGAGCTTTGAGTTCGAAAAAACTGTATCGTATACTCTCAATGCTATAAAAGCTCAACTCTAATCGGATAGCCTGCTGTCTCTGCGTATGCCCGGTTGCCTGGGCACAAACTCCATCTCGGCGCCCACTATTCCCTCTTCATAATGATATATAGTCCATCTGTCCAACATCGTCTCTCAGCAGCCTCAAAGTAGCGGTCTCGGGATAATACATGCTTCCCTCTCCCAAACGCCATGCAAGCCCAAGCTCTTCCGTCACTGGTAAAATTCAATCGCGGTTCGACAGTCAACAAGCGCAAGCACCCTCTTTCGCATCCTGGTTTCTTTTACTTCTTTGTCTTTATTTGATCCTAACCCCAAAAGTTCGCCTGAAGCCTTGTGCTCGTGTATTCCCATGCATGCATCCTCTCGCTCTGGACATACTCAATTGCAATGCCCTCTCTCTTCCTTGCTTTGAAGCTTCCCTAGTACCCGAAAACCTGGATACAATTTTCTGACATGTATCCGCTTCCCCGCTCTTCAAACATTGTAGACAAAAACAGACTCGGAGAACCCCCAAAAAGTTGACCGAAGAAAAATGGATTATGACGGTAAGAAAACATGCGGCATGATGTCGTGGTATCATGAAGCCAGGGGATCTCTGCCCCTGTGTCGAGTTTCGGAGTCATTTCTTGACCCTAACCGATGTCGGGTTTTATTGCACGAGCTCCTCGGCGTAGTCCATTTGCCCTGAGGCCTCGACGTTGTGGTAGTCAAGGATCTCGGAGTACCTGTAATTCGGTCAGCGGTTGGTCCTCAAACCATCATTCGATGCGGTGAACTCACATCATGATCTTCCATGTGTCGACCGGGAGATCGGCGTCGTTGAAACTCCAATCGAACTTCTCCTCGGCAACAGGCTCGTCGGTGGGGTCGTGGTATGGGGCAAGGTACTCGTGGGACAGGGCCTCGGTGGCAGTTATCCGCTTCTTGGGGTCGAAGACAAGCATGCGCTCGAGAAGGTCGACAGCTAGGTAGGACAAGTCAGCATGTTGTGTATCCAACGATGGCCAGCAACTGAAACATACCAGAAGGATCGGCGTTCTTGAACTTATTCTTCAGAGGCTGGCGCTCACGCTTGGGGAGAGACTTGACGAATCTCAGGGTCTAACACAAGAGTCAGCAACTTTATCGCAAAATATATCGACCGAACGGGGGGTACACACGTTTTCGCTGGCAATGGTGTTGATGACATCGTCAGGGGGAGTACCGAGAAGCTCGGTGATGATGGAAAACTGGTTGACGTGATCCTTGCCGGGGAAGAGGGGCTTGCCCTCGAGCATCTCGGCGAAAATGCAGCCAGCACTCCAGATATCGACTTCGACGTCGTACTTTTGCCAGGTGAGCATGATTTCGGGGGCGCGGTAGTAACGAGTAGAGACATAGCCAGTCATCTGAGGATCCTGGATACGGGCCAGACCGAAATCGCAAATCTTCAAGTCGCAGTTCTCGTTGACCAAGATGTTGCTGGGCTTCAAGTCACGGTGGACGACACCGGCGGAGTGGACGTATTTGAGGCCGCGCTAAGCTTGGTGTCAGTGGCTGCAAGTCTTCTCGTACGGCACATAACTTACCATGATCTGGTACAAGAAGTACTGAATGAACTGCTTCTCAAGGGGCCTAGAAGTGAGAAGTCTGTGAAGATCGGTTCCGAGAAGCTCGGTGACGAAGTAGATATCCTCGAGAGGGGAGATGAAGATATCGCTCAGGGAGATTACCTGCACGGCATCATGTTAGTTGCATAGTTCCTCTCTGCTTGTGCGATGGCAATTGGGTGACTGACGTTCTCGTGCCTCAAGTGCTTGAGAAGCTTCAGCTCACGGTATGTGCGCTTGGCGAGAACCGGTGTGCTAAACGGCTTCATGATCTTCTTGATGGCGACATTCTGGTTGGTGAGCTGGTCTTTCGCGGAGCTGCGCGGCAAATATCGTTAGCGAGGCGTGTCGGGCGATTATTTCGAGATGGCAAAGCAAAACATACCAGACGAGACCGAAAGCTCCCATGCCAACGGGCTGGAGATCAGAGTACCTATTGCGGGATCAGAACAAAGCGCATTTCGGAAGGTTTCGTCGTAGGAATGCCAACCTCGATGTGATCTCGAAGGTAGTTCCGAAGATCTGGGCGCGGATGAATTCGGCCATTGTGACGGTTTTTATTTACGACTTTGAAGTTGTCGAAGTTGCGGGTTGCAGAACAAAGACAGATAGATCGAGGGTTGCTGGAAAGACTAAGTAGCCCGTGTCTCTCTGTTGGGGAGCGCGCGGGGCAAGCTTGGCCGAGAAGTCGAAAACGCAGGTCAAACGCGGTGCCTGATTCAGTGGCGACAGTGAAGGGATCCGGTGATCGGGCGCTTCGTGTTTTGTGTAAGAGACGATGTGTCGGCTGGTATGGTCGGATGTTGCCTGCGTGTGGTGCGCACAACGAGGGGAATCGGGCAAAGGCTGCGAGAATTCTGGACGCGAAACCTAAAACCTTTGGGTGTTGTCTTGGGAAAGAACAAAGTTCAGCTTGGGCACCGAGAGAGAGAGAGCAAAAGCGGGAAAGTGAAAGGGAGAGCAAGTGGGTTGCCAAATGCAAGGTGAGTGGGAAGAAGTGGACGCAATGGACAGAAAAAGGAATCCATCCCACTTCCACTCTTCAGCGCAAAAGCTGGGCAGCCGGGGCAGCTCACTGGCAGCGGGCGCTTTTTAGTGTGCGCCAGGCAGTTGCCAGGGCGGGGAAGTGCGGAGGGAATTGGCCCTTTAGTGGTGGACCTCGTTTTGGTGGGGATCCGCCCGCTTACCTGCAGTAGCTCACTAACAGAGCAGGAGCTTTTACCCAAAGTGAATTCGGATTGGAGGGGCAGCAACGGAGTGGTTGGCAGGTGCGATGAAAGGCTCGGCTCGGGATCTCGATCGATGATTTGGAATCTGGCGCCGCAACTTTTGTTGTCCTGTCCTACTCGATGTGGAATGATTTTCCCCGTGTCGTGTATGTCACGATTTGTTGTCGGACAGCTGGTGAAAAAGTGTTGTTGTCGAAGGCTTCACTTTGTTCTTCTTTTTTGGCGATCCAAGGGCGATTTCAAGTTAGATCGATGGCCCCGCACTTTCCGATGATGGGACTGCTTGTTCTTGTGGTTGCACCTACCCGCACACTTGGCGAGTCTAGAGGTATGTCAAGCAGAGCGAGGTTCGAGGTCGGGACTCCTTTTAACCGAAGAATATCGCGATGGAGGTTTTGGTTGGGTGGATGAGTGCCAACGACAACGACAGGAGGTCCAAGACGTCTGAGGGAATAACACGCAAGGCGCAGATGGTTTGTCGCAAAGGTGTCTCGGCGAAAGCACAATGGGTTTGAAGAGGAGGAGGAAAGGCAGAAGAAGAGAGACCTGTGAGGAAGAGGAAGAGGAGCGAAAGAGCAGGTGATAAAGAGGAAGAGAGAAGAAGAAGAAGAAGGATCTACGAGACAGTAAATACAAGGTGGAAGTAGAGGTCTTTTTGCATCTGCTACCGGAGAACCTAAACCTGAACACCCGACCCCGATGAGCCCAGGCAAGGGTGTGTGTGAATGTAGTGAGGATGGAACGGGAGGCCGGGCTCGTGGGCAAGGAAGTGGGAGAAACAGCTCGAAACGGTTAAGGCGCTACCAGTAGGGGCCGGCAACTGCCAATAGGGTTGGATGAGAGATACGGACAGTATGGAGGGAGCATGGAGTATGGAGCATGGAGGAGGAGCAGAGAGCTGGCACCGGTACCACCCTACCCTTTTTCCTCGAGATGACCGGGAACACGACGCCGGGACTAGGTAGAGAACAGGATATGGATGGTGAAATCCCGTCTTGTCCAAATTTCCATGCTTTGGTTCATCCATATTCCGCTCTTCTTTTTTCTCGTTGGTTGGGTACCTGTACCTGTCCCTGATGTCTTTTCCCCCCTTGGCTTTCTCACCTACCCCTAGTGTGTCTCGTGTTTTGCATGTATACCACTATCCTCCGCTAATTGCTGGTATTCGACTGGAACTTGCGAGTGTGATATGTGATGCTGTCTGTATACTATCTGTAGGGCTTAATGGAGGCCATGTAAATGTCTCCTTATGTGCAGTTTGTTTCCTTTCACCTGCTTCCTCATTGCAGTTAGAAGCATATTGAGGCCGTTCTTCAAACATAACTTCGCAACTTGGTCCTCGGCTTCTTTTGCGCCTTGAAATACTCAACAAAGCCTTTGATAACTCTAAGTATTCACGGACAAGATTCGGCTTCGTCAAAGACAAGACATTCAGCTGATAGTGCATACATGTGGAAGCGACAATGAGTGTGGTAGGGTTTTGGTAGGGGAAATCGCACCGACAATTGGTGCCAAGCCTGACTGACTGGCCAGACGAGGGGAGCGAGGGAAGGACGAGGGGGATGCCCGCTTGAACAGAGACTATGACGTAGTTGAGGGGTGGGGCTCAGCCGTGGGTCACCAGCGTTAAGCCAGCGCTAAACTCACAACCCCTTGTCGCCAAGACATGCCAAAAGACCCACTCCCGCTTCGGCTGGCAGGCAATCGCAAGCCATCGCAAGCCATTCAGTGCCATTGCAGGCCATCGCAGGCCATCGCAGAGCATCGCAAACTGGCAAAGGGCCAATCCGGCGGGTCGGCTTGGTTGAGCCCCTCTGCCCCTCCATTCCCACGGTTTCTCCAAATCGCGAATTTTGGGCGCAATCGGACTTTGATCGAGAAATTCGAATCAATTGTCAATCTAGCGGTGACTCGTCCGTCTTAGCGCAAAGCCGACATTCCACGTTGACACCCTTTCTTTTTTTCCCTACCGTACAATGCTCGACAACAACTCGGCCGTTCCTCCGACTCTTGTCACGCGGCGACAACATCCTCCCCCCCTCCTCAAGTACCACTCTAACTCTTCAATGAGGTGACTGCCTTTTCGGAAGTTGAAGCCATCATTGTCACATTGACGATAGGGACGAGAAACAGGTTGTGAGTAAAGAATGTCAGGACGAAAAGCTCCGGGCTGTGGAACACGAAAGGGAGAGCGATTGACAATGCATATTGCTTACACTGCAATGGCCATGCTATTTGGGATTATGAACGGACAAAGCTGAATAGCAACCGAGATATACCCTGGAAAGCGTTGATTCAGCATGCTTTTTCTAACCAAAGTCCATATGGTAAGCCCATGGCTAGTATGAGAAGCGAAACCGCTAACGGAATGCTTTGCAGACACGGGCACGGCAGCCTCTCAAAGCGGAAGCTTGGACCATCCTCCACACATCCGCCAGGGCAGCGCTTAGACTCAGGCACGCAATTCGGTTCTTTTCCAGGATCTCTTCAAACTCTTTTTTTTTCAGCCTCCATGAGTCGGTTCGAAACATCAACTACACATGGCCGCTCCACCATCAACGACAGGCGCGTCATTGACTGTGCTTTTCTCTCCTGGCAGTCGCCATTGTATCTCAGTCTCGTCATTCTTTTTATCTTGGGTTTTTCATGGTGCTGGCTTTGGGTACCAACGGAAATGGCACGCCAGTCCAGAGTGTCGTCGTGGTTGTGTACAAGTGGAAGAAGTTATTCACACCACTTGACTACATGTCTGGGCATCTCGATGACACCCCCAACACCACCCCCTCCAAGAGCCTCCAGAGACCCTAGTTGGGTCTCATCCCACAAACCATCCACATTCCTCCCCAACAACGCTGACTGACAAGGCTCCATATCAGAGCCCCTCCTCCTCGACGACCCTCTCTTTTCCCCTTCTGCCCCTCCATGATCGGAAATCGGGAATTTCTGTCAGTCAAACCCAAGAAGAGACATCCGGCCATCACGCAAAGCCCTCGGCAAGTCTCCTTGTCGCGGCTGTCAGGGTCCTTGCCAAGACTCCCACTTCCCACGCATCCAGGGCCCCCAACCTCCATCCAATCCATCCAATCCATCCACATGAAGCTCATCACAATCAAATCAGCTCTCACCTCTTTCGGCTCCCGTCCTCGCTAGCACATGTCGGTGTCCGCTGCCCTGGCGATTATTGATTGATGTTCATGTTCACCTGCCACGCCCGCGTCCAACGTAGCACGTGTCGTGGACAGTCTCACCGTTGCGTACCGTACAAAGTTGACACGGATCACGGATCATTCCCGTGATCATCAGCGGACCAAGACTGTCCAAGCATGAGGTGGAAGTATACCGTTTGGCTTCCTACCCACGGATACTGTTCTGTTATTATTGTTACCAAGCGCGCCATCCCATCTCGTCTCTTTTCACTTTTGTTCCCATCTCCGAGCTGTTGGGATCACGATGTTGAGATGATCTGCGCACTACAGCAAATCCCAGATCAAATCATCTGATCTCTCTCAGACCAGACCCTGAGTCAGACGAAAAATCCCCGTATCTGTCGATATAAACATTCATCCTCCCCCAAATTTTCATATCTCTACCTTCCCTTTCGTGCTGATGCTACAATTTCATTATGAGCACATACAAACCAAATCCCAGCTAGGTACGTACCAGCAAAATGCAGAATCACCATGCCGTCATAGTTCAAGACCCCTGGTCCCCTTTTTTCGCTGTCCCTGTTTCCCCAAGCCGAGGGAAATTCAAGCACAAAAAAGACCATACCAAAAAAACCCTGAGATGGACATCAAGTCATCAACTGCGGTACCCTGCATGTTGAAACGGCGCTATTCCTAACGACCCCCGTCACCGATACCACCCAGCTATTCCCAATCCTTGCTAGCTCGTCAATAACCGGCGGGGTTCAGGACGGGGAACCTTCCAGGCCCATTTCATGCATGATGACGTCGTCGGGGGTTATGGCGCCAGCTTAGCGTTGCTACCCGCGAACCCGTTCAGCCCGTTTCTCACAGGTCCAAGACGTCGTCCCTTTTTTCCTCTCCTTCCCGCTTTTGTCTCTTTTGCGAAGAAAGGCTTTGACACGCCATTGGTTGTTGGACCCCATGCCCATGACAGACCCCATAGCGAACCAAACCCTGAATCAAGTCACACGAGAGTTTTTTGAGGAGTGAGGGACCAGGAAAAGGATAGTGCCCTCAATCTCTGATAGGGTCCACGACACGACACGAGATATCCTTCTTGCTGTTGCTGCTGCTAGTGTGCAGATGCAAAGCAAAAGAACACGTTTTTCAAGGCATAAAGCATGTCAAAATGATGGACTTCCATGTGTTGGCTCTTTCGTTCTTTAATTATCGACCAATTGTTGAGAAAAATGCAAGTTTCCTGTCATGGATCCATTGCATTGGTCACATATGGATTGTGTCCTGACCATCTCTGCATCGCAGCCAGGGTCCTGTGTGTGCAATGCATACAGTCAAAACCCCTGTTCCGTCACCCCTGTAAATATGGCTATGAGTGTTGCTCGTAGAGGGGAGTTGCTCGTAGTAGGGTATGGTGCACGGACCCTACCTCGAAAACGTCCCCCAAAAAATGCACCAAAACTGGCTTGCCAAGCAATTTTGGACTCTTGGTAGACCCGGGTTTTGCATTTCACCATACAAAAATAGAGCAACACCCCCCTATTTACGGTTGCTCGTTGCTGATTTGCGCTTAGCTATAGTAAAAAGACAAATCCGGCCTAAGGTGTTGCTACAACAGGGGGGTTGCTCGTACTGGGGGTTGCTAGAACAGGGGTCTTTACTGTACCGCAGCAGACCAGCAACGGAAAATGCCTGGCGTTTATCACACACACACACACTTGAACATGGGACAATTTGTCTCCATTCCCATCACATCGACAGCTGAACCTCAGTGGGGAACGGGAGCCATCTAAAATCTTACAGAATGCGTATCTTGCATCCCAATGTCTTGCAACGGAGCGAGGGCGAGAGGAGTGCATCTCCGCTAAGCACCGTTGAACCAGCCAGGGGTTTGCGAGCCATGAATAGGTACGTTGGCACTTGGCGCAGGAAAAGAGAAAGATGCATATGGATAAAGATGATCCATCACATAGGAAAAGTGAAGCTGTCGACACCCATGCCGTCGCCGGTAGTGTTACAACCCTGTGCTTACTGACAGCTCCAGCTCACAGATACATACACACATGTAGCTCCGTCCTGGACGCCATCTCCGGAAGCTACACAACATACTGTATGCTTGCTGTATATGCGGTCGATCACTTCCAGCTCCAGTCCTCTCCCCCAAAAGGCAAGGTTTAGTATCCTCGGCTTTGAAGACAGCCAACCAATCAAATGCTCGAGACAAAAGTGTGTGGGATATGCAACTATTCCCACCCTCGTCGCCCCCGGCCCCCCTCCATCTCCATCTGTCCTCGTCTAACCCCTCTCTCCCTTCCCGTTTTAAGCCTCCTCCGTGCCGCTATCTACCCCCTGCGTCCCTCCAGCCCCTCCTCGTCGACGCCGGTCTGTCCGGTCCAAGTACAGTAACCAACGGTAGCAAGGATACCTTGGGAAACGAGATAGTGATGGATCACCACCCCTTTCACCCTTCCTGCCATGCCCCTCAACAACATTCCCATACTGTATCCATCCCGTTCCCCGTCAGCCCATCCATCAATCCATCGGGGAGCCGGGCAAGGGGCCCATCAAAGCCATGTCCATGTCCTTGTCCATACCCACGACGGAGCGCAAATCCCACCCGTTGTCCGTGATCTCCAGCAACGGAAAGACATATATACATTTGTGTGACAATAGTTCCGTGCCAAGCACTTCAAGATGTTGTACGACTTGATAACTTTTACGTCGGGAAGGTGGCATTCGGAGGCGGTGATAGCTTCACCTTTTGTATCTCCACACCCACAGCAGTGCCCGATCCGGTATGCCGACTCTGTCGTCCGCCCACTACAAGCAAGAACACTTGCTGCTGGGTGGAAGAAGAGGAGGCTCAATTTGCTCCTATGGTAAACATTATCCCGGCGGCTGTGCCTACCATTGAAAAGTCAACAGAGTCAGTCTCCAGTCGGCGATCCACGGCAACGGTGATCTGCAAACTGTAATCGAGATACAGTACCTCAGTTACTTACCTGTACGGGATGTGGTGGTTCAACCGCTTCCGAAAACAATATGGGATCGCCGCCGCGCCGCCTGCATTTTGGCGTGAGCGTGGACCCCCTGACCCGACCCCCTCCTCTGTCCGGCAAACTGGTCCCCTCTTTCCGGAACCCCTTGATATACGTATCTTATGGAGAGAGAGAAATGTATCGGATTTTGAAAAGAATCCCATCATACTTACCTCATTATCTTTTTTTCAGGATGGTACATAGGAATGGCAATTCAACCTGACCGATCCAGGATTCCGATATCCGGACATCCCGCACTTCCCGCACTTCGGTTACCGGCTCAAAGATTTGGATTCGATACGTACTCGATTAAGAACAAGGCTTTTCCCCACGTCCTTCAAATTTTTAATGAAGAGGAGAGGCTCTTCGCGACTTCGCCAGACTTTTCATTTCTTGACCAGTCTTATCTAACAGCAACAGCTTTACTTGATAAGCAAGATAAAAGAAAGGATAGTGACACGGCAGAGGTCTACCCGTCTTAGGATGGTTTTCTCGTGCGGGAGTCGTGCCTCTCAAATTTTCTTACCTCCAGCAAACCTCAGCTGTTACAAACCTGTGTCTACCCAAAAGCATAACACGTGGATGCGACTAGCATAGAGCAGAGGAAAGACACCTTTCCCTGCCATCCTGGCTATGCTACACAAGCTCAACTACAGATGGGGTACAGTGCATCTAGATCATGTGCTAACAGAAGTACAGACGAGAGAGAGGTAGGTGAGTGAGTGGATATGAAGGGAAGCCTCCTCGAATTACAACATGAACCGCCCAGTCAGTTGCACAAAACACTCTTCGAGCAACGGACGATCAGATGCTCGAAAGGGTTCTGGATGAGTTTCGTACCTCACCAAACTTATGTACAGCGTGTTCTAGGCAGTTGTGAAGGCCCATGTCTTACGAACTTAGATCCTTGATACTTCTTGTCTTTCCATGAGGCTTCTAGAACACTTGGGAAAGCACATAGAAGATTACACATGCGAAGATCTTACCCCGAAGCATGCATTTTTGCAGCCTTCGCGGTACACATACACAAGACTTACCGTTCGCCGACATCCGACATTCCGTGCTACCGACTTACACGTTACGGACGATGTAGATGTTGAGAGGGGAAACGGCGAGGGATACTCCGCGCGCATTTTAGCATTTTCAGCCTTGTGGGGGATGTTGAGAGCTTGACTGAAGGGGTGGTCGATGAGAGGTACGGAAACGGGGACGCCGAAATCGAAGTGTTGAAGTGTCTTGGTGTTACAGCGGGTGACCCTGTTGCAGGAATTCTAACGACTGACTTGCAGGTGTTAGACCAAAGTATGACGAAGTCAAAAACTCGAGAAGAGCGTTCCAGTCAGGTAAAAAGAAACAAACTACAAAGGAGTGGAAGCAACGGGGAAAAGGTGACACGAAGAAGGGGAACGATAGAAATGGACCGTAGATAAGGTAGAAGGTACCATACCAAGATTTGTGATTACAATAATGAAAACACGACAGCGATCAATCAGCTAAGTTAACTATGTATTCTTTCACATGTACATCCTCCAGAAGTTGAGAAAACCCCATCGACCCATCAATATCATCTGCGTTATCTGCATGTAGAGACACCCCCATGATGAAACCAAGCAACGATACTTACCTACATAGAAACACTAGACTAGACGAGAAAAGCAGGGATAAAAGGTATGGAGACATCGCCAAAAACAGATTAACACATCATATTTCTCAAACATCCCGTCTCTTGGGGGATAGGGATTGTCTATCCTTGGAACATATATATTCGTATACTTAACGAGAGCAGTAGAGATTGACACGAAACTTCCAAAGCTACTTAAATACCAACCACCACATGTACATCTTCTCCCATAAGCTTATAAGCCTAGAACCTGGCTATGTACAAATATTGACACCTATCTAGCTGAGTTTTTGAGGTTTGACTCGGCACGTCAGGTCCAACGAACGACAAACTCGTCAGTCAGTTAGTCAAATCCTGCTAGCTAATTAGACAGAATCCGCAATAGATTGAGAATGTACTAATCAGAATGAGATAGGGGAATGGAAAAAAAAAAAAAAAGAAACAATAAAAAAAAAATTAGACATAGCCAACAAGCTGTGTTGTGTATGGTTACCCGTACGTTTTGTGTCACTTAGTGCCAAGAAATGCCAAGACATGTGAATAGCTTCATTCACCCAACCATCCACTCACCCAACCATCCACTCACCCAACCATCCACTCACCCAACCATCCACTCACCCAACCATCCACTCACCCAACCATCCACTCACTCAACCATCCATCCATCCATCCATGCAGAGGTTCAACACCAACACCACACTAAACAAACAGGTTTTTTAAAGAGTAATAAATCACGAAACACACATATCATGACTAAAAAAACGAAATGAGCCAAAGAAAACTATTCCGGCTTCGCGAACACACACATACCATCTTCCCCGTATGCACCAAAGAAATAAAACTGTTGAGGAAGCTGTGAAGGAAAAAAAAGCAGAAAAGTTACAGAGTGTGGAGACAGAAACTTGAAGACCTGAACGAGCTCAAGGAATGAAATTGATCAATAGGTCAGAGAAGGGCATATGTAACATTCAGGTTAAAGATGAATTTGAGAGGTGAAGTGGGAAGGATAGAGGGATGTAACAATGACAAGAACCAAAAAAGAATGCGAGTCAAATGTGGAAGGAAACCCCAAGACGATTTTTGGAACCATGTATTACAATCCCCGATATCCAGCAGATGCAACGCGACCCCACCCTTTGCTCATATCATTGGAGGTGCTTGGACGGGGAGCTTGGGTCGGACGATGTCCGGTTGATGATTATTTCTCTGGTTACCTAGCCGCACATTTGGGATATGACGAAGGTCAGGAAACATTCATATCGAGGCGAGATTACGAGTGTTTGGACAAGTGTAGAAGTCATAAAGGTGTTATTCAAACAGCTAATTGCCATCACGCATAGGTCATGAATCGTAACGGCGTAATCAAGAAGGTAAGTCATCAACCTCATCCTCCAAAATCCTATCCAAGAATGTTAAAGGTATCCAGCATCCCCCTTTTCACACTTCACCAACCACTTCTGCACCATAAGCATTTACTGCTCCTTGATAGGCAGAGGCTCAATGTTCCAGATGCCCTCCGCATACTCGTTAATGCAGCGATCCGAGCTGAAGAAGCCCATTCTCGCGACGCTCTCGATGCTCTTGGTGATCCAGCCGTCCTGGTCGCGGTAGGCCTTGTCGACGAGCTCTTGCGTCTCGATGTAGCTGTGGAAGTCATCCGACACAAGGTAAAAGTCACCATGGTCGCGGACGGCAGAGATCATGCCCATGAAGTCATTCGGCTCGCCGAAAGTGCCCTTCTCGATGGCCTCGAACACCTTGGCAAGGTCAGGGTCGACAGTGTGAGAGCCGTACGTGTGGTTGTGGCGGATATCCTCGACGTCTTCGGCAAGGTTACCGAAGAGGAAGATGTTCTGCTCGCCAATTTCGCGGGTGATTTCGATCTGGCAAGGGTTAGTGAGGAATCATATGGCATGGGAGCGGGTTTTCCTTACGTTGGCACCATCGCATGTGCCGATGATGAGACCACCGTTAAGAACGAACTTCATGTTACTGGTACCAGAGGCCCTGCTTGATGTTAGCATATGATATACAAACCAGGCACAGCGCAAAACTTACTCGGTACCGGCAGTCGAGATGTGCTCGCTAATGTCCGAAGCGGGAATGATCATCTCGGCCTTGCTGACGTTGTAATCCTCGAGGAAGATGACCTTGAGCAAATCACCAATGTCTTTGTCGTTGTTGACGACGGCTCCGACAGCGTTGATCAAGTGAATAATCTGCTTGGCCATCCAGTAGCCAGGAGCGGCCTTGCCACCGAAGATGGAGACTCTGGGCTGGAACTTCTTCCTCTCCTCAGGCGAAAGAGACTTCAGGGTAAGGTAGCGGTGGATGACACCAAAAATGTTCATCTGCTGGCGCTTGTACTCGTGGATACGCTTGACCTGGACATCGAAGAGAGCAGAGGGGTTGACATCGACGCCGGTGGTGTTCTTGATGTGCTTGGCGAGGCGGACCTTGTTGGCATACTTGATCTCGGCCCACTCCTTACGGAAGTCGGCATCGTCCTTGTAGTGTTCGATCTTGGCCAGCTCAGTCAAGTCCTTGAGGAAGTTGTTGCTACCAGTCTTGCTGGAGATGAGCTCAGAGAGGCGAGGGTTGGCCTGGTGGAGCCATCTGCGAGGAGTGATACCGTTGGTGACATTGGTGAACTTGTCAGGACCAAAGACCTCGACAAAGTCCTTGAAGATGGTGGTCTTGATGAGATCGGAGTGCAGCTCAGCGACACCGTTGACCTTGTGGGAACCAACGATAGCCAAGTGAGCCATGCGGATCATCTTGGGCTGAGACTCCTCAATAATGGAGACGCGGGCAAGCATGTCGCGATCCTTGGGGAATTTGCGCTCGACGCTCTGGAGGAAGAACAAGTTGATATCATAGATGAGCTGGAGGTGGCGAGGCAAGAGATGCTGGAACAAGGGAACGGACCACTTCTCGAGAGCCTCGGGAAGGACGGTATGGTTGGTGTAGCCGAAAGTGCTCGTGACGATGTTCCAAGCCTCCTCCCAGTCAAGACCCTCGAGATCAACAAGGATGCGCTGGAGCTCGACAACAGCCAGAGTTGGATGGGTATCGTTCAGCTGGATGGCAACTTGGTCGGGGAACTCCTTCCACGCGCGCTTGGACTTCTTGAAACGGCGAACAATATCGTAGAGGGAAGCGGCAACCCAGAAGTATTGCTGCTTGAGACGGAGTTCCTTTCCGCGGTCAAGGTTGTCGTTGGGGTACAGGACAGCGCTGATGGTCTCGGCGCGCTGCTGGTCAGCGACCGAGTTCTCGTAGTCGCCGCTATTGAACTTTTGAAAGTCGAACTCTCCGCTGGCAGCCTTGCTGGACCACAGTCTCAGGTTGTTGGTGGAAGGAGTGGCATATCCGGGAATGGGGACATCGTAAGCGACGGCCTTGACGATCTCGCCGCCCTCCCAGGTAGCGATGGTCTTGCCGTTGTCGTCAGTGCGCTTGGTGACATGGCCGTAGAACTGGATATCAACGGTGACATCGTGACGAGGGAACTCCCAAGGGTTGAAGTCGAGCCAGTAGTCTGGCACTTCGACCTGGTAGCCGTCGATAATCTCCTGCTTGAAGATACCGTAGCGGTACCTGAGGCCGTAACCCCAGGCCGGGTAGTTGAGGGAAGCCAGACTGTCGAGGAAGCAGGCAGCGAGACGACCGAGACCACCGTTTCCGAGAGCAGCATCGTGCTCCTGTTCGATAACATCTTCGATTCTGAAGCCGAGATCGGCGAGACCAGCCTTGGCCACGTCCTTTTGTCCGATGTTGAGCATGGCATTGTCGAGGGCACGGCCCATGAGGAACTCTAGGGAGAGGTAGTAGACACGCTTGCTGTCGGCGAAGGTCTGGCGCTGCTGGGTGCGGTTCCACTCGAGAATGAGACGGTCACGGAAGGCCAAGCTGCAGGCAGAGTAGGCGGCCTGTTCGTCGCAGTTGTACAAGCTACGGGCGAGAGTGGTCTCGACATGGCGAACAACCTCCTTTTCGAAGCCGTCCTTGTCCTTGAAGCCATGGGTCTGGTGCTCGAGCCAAGCCTTGCGCTGAGGTTCGGGGATGGAGGCTGGAAGATACCGAATCTGTTAGTGACAGTTTGGAGATTGGGCAAGCATAAGTGGCTCGAGGTACGTACCTTCGACGGTCTTGATATCTCCAGCACCGAAACCGGTGAGGGTTCTCTTGTGCTTGGGACGAGAAACACCGGCAGGAGCAACACCTCCCTGGATGTCGACGAGGGGAGCGCCAACGGATGGCCTCCTTTCTCTAAGAGGGACACGCTGTGTGGTGGTGGAGGCCATGGTGGCTGCTGATGGTGGGTAGGAGGAGGAGGAGGAGGAGGGTTGCTGGATACGAGGAGGGAGGATCAGAACGTCAGGAAGCGTTCAAAGATAAGACGAAAGGGAAGAGGAGGGGAGACGGGATCACTGGGCATCGGGAATAGATATACTACTGGTAGTGTAGAATAGACATGCCATGACATCCGAAACGTATGATTCCATTCCTACCAAGAAGAGCCCTTGTCCAGTCCGAGGTAGGTTGGGCTGACAGCTTCCACTTCCACTTGGAGCCAAGGTGCCTGGGTGGGCAACCTGAACAGACGAGCAAGTGGGGTAGCACCACGTACCTTGATGGGCTAGATGCACCTAGCGGCACTACCAAGTAAATCGACCCCGCGCGAAGCTACTGGAGCTCCCCGTACCTGTATTGGCCTGCGTTGGCCTGCGTGCTGGACCCAGTGGGATGCTGCACCGTGAGTGGTGCAGAGCTGCCTGGACTGCTGGAGGATACGCGGGTAGTGTGAGTTTTTAGGTCTAGAATCGAGATCTTGGACGATTTCTCGTTCCTGTTGTTAAGAGTGGATCTGATGAGTGGATGGGGACGAGGGTTGATGGGTTGAAGAGACCAAGAATAAGAGTAGAAAAGACCAAGAAGGGAGAAGGGGATAGAGGTAGAGATATGAGATGAAATGTGAGATGGGTGATACTAGGCTTATATGACGGAAGGCAGACTTGAAGCGAGGATACGGGAAGGGATCCCGAAGTCTTCTCTCACAAGTCGGGAGGGGGGAATGCCAGATTGAGCAGGACCTGCTTCTCCTTTGATTACCTCAACCCCCTCCACTTCTCACTCGCACCAGTCAGACCGACCTCGATGCTGTGATCTGTGAGTGTCAAAGCTGAGCTCTCAAAATGGGTGGTTACGGGCTGCACTTGCACACTCTTCAGGATGGGTAGCAGTGTCAAGCTCGTTGTCGTGGTAAGAGCGATGGACAGCAACCGCCAATGATGATGAGCTGCCCCTCTTTCCCTTTGCTGTAACTTTCGTCAGTCTTGCTCTTGCCCTCTTTTTCTTTCCACAGCTTGTTGACCCTCATTGGTCTCTCCAGCTTTTTCTCTGTATGCACCACATCTCGCTCTTTCTCTCCGTGGATGACACGCTTCAAGTCGACCTGGTTCGTCTAGCTCTTTTGACGTATCAAAGTCGAACCCGTTCCCGCTTCCGAGTTAGGTAGCAGCTGGAAACTGGAGCCCAACCGTCCTACCAACCTGTTATGCTTATTTCTCACAGAGATGACCTCCAAGCCAACAATATGGCTTCTTGAAGTTGGCGTAGCATCTGTTCATCGGAATGGTTACTGCCCAAACACTTGGACAGTGCAGCCTCTCATGGACTGTCTTGGACGTTGAGTGATCGTGATTCGAGATGCCCCCCCCTCCGAGCTGTGACATGGCACGGCACGGCAGAGGTTGTGATAGAGAGCTCCATCCGGGCTGGCGTGGACGGAACTGTTTGGAGTCGTACTTCTCGTTCGACATGCAGCTCGAAAGAAAGAGCGAGAATCCCCCGCTGTCGTCAATTCAGTTGGTGACAGCCGCGAAAAGGAGCCGCGTTTTTTCACGATGGCTTCGTTTTTTTGTCCAGGTTCAGCTCCCCTGTCTAGCGCCTTCCCCGAGAAACCCCAATGTTTCAACCCCACTTTCCACAACTGATAGTGGGGCTCAAGCGCACCAAAAGGAGGGGTTCCCTGTCCAATCACCTCCTTTCTCCAATGATTGACATCATCGCCTTTGCAGCCCCAACGGTCCTCCTCACTTCAGTTCTCTGTGCAACTCGACCTCCTCTTCCCATTCGACCACAAGGAGAAGGAGCAGGAACGTTTACCGGTGACCGTAGACACGTCGGTCACTCCTTCCTGGCTTCTGCAAGTCATTTGGCTGGCTTGAACTGAACCAGAGCGATCTCAACTTCAACCGATAACGACATCGATAAGAGCACGCCATTGCCGACAATCCGGACGCGTCGGCAACCTCAACCTCCGCGTCCCCTCGAGACACTCCGCCGCCCGCCCACCACCAAGCTTCTGCTTCTTCAAACTATGCCGACCCTCGACTCCGACATCAATCCCGTGAACTTTTCGGTTAAAAAATCATCGGTTCACACGCAGATGGCTCTCCACGTGGCTTGGGCGGTCACCTGGTGCTACGGAAGCCACTAAGCTCCTTCAACGTGGTTTCGGAATGTCGACATGAGTTCGTAAAACTTGTGGGAATGCCTCAACCTACCATTCACCCGCGGCTACAGTCCAAGCATCAAGTTAACAAGGGCTGTAACCCCAGCTGCCAACCAGCGCCGTCTATGAGATGCCGTGATCCCACAGCTCTGCCGTCCCTAACGGCACGTTGAAGAGGCCGGAAACGCATCAAGGTCCCGTTCGACGATCAAGCGCAGAGTTGAGTGGGGGTTCACATCGTGAGAACATCAACGTTCAACAATCTACTCGACTTCTGTTTCCCATGGGGTTATCAACAGACATGACGCTGGTGGCCGGGCGCATTCTTTCTTTTTCCAACAAGTTACTGAATCTTTCACAGGTTTCCCAACATTACATTTGCTCACGATGATGGCTGGCAATTCTTGAAGAGGGATGGATATACCATGTGCGATTTTCTATCAGTTCCTGGATTTGGCACTTCGTCGATGTGCACGGCCTTCATTTTTGCTCGTTGCACTTCTCTTTCAGGGCCTACAAGGTGGGCCAAAGGGGAGGCTCATGTCTGCCCTTGTTACGACACCAACTTTCCCCTGGCAGGAATCAGGGATCACTTTGGTTAAACTGCATCTCAGTTCACTTCCGCTATTCTACTGTTTGGTGGCCTAGGGTTGGAAATCACATTTTTCAACCTTCAGACACCATTCAAGAACCCAGCTCGGCGCGTCGAAAGACTGGAAGGGACAGCCTACCTACAGCTTTGGCTATATCGGAACCTAATTCAGTATAAGGAGGCAGATCCTGGGTACGGTTCCCGAAGGCTTAATACGCGACTTTCAAATCACATCAAGCACGGGCAGAGGAGAATTCAGTGGGCAATTTCTTGTATTCCAGTACGTTACTCTTGGAACTAGGACCCTTTTCATATCCAAACATTCACTCTTCCCCTTCCTCCTCCCCCCTTGGTCTCCTATCTTCTCACAACCCATCCAAGTCTCATCACACATCACCCCGTCTTTACCCTCCACATCGCCATCAACCAGTCTTCTTAGTTGTTGTTGCAGCCGTCAGGGCGGTTAGACAAGCACTGAGTGGTGCAGGTGCTGCCGAGCAAGGTGTCATAGGACTTGCCCGACACAAATCCAGCACTTCCACGGCAGTTCCTGAGGATGGCCGATGCGGCACTCTGGAGGTAGTAGTACTTGGCACCCGACAAGTTGTTGGCCCAGCTGGTGCAGCACCGGTTACCGGCAAGTGTGGCGCACACAGAGCGAGGGCTGACCGGAAGGTTGTTGCTGCTGTTAAGCAAGCCGTTGATCAAGGCCTCGCAGGATGAGGCAGCCGCCTGGTTGTCATTGAAGCACTGGGTTCTGTTGGAACCGCAGCGGCGGGAGAGGGAGGGCGTCTCCGCCTCGCTGGTCGATTCAACGCCGTCGGCATCACCGTACCTGGAGGGTTTTTTCTTGTCAGAAACAGGCTTCTCTAGATTTGGCATCTCTTGACAAAGACTTACCAGACCAGCTCGACACCGGCAGCCTCGGTGACGTCGATGATCTTGAGTCCCTCAGGAACGTCAATCTCAGCGACGCTGTTGCTGGCAGGAGCGGCCGTGGAGAGGGCGGCAAGGAAAGCTCCGGCGATGATGATCTGCTTGGCGAACATTTTGAATGTTGGGCTCGGTGAGTGAGTTGAGGTAGGTAGCTGAGTGCTGGGTTGGTCTAAGAGATGATGGTGCTGATGCTGATGATGCTTTCTCAGACTGTCGTGAAGGGGACAGTACTCACCTCTTTATACTTTTCCGTTGCGCCAGAACTTCCTCCAAAGTCCCATCCTGTCTCGACCCTCCGCCCTCGAGTCTTCCAAACCTGACCTCACCGGCTTGCCGGCAACTTCTCGCAATGCCACCGATGTGGTGGTTACCCATCTTCAGTGGAAGGTTATGAAATCCTCGCCTCCTCTCTAACTCCTTTGGGAGAAGAAGTAAGCTCGTGTTAGCACGGAATATTGAAGCCCAGCCATGCGGTTGGCAGTTTATCATGTAGGTTGGTAATGCACTGTTTACTTGAGTCCTCTGGAAGAAGGCTGATGTGACTTGACTGTCTAGGCAATCTACACCAAGGCAACCTCAGTCTCACTCCGTTACCTGGAGTTGACCGCTCATCTGAGACTGCTTCAGCACCAAGGCGAGTACTCCTGAAAAGATTCCGGTAGCGAGCTTTCTTGTGCGTGCAATTCACGCCCCCATCCTGCCACTTGGCACTTGCTCTGCCCATGACCATATGTCTTGTCTATATTCTCCGACGGACTACCCACAATAAGATCTCCGACGGATAGATGTCGCTCTTGGCAAGAAAATCTTATACTTACACACACTAGTGGTTTGGTAAAGCCTCTTCACATTCTATCCATTCATTCGTCGCCGTCATCCGAGCCGCCTCAAGGTTCCATCTATCACATTGTCCACTTGAGATCGATCTCTGCAGAGACCATGCACACAACACACCACTAACGCCTTCCATCGTGTATTCTTGAGAGGGGAACCAATTTTCCAAGCATCGTCTACCTTCCCTTTTCAACTGACCGGTCACAGGCCCAGAGAATCCTTCATGAGCAGCTAACCTCATTCCAAAAGAGTTCCGGTGGGTACCGCTTTCCGCCGCCACCACTCGCATGCTACGCTACGCTGACGTTCCGTACTGCGGCGGTTCGTGCCGAGAGACATACCAAGACCTTGGTCCCCGTGTTTAGAGGCCAACGTCCCGTCCCGCCGCAACTTAAATTTCATGGCAATGCAGGGAGCTTAACACGAGCGGCGGCGAAGTCTGACACTATCCGAGCTCATTCGGCTGAAAGGCTGAAGTTTTCGACTTTGTGGCTGCCTTTTGTCTTCTTGGCCCTTCCTGGCTACTACCCAGGCCAAGCGCTAATTGGATCGTTCAAGCCATTGCCTTCACTGCGACTTGATCCTACATCGTTCGGGTCTTCCATAAACCCCGAGGACGAGCGGCCCAAGTGGAAAAAACAGTCGGTCGCACCACAGGCGATATCGAACATGATCATATCCGGCTGACGGTATCGGTCCCGCCACCGGGAATAACACAAACTCATAATGAACCTGTCCTTAGTCTTTCGGACGTTTCCATCCATCTCCTCATCTCCCTCTTACTGCCTTGCATACCTCTAGTCATCATCTATCGCACCCTACACCATATTCCCAACACGCAATCATAACCCCTTCATCCGGCGCCGGTTTCCAACAACAAAGATCACGGGCGTGTGGCTCAGTTGGTAGAGCGTTCGCTTAGCATGTTTCCGAGCATGCGAAAGGTCCTGGGTTCGATTCCCAGCTCGTCCAACTTTCTCGAATTACCTTGATCTCCACTTTTCAGGGCGTGTGGCTCAGTTGGTAGAGCGTTCGCTTAGCATGTTTCTTCCGACGCATGCGAAAGGTCCTGGGTTCGATTCCCAGCTCGTCCAAGATTTGGGATGATGGGGAGGTTTGAGAATTGCTTTTTGCTTCGGTCTTTCTTTTTACTTTCGTCTCTTTTTTTGCTTTCGTCTCTCTTTTTGCCTCGGTCTCTTTCTTAACTTTCTTCGTCTCTCTTTTTGCTTTCGTCTCTCTTTTTACTTCCGTCTCTCTGTTTCTCTCTAGTCTCAGTTCTCAGACCAACTAACCTCCGAACCCCACCCCCACTTTTCTTTGTAAGCCTTCCACTTCGCTTGGAAGGCGGCGTCTTAACTAACCAAGTGCTTCTATATGATTGAGAACGCCTTGTTATTCACATCGTCCCTGGTGATTACGTCCGTGTCGAGATTGATGTTCAGTTGGTACGCCTCGACACACTTGTCCAGGACGTAGTTTAGCAGGGCTCTGGCGCATTGGTCGTAGTTCATGGAAGTTCCGGCATCCCACTCACACCAGGTCGGGCCGAGGTTTGCCTTATACCAGCGGGTATTGAACGGCATCTTGTAAGAGTCCATGCCGGTCTTTTTGTTGCGCTTGTCCTAGAAGTTCGAGGAGAGGAGACCTACATTTTGTGGGGTGGGTCCGCTGAGCGCCGTGGAGCAGGTTCTGTGGAAGAGACTAGTTTCTCTCGTCTCTCTGTTTCTCTCGTCTCTTTTATATTCTTTCGTCGTTTTACTTTCTCTTTCGGAGCTATTGTTCTTCCTGCCACTTTAGTCGCAAAGTGATTTATTCCGTATTTATATCTATTTTCTTTTAAATACCAAAAGCTAATACCTCCCCGTACAACGGCCATGTTGTCCTCGACTAAACATCGTTTTACTAACTTCCTGCTACCTTCTTGATTATTTTCGTTGAAATTTCCTCCGACATCTCACGGAACTATCCGTCATCATAGCCCTCGAGCCCAATGCCATATATTGTCCAGCGAAATGGGGACCGGAAAGACCCTCATCTACAGCTCTGTTCTCTTTATAGAACACAAGAGGCTCTGCGATTTGGAGCAAAAGGGTGAGGCTATACAAGCATACCCCAGCATCGTGGTCCTCCCGCCCTCATTAGTCCCTCAAACGTTCGAGGAACTACACAACACATTCGGCGATCTAAGGATCTACTGTTGGTACGTAGAGTCAAGTGGCATCCCGAGGCATGATCCCCGCCACGACAAGACCCTCAACCAAGGCCGATTCGATGAACTTATGGCCAGGTGTGTTGGTCGCCGCCACAAGGCGGACACTGCGCGAGTTGTCATTATTGCCGCTTTCACGACGATCAATTGGCGCTGGGGTTTCAGGGGCCACAAGAAAGTCCAAGTGCCGTGGGGGAATGTATGGCATTGGGCTCGGGATGTACGGGCAGCGAGTTCATGCATGAATTCCACCATGTCGGTAATTGTTGCCTGGAACTTGATGATGTAGTGGCCGTAACGGTGGTCCAACGGTCACCGGAGTGTGCGGGCATGCCGCTAGGACTTTCATCAGGCTGTTAGTCCCGTCCTTCCCTTCGATCTGATGCAGGAGGGCGCTGCCTGCCGAGCTCGAGATTGCTCGGGGAGGAAGACCCGGGGGGGGGGGCTTTCGCACGTCCCACTCGATGATAATGATACAAATCGGCGGGGGAAAAACGGACAACGACGGAACGTAGAGGGCAAACAACCACATGCCGCGGATTCGATCCACATACTCAACCTTCTCCCTGCGGTACTCGAGCTAGCTTGCGCGTGGCATTTTGGCCGATGGCCGCAATCACCGACGGTCGAAGCGCCGGCTCGACGTATATGTCGAGTATGTCCTCCTTTGGGGAGCGGAAACGGGCGTTGCGAGGGTCAGGCATGCCGTTCTGATCCCGTCGCTCTCCATATGGGAGCGCAACGTAACTCCGATTCCTCGCCCATGTGCCACTCGGAGTTCTCGAAAACCGCGCCAAAGTACGTTTCGTACCCATCTTTGCCTATCTTCTCGAAGATTTTCATCCCTTTAGCATCCGGTATCGGGGCGCGTTGCCTGAGACCGAAGAGGGTCAGCAAGGGGTTCGGGCAATACCCTACGTATAAGGATACGCCAAAATGTCTCCATCTGAAGGGCGCGAGCCCGAAATGGTGGTGGCCGGGTACCAAGAGTACATTGAATATCCTATCCAAATCCCTTGATGTCGGTTGTAAATCGCGAGATGTCCATCCGATAAGGCCTATTGCTTTAAATGAATGGTAAAAAAACGGGGGGGTCAATGATTTTGGAATGGAATAGACTCACCGATCAAGGTTAGGAGACCAGATAAGATGAGACAACAAGGGAGCTTGACGTCGCGGCCCATGATGGCCACTGGTGCCAATTGCTCAAAGTCATTGCGATGCCGCCCCGAACAAACACGACATATGACCCTGTCATGTCATCCCCTTCCCCCTAACTTTCGGCTTGATCCATTTTCCGGATCCCCACAATGCCGCCATGCTCTATCAAGTTGCAAGTTGCAACTTCCAAACGATAAACGACAACAAGAAGTTAGGAAAAGAAGGTGGCGCGCGGCCACTTTGAGACAAGAGGTTGCAGCAACCCATGACGGCAGATGGTGGTACTTGGGAGAATCCCGTCGACCGGGATGAGCTCTAACTTTTTTCGGTTATATATAGAGGAGTGTTAGACCTCAAGCCTTAAGGCTCAAGGTGAGGATAGAAAGGTGATGGATTCTGGAATCCAACGAAAAGATGAAAACAAGAAAGGGTAGCCTATGGTAAATACCTAGAAGAGGTGCAGGTGAGAATGGCAGGGCTAGAGCATGGGTGTTACGTGTTGGACTTCACGGTCGATGAAACGATGTGGTGGAATTGATCATGTCATTGATGATGAAGACTAAGACTAAGAGGAAAGGATTCGAGTCCTCCCGGACTTGAAGGCTATATACTGGAGTTCTGCCGTTGTGGACTTGCCGTAGCAAGTCGTAGCCTCCATCTAGCACCTAAACCTCCTTCTAGGACCGACTTGGTCTGCTCCCATTCCCAAGAATAGGCCTCAAGAAGGAGCGGTAAGAGTTTGTTGTATGCGAAGCACGTACCTATTATACCTTCTTTTCTCCCACCGCCGTCGTTTTCGGTCGTGTAGTCCACGCTAGGTTTTTTTGGTATGAGCACTTCGGATTTGGGCCCTGTATATACTATATAAGCAGGCTAGGTAGCTACATCTAGGGGTACGCTTTATTACGAGGTCTGGCCCTGTGAGTGTGTGTAGAGTGTCGTTCCTCAACCTTTTCCATGAAAGACATGAATTCTGCCCTGTTGCTTTTCCCTTCAACCATCACAGCCATCCATTAGTATCCTCCGTTCAATCCCATGGCACTCAACGTCCTAAGTTGGACGGCATAATAATGTATTCCTGGGTTTGATCTTTTTGTGTAAGTACCGTTCGGAAACTTAAAAAACCCCTTCTCGAAATTCCAAACAGCATGTGGGTAGGTTACATGTACTTTACCTCTTCTCTTGAACTCCGCCGGCCTCTCCAACTAAGTAACCTCTTCTCTCTCTCTCTCTTTTTTTTTTCTTTTTTTTTTTCTTTCCACGTCATCACCTCCTTTTAAGCATCCGACGACGACTCGAGAAGAGGTGGCTGCTTCAAAGCGCCACGGCGGCGGTAGCGGCGGCGATGACCAGCACTTTTATTCGAGATGGTTGTTGTTGTTGTTGTTGTTGTTGTTGTTGTTGTTGGAGGGCGAGCCATGGCGGGATCGTTCATAGCCGCGCGGCAAAAGTTTCATATCTCGGGGAAGTACACGTCTGGTTTTTGTTCCCCAATGGATGAGCTTCTTATTAGCTAGGCCAGCCAGAACACTAAGAGAACCTTCAACATGATGAAGCCAGCGAATTCAGGTAGAGAGAAATAGGGAAAGACAACGAAAGGAAGGGAAAAAGAAAAAAATTTGCGTGTGAAAAAACAACTCCCCCCTTACTCGCCTAGCAAAGGTTGCACGTACCAAAAATCTTATCCCATCCACACACCAGCATCAGATGGCCGATCTGGAGAGCCTCGCTCATAATGGCGGACCCTTCCCCGTCACCGCCCGCACACAAGCACTGGTAGTCCGAAGTAGGTGGCCGTGGTGGTGTACACGCAGTGGGCGTAGGGGGACCCCTGATTATTGCGCTCCACGCCGCTCAGTATCCCCGAACTGTGTTCCAGCGCGTTCTAGGCACACCAGGAGAGGTTGTACTTGGGATAGATCCTGGGCGGCACTAAGGGGGGCGGCGGCGGTGACGAGAGTGGTGGCGATTGCGAGTGAAGGTTTCATCGTGGCGTGGCGTACAAACACGACCTTTTTGAACGCTGGTTTCGTTTATGTTTGTAGAGGATCTGAGAGTGGAAAAGACGGGTTGCGGGGGGCTGGGCGTGGTTTCGACTTGACTTGACTTTGGAAGTAGTATTAACGAAATGGGGTGTGGACATGAGGGAGGGAAGAAGTTGGGAAAAAAAGGTGGGAATGGGACTGCACTGGTTTAGTAATAGCGAATTAGTCATAAATTATTGGATTTTTTGTTTTCCATTCATTTGTGTGTGATCTTCCACTGGCCCTGTGGCTGGCCGGCATAACTGCTCGATGCATGCAATCCCGTTTGTATTTTTCTTTTTGGCGATTAGACGAATGTCCAAAGCCGCAACGATGGAGTGAAGAGGGGGAAGGTCATGCAATTTTGGCATTGCATGAGGCGGAATGCACATGGCTTCCCTTTTTCTTTTCCTCAAAACTGTTGAAGCCGCTTAGTTACGCACTTCAAGAGTTGCACAGTACAAACAGTCGATGAATATGATCGTTATGTTGATGATAAGAAAAGGAAGGAGAAGCTAATTCCCTTCAAGTCACTTCATCACGAACTCTGCTTACAGTTTCTTCTACAGTGTCAGAAATCAACATGTTCGTGCTGAGACATACCACAAAGCGGGCATACATCAACGCATCAGCATCGTTGACACCTTTCTCCTTCCTTCATTCATATAGACTCTCCAGCAAGAAGGTTATTAAACACTGGGCTTCTCACATTCTTACTGCCTTGCCTGAATGTTCATTACTGTTCACGAGTACTTGCCAGCATCAACACCGTGGTATGTTTAAGAGGTCAACGAGGTCAATAGGTTTCCCATCTTCATCATCAGTTACGTTTAATATAATACACGGAGCGTGGGACCCGTTAATTGTATCATGTCTATTTTCATAATAACGTCTTACTTATCTTCTTTATAACTCATTACTCATTCAAGATCATCATCATCCCTTTACCATAGTAATGTATCAAGCACGGAAAGAAAAAGAAAAAGAAGAAGAAAAAGAAAAAAAGAGTCGTAAAAGGAATGAGTAGAGTAGGCAACGTAACGTAACATAACATAGGTAGGTAATGCAACCGACAAACTAGCTTATACGTAAGTAAACCCCAACTTCCAATCCGGGTATCAAGAAAAAAACTACACAAATGCTTTCCGATGTCTTCAGTCCCGTCCTCTGCCCGAAATCACCTCTTTTCAACCACAATTCCCTTTATCTGCTTCACTCGTCCCTCCCATGTCCCTTCAGGTCAAGAACTCAAGCCCCAACAAGAAGAAGTAGCAGCCTAAGAAGAAAGCCGAACACCTAATCCGACCCCCTCCCCGCCAACCAACTAGAGATATACCCGTCTTCTCCTTCTTGTCCGTATCTCGACTTTGCCTTTCCACCAGGACCGCCGGCCGAACCACCGGCGTAACCAGTGGGACCACCACCGAGACTTAATTCACTACCATCACCGCCTCCATAAGAATATCCCACTCCCGAGCCCAATGAAAAGCTGGATAGGTATTCAACATCAAGGTCGTCTAGAATCTGCTGAGTTCGTCCTCTGGCGGATGGTCGGGTGTAGGATCGACTACGGGATCGGTGATAACGACTCCGGGAAGCTGGTCGATGATACGATGGTGATCGGTAACGACTCCGTGAAGCTGGTCGATGGTAAGATGGGGATCGGTAACGACTTCGCGATGCTGGTTGAACATATGATCGGCTGCGTGACCTCCGTCTGCTTTTTGACCTCCGTCTGCTAACCGATCTTCGCCTGCTCTGTGACCTCCGTCTACTCCGTGATCGTTGTCGCTCCTTTTGTGGACGGTGATGACGGGGTTGATAGTCTGAGTAATCGGATTCGTACTCGTAGACGTAATCTGAGCCTTCGTATTGGTACTGTCGGTCTTCGTAGTCTACCTCTTCTTCTGATGATGATTCCGAGGAAGGTGATGATGGCTGTTCAGGTTCGTGCTCGGGCTTAGGTTGATCTTCGTCGTCGGCATCTTCTTCGTTGATATCGCTGAGCCCTCGTTGTCCGTGGATGTCTTGACGCTGCTTTCCATGGTTGTCGAGGCTGTCAGGTTCCTCATCCAAGAGCCCAATGATTCCCTTTTCCTCTTCGTCATCGTCCTCAACAAACTCTGACAAAAACCACGCCGCCGACCCTGAAATCACCACTACCACAGCTCCCATAATCAGACTTAACACCGTCTCGCCAATCTGACTAAACAGTCCCAGCCTGAGCAGAACCTCATAAACCATCGCAGCCATGACAGCTCTCCCCATCACCCTCTTCACCACCTCCCCATACACCACCCACAGAATCTTGCCCTCATTCTCCACCTTCACCATCCACCACTCCCTCCAACTGCCCCTTTTCACGCCCTGACTCCAAAAATCTTTCGCCCACTCCAATTGCTCCTCCTCATTCGTCATCCGACCACTCGTACCCAAACCAGTTGACTTTTTACGGTTATAACGGGCACCGCCATAGAGTCACGTACCACCACCCGTTCCATCTCCCACATTCACACCACCGACATTCACATTCACACCCGCAGCAGCAGCAGCGGCACCGCCACCACCACTCCTAACCCTCTCCTTCCACCTCGCAAACTCCATAACATTCAACTCATGCGCATCACGCGCCTGGATCCACTTCTGCGTCACCATCTTGTCTTCCTCCATCCAGGCCAAATACTCGAGCAATTCCTTGTCGCCGAGCTGGGTAACCCAGTCGAGACCCTTCTTCTCGTTCTGGAACTTGCGCGCGGCGAAGTGATCGACCACGCGGCCGTTCCAGACGTTGAACTGGTGGATGTAGCGCTTGAACTGCTCGGCGTACAAGGCCCACTGCGAGGCGGTCATCTGGCTCGGTGTTGCCAGGGCGGCGGGTGGGCTGGGCGCCTTGGGCGGGGTGGGGACGTGGACGAGCTTCGGCTTGAGCTTCTCGAGCTCAAAGGGCGGGAGTTTAGCCGATGCCCTTGATTCGAAGGGGAGGTTGGACTTGAGGTCCGCCGAGAAGGAGTTGAGGCCTGTGCCGGGGTTGACGAGTTTGTCCATGTCGAAGTCCCCAAAGATGGGGCGTAGGTCGCTGTCCTCTGAACCGGCATTGGCGACGGGGATGTTGGGTCGGTGCGTGGGGTTGGCAGCGCTGCTGCTGCGGCGGGAGCTACTGCCGTTGGAAGTCTTGACGCCGTTGTTGAGATTGCCCGAGCGCCACTCGGGTTTAGACGGCTCCAAGTTGACATTGCGCGCACTGCCTCCGTTCAGGTTGACAATGGTCGGAATGCCATGAGCAGGAGTCGGGGGCGGCGCAGCAGGAGGGACCGCGTGTGCTGGGGTAGGTGGCGGGGGAGGGTCGTCAATATCCATAGCCATAGGGCTGGCCGCTCCATTGGTTGCACTCTCGTTGACACCAGCTGCCGAGTTTGACCTGCTCTTTCCGTCGCTGCTGCTGGTTTCCTCCTCATCGACCAGGCCAGCAGTGCCCGCGGTCATCTTGACTGGCGGCCTCGGCTTGCGCACTGGTCGCACATTTCTCGTGGGCGAGGTCGACGATTTCTTCGTGGTCGGGTTCGGAACAAAGGTATGCGGGCCGAATTCTGCTTTCCATTGACCGGCGTCAAAGGCGCTCGCTTTCTTACCTGCGTCGTTCGTCTCGCTTGGCGGCCTAGTCGCGCCGCTAACTGATTCGTTGGAGGACGTATACGTGTTCTTGAGAGGGGACTGACGGCCACGGGGCACTGAGCGTGCTCGCTGCTTTGCGCGCGTAAAGGCGTCAGCTCCGGGAATGGTGGTCGATCCACCGGCGTTAAACTGAAATGCTGCACCAACCTTTTCCTGGTCCACGAAGCTGGCGTTGATATTATGAACGCCACTCCGGGCAAAGTCTGCTGCTGATGCCTGGGGCTTCTGGGAGTATCCATCGTTGCCGGGGACGGTGGAACTATTGTGGTAAACGTTGTTAGTCGCTCGCTGCTTCTGGATCCTGGTGTGTACGTTGGTCTTCCTGGGCGAGAGGGGGTTGTCGGTCGGCTTGATGTGCTGTCTCCGCGAATGCATCTTACGCCTTCCCAGGAGAAGCTGCAGCTGGTCGTGCATTTCCTTTTCAAAGGATGGAAAGGAAGATATGCCCCCGGAGGTCGACTGATCTCCACTCGGAGTGTTCCTGTCATGAGACGCCCGGTTATTTGCCGTATCTTCACGAGCTCTTTCGCGGTAACTTCCCGCGCCGGCATGATTGAAGACATGCGGCGGTCGAATCTTGCTGGGCTGACCGAAAGAGGAGGTTGACTTGAAGTATTCTTCGGGTTTAAAAAAAGGAGATGGAGCGTACACTTTGGGGCCATCCTGCGCTGATTCCGATGTGCCGGGTTGAGCTGTGAGGGCGTTAGACACTGTGTCCTGTAGAGATAAAAAGCTGACGACATACCATTCGAGTTGCTCCTCATAGACGAGCTGGACGCACGCGGCGTGGGGTTGGCTGCTGTGTTTGGTGCTGACCTGGGTTCAGCTTCCTGGGCATAATATCGCGCGCTGGCTCGCGGCTCAGCTTTCGAGGTTCCAGAGGATGTGGTCCCGCCGTTGGCCGCCTTCCCGAAGCTGTTGGACTCACCGACACTAGCGCTGCGTTGTCGCGACGGGCGCGGAGGGGGCGCATCTTCCTCGGGTTCCTGCGTTGGCCGGGAGGGGTCTCTGGCAGACTTGGCCCTGTTGACGTTGGCACCTTCGAACGGGTTGAACTTTTCGCCGATATGGGAGGCATATGGGGTCCGTTGTCTGCTGTCCACGTATGTCTCGCTAAACTTTTCGTTCAAAGGGTCAACCGGGGTGGGCGTCGATTGCGGCCGTGATCTCCTGGCGTTAGCGGCGGCAACATCCTCAAACATGGCGGTCGGAGCCGCGTAGTGGGCGCTAGAAGTGTAGTTATGCCTTGATACGGGTGGCTCGTCGCCTATGGGAGAATCCGGTGAATAGCCGGTCCGTCTGGCGGTGCCAAAGGTAGCTTCCGCACGACGAGTCTGCCCCGCGGTCCGTGGTGGCACTGGGGGCGGCTCCCGTCTCGTACTTTCCGTCCGTTCGGTCCGTTCCGTTCTTGGTTGCGCATAACCCGAGGACTTGGGCGTCGATGAGGATGTCTGGCCAGCTTTGGCGCTTGACCGCATGGCATCCCATGCACGCAAGTTGTCAGCTGCAGAGGCGGTTTTTGGCGGAACTGGTCTGGAAGAAGAGGACGATGGTGTGCTGTTCCCGTAAGATGAATAGTGTGAGCGCGCTGACGGGCCCGGGTCGGCACGAGAAGGCATATGAGGGGTTCGTCGGGGAGGGGCGCCATATCTTTCGGCCATATCGGCAGAGACGTTGGAGTATGGGTTGCCGCGGTGGCCAGAGGCTGTCGGGTACCTGCTCGCAGAGGCGCCTCCTCGTTTCCGGTAGGCATCGTACTTGGCCTTCATGGTAGGGTCGGTGAGAACCTCATGGGCGGCTTGGATGTGGATGAACCTGTCCTTGGCCTCCTCTTCTTTTCCTGGGTTGCGATCCGGGTGGTACTTGAGGGCGAGCTTCTTGAACTGCTTCTTGACATCAGCGGCATCGGCCGTTGAAGGCAGCTCAAGGTCCGCATAGTAGTCGCGGTCGTAGTCCAGCTTCACTACCATCTTGACGGTGTTGCGATGTCAAGTGAAGGTAGAGAAATTCCTTGCATGCCACGGCGTAGAGTATATCGTATGGTATATGTCGAAGAACTAGCTGTTAAAAGCGATGTAGCGAGCAGCAGAGATGATCCAAATATCGATCGCAAGCGGGGGGGCAGGTGGTCGGTTGCAAGCAGACAACGCAAGGGTTGCCTATAGTAGGAAGAGGTCGGTCGTTTGGAATGTTTTCTTTGCTAGCGAAAGGCAATGTCTGGCGCTGGTTGATGTGGGTTGCTGTATGTACGAGCGAAGGGAGGCCAAAACCTTGGGAGATGGCGCAAATAGCCAGACCGGCTGTTGTTGATGTTGTTTTTCTCTGGCGCAGGGAGAGAGAAAGTGGAAGCCAAGTGGTGAATGGCAGGATACCTGTAGATAGGTAGTCGACGTCTGCAGGTCGCGTGTTCTGCCCGCTTTGCCCGCTGTCAAGTCGGAGTGATTCAAGTGGTTGTCGGTTGTCGACTTGTCGGGCACGAATGACAAGTCGGGTGGGTGAAATTCTCGGCGCGATCAACGAGCGAATGTGCGGTCGAGCTTGGGTGTTTCTTCGGAGGAGAACTGGAGAAGAGACTTTTGTTAGGCTGACGGGCTCTCGTTCCAGGCTGTGCAAGTGGTTGAAGTCCAGGGCTGCGTCACTGGCCAGGGCTTGGATGGGCTGGTCAGGATGCGGGGCAGGCAGACATCAGTGGATCGGGCAGGGCATGTGCATGTTTACCACTCACTGAAGAGGCAGGTCTTTAGTAGTTCCGTCGAAGCGTGATCGAGTGCAGCTGCAGTGTAAAAGTATGAATGTTGACAGACGGCAAGAACAAGACGCGACTCTTCTTTCTCAACCGTGTTGGTGGGATACCTCCAGGTACTCGTGCCAAAAGTTGGTGGTGGTGGTCAAGTTGTTGCTTCTGGAAAGAAATAAACTTGGAAGGAAGGGTGACTCTGTTTTAGCCGCTGGACTGGTTGGAACGCGCGTGGGCGGGAACCGGCAGTCCGATAAGCTCGTGATAAGCACGCTCACCTGAACCAGAACCTCACTTGAACCGAGTTTGGCTCTGCTACAACAATGGAAGAGATGACGATGATTTTGGGGGGCTTGAATTAGCTGACCATGTAACTTCACGGTAAGTTGTAATATGAAACTTATGAATGTGAATCTGGAGGCAGCCAACCGCGCAAACACCGAACATCAGAAACACACACAAGGACTTGCCGATTGCAATTGACTACCTCTGCACTAACAGCTTGCACTAACAGATGAAGTCAAACCAGCAGAAACCAGCCAGTAGGGCTGCAGTGCAGTGCAGTACTGTAACCCAGAACCGCTACCAAAGTTTCACAGACCACTTCATTCCTTCTTGGATCCATATTGAGAAGGGAATCACAACATCTTCGTTGTGCTTTATCGTGATCCTGCGAGAGTGATGATTTTCCAGCTGGTGGTGATCAAAACAAGAAAGTGGATCTTTTCTCCGCCAGTTGGCAAGGGCCCAGCTCCGGGGAATGATTACCTCAGCAGGGCCCTGTGCCTGACATTCCCAAGTCCCAACCTCGAACCGATGGAACCTTTTACCCCATGACGTCGACTTCGGCATCTTCACTTGTGTGGTTTTGGGATTTCCTTTTTACCAGCAACGAGTTTCGGTGAAAGCTGAGAAGCAAGTCAACAACAACGCGTTGACCGAACAAAAAACAGAGAACCGCGTTTGTTTACTGCCAAAACACCTCCAAACGCGGTTTTGTTCAAGCGAGGATTTTCGTTCCTGGTTGCCAAAAGTTAATCGGATGGCAAGACTTTGGTTACCTCCACGCTTCAACAACGGCCGTGAAATCGTGATGACCAGGTTGGACCTGCTTTAGCCCAGGTACATCAGGCACATTCGCGATGATCCAGGGGAAATGGTCTTAGAAAGTTATCCACATGCTTCGATGTTGGGGTCATCAGCCTCACACCCTCCATGTCTTGGTTGGAGTTGGTTGGTCACGCTATGCCTCTCCTCGAGACCTCGGAAGGACTCAGCCCCATCTCTCAACTGACAGCACGTTGTGACGGTCCATCGGGAGTTGAGCAGATTGGTCCACTTGACCCCATAGAGGAGGAAGGTGAAAAAAGAGGGCGAAGAAACTAGGAGGTGTACCGAGCTGAAGGGAGATATTAAGCCATTGGTTGTTTCAGGGGAGTTGGGTTGTCAGTGAAGGGGTATATAAACGAAGATTATGGTCAGCCATATCGTTTCTCCCCTACGTTGGCTTTGTCAGGATTCGGACCCCTGCATTCTCACGTTGTTGAAGGGATTCATAGGGATTGTGTAACGGAGGCTGCGAGATCTCCTTGGTAAGGTTGGATTGGCAAGCGGCTGGGTGCATCGAAGATTGTACTGTGCTGACGGGCGGAACGGAAGTAGGAGAGACGGGAAATATCTCTGTAAGAGATGTTGAGGGTTCACAAGCTGTAGAGTTTTGATGTCGTCAAATGAGCCGGTCAAGTGGACCGATACGTAGCGGGTTGCTACGCTATCATAAAGCACTAGGCTGATATTGCTGGGAGGGTTATAAAACGGATATGCCAAAAGTAGGGGTCTCCGCTACAGGCAGGGGCGCGGTTACGTACCTGATTAGCTCAGCCAAGCGCGGGTCATGCTGGGTCTTGGCGTGACACGAATTGGAGCGTGGTTGCTTTTCTTGGCTTTGAACTTCTCGGATGGATTTCTTCGAATTCCAAGAGTCCAAGCTTCTTCCTTTCGTCCCTCTTTCCTCTTTTTGCAACTCTTGTAATTCACATCACCACCACCACCCAACCACACAACACTGACATAGACGACAAGAGGGAAGCCGCTCTTGCGCATTATAGAAGACTGGCCTTCGATTACAAGAAGATCAGTCGACCTTACATTCCAACCTTTTGAATGCGGCCTGTGTTGTTTGCCCGTCACAGAGTGCCACCGTCACGCCTTCTGCGCATTCCGACCTCAACTTCAACTTTAGCATCATCTACAACATCCCCGTCCTTGACGACAACTGCTTCGACAGCACTACCACTACTACCGACCGCGTATACTACTTCTGCCTTGTCACGCTACCACCAATTGCGTCTTCAGTCCACCTCCACATATCAGCAACGACAAACACTTGCGTCGCGCCACCACCACCACCACTCTCTTCCGGTCCTTACCTGTGTCCACCAACTACCCTTCCACGCCTCGATCACGCGAACCAGAAAAGACACCTCAACGGCCAGACATTTCACCTCTACCGCAACACGTGCCTTTAGCCAAACAACCGGAAACAACAGCTCCTCCAGCTACGGCGACGAATCTGCAAATATGAACGGCACCAGCCCCGCGGCTCGCTCCAAGCGCAAGGAGCCTCCTCAACACTCTTCAGATGGCCGTCTGGCGAAGCACCACCGAACCAACGGCGATATCGACATGTCGTCTGCCGACGGAAACACCCCGGTCACCGAAGACTTCGACGCCTCCTACGAGGACGACGCGCGCCATGTCCTGCCCCTCGCTCCCGGCGCCGACACGGCCGAGTGGCAGGCCACCGTCGAGAATGTCATCCGAAATGTCGTTTCCATCCGATTCTGCCAGACGTGCTCTTTCGATACCGACCCGGCCCTTACCAGTGAAGCCACCGGTTTCGTTGTAGATGCCGAGAGGGGGTTAGCTATACACTTTCTTGCTTAGTCGTTGTCTTTGCGCTGACCATTTCTTGTCAAAAAGTTACATCCTGACCAACCGCCACGTTGTCGGTTCCGGTCCCTTCTGGGGATACTGCATTTTCGACAACCACGAAGAGGTCGATGCCTACCCCGTCTACCGCGATCCCGTCCACGACTTCGGTATCCTCAAGTTCGATCCTAAGGCCATCAAGTACATGCCTGTCGCCGCCCTACCGCTACGACCAGACCTTGCCCGTGTCGGCATCGAGATTCGCGTCGTGGGTAACGATGCCGGAGAAAAGCTCAGTATCTTGTCTGGCGTGATCAGCAGATTGGATCGCAACGCCCCCGAGTACGGAGACGGCTATAGCGATTTCAACACGTGCTACTACCAGGCCAGCGCCGCCGCTAGTGGTGGTTCTTCCGGCTCTCCCGTCGTCAACAAGGATGGGTTCGCCGTGGCCCTGCAGGCTGGTGGCAGAGCTGATGGCGCCTCGACCGACTACTTCCTTCCTCTCGACAGGCCACTTCGGGCGCTCAAGTGTCTCCAGGAGGGCAAGCCCATCACCCGCGGCGATATCCAGTGCCAGTTTGTGCTGAAGCCTTTTGACGAGTGTCGCAGATTGGGCCTTACCCCCCAATGGGAGGCCCAGGTCCGCAAGGCTTTCCCCAAGGAGACCAACATGCTGGTTGCCGAGATAATTCTTCCCGAGGGCCCTTCGCACAAAAAGCTCGAGGAGGGTGATGTCTTGATCAAGGTCAACGGCAAGCTCCTTACCCAGTTCATCCCGCTCGAGGATATTCTCGACTCTAGCGTTGGCCAGACGGTCAAGCTTATGCTTCTCCGTGGCGGCGAGGAGGTCGAGGTTGAGATCGAGGTCGGCGACCTGCACAAGATTACCCCTGACCGCTTCGTGTCTGTGTCTGGCGGCAGCTTCCACAACCTCTCCTACCAGCAGGCCCGCCTCTACGGTGTCGCCTGCAAGGGTGTCTACGTCTGCGAGGCCGGTGGATCGTTTCGGTTTGATAACAACGAGAATGGCTGGATCATCCAGTCCATCGATCAGAAGGAGACGCCCGACCTGGACACTTTCATCGAGGTGATGAAGGGTATTCCTGACAAGGCTAGGGTCGTGATCACGTATAAGCACCTTAGGGACATGCATACGCTTCACACCACCGTCATCTACGTCGACCGTCATTGGGCTAAGAAGATGAAGCTGGCTGTGAGGAACGACAAGACGGGTCTGTGGGACTTTTCCGATCTCGGTGATGCCCTTCCTGCCGTCGCTCCTGTCCCCAGGAAAGCTTCCTTCATCCAGCTCGAGAACACTTCTCATCCGGCCGTGGCTGATCTCGTCAAGAGCTTCGTCCACGTCAGCGTCACCATGCCTGTTAAGCTCGATGGTTTCCCCAAGAATAGGAAATGGGGTATGGGTTTGGTTATCGATGCCGAGAAGGGCCTGGTGATCATTTCCCGGGCCATTGTCCCCTACGACCTCTGCGACATTACCATCACTATTGCTGATTCTATCGTCGTCGAGGGCAAGGTTGTCTTCCTGCACCCGCTCCAGAACTACGCCGTCATCCAGTACGATCCCAAGCTGGTCGACGCCCCCGTTCGTTCCGCCAAGCTGTCCAGTGAGATGATCAGCCAGGGCGCGTCTACCTACTTTATTGGTTACAACCGCATTGGCCGCATCGTCCATACTGCCACTACTGTCACCGAGATGTTCGCCGTCACCATTCCCGCTAATTCCGGAGCGCCCAGATACCGGGCTGTCAACGTTGACGCCATCACGGTCGACACTAACCTTTCCGGCCAGTGCGGCAGCGGTGTGCTTGTCGCCCAAGACGGCACCGTCCAGGCCCTCTGGCTTACTTACCTCGGTGAACGCAACCCAAGCAGCCACCGCGATGAGGAGTACCACCTTGGTCTGGCCACACCCACCCTGCTCCCCGTCATCTCTCAACTCCAGCAGGGCATCACCCCCAACCTGCGCCTGCTGAGCTGCGAGTTCCGCGCCATCCAGATGTCCCAAGCCCGCGTCATGGGCGTATCCGAGGAGTGGATCCAGAAGGTCTCCGTCGCCAACAAGGCCCACCACCAGCTCTTCCTCGTAACCAAGCGCACCTACGAGCGCAACGAGCCCGAAGGCGACCACCTCAAAGAAGGCGACATCCTCCTCACCCTCAACAACCAGCTCATCACCAAGATCTCGGAGCTCGACGTCATGTACTCGCACGACGAGCTCGACGCCGTCATCGTCCGCAACACCAAGGAGCTGCACATCAAGCTCCCCACCGTGAAAGCCGACGACGCCGAGACGGACCACGCCATCTCCTTCTGCGGCGCCATCCTTCACCGTCCTCACCTGGCCGTCCGCCAGCAGATCAGCAAGCTGTTTAGCGAGGTGTACGTTAGCGCCAGGACTAGAGGTAGTCCGGCGTATCAGTACGGGTTGGCGCCGACGAACTTTGTGACGCATGTCAATGGGAAGAGGACGCCGGATCTCAAGAGTTTCTTGGAGGCGGTGGTGGGGATTCCTGATAATACTTGTACGTTCCTTTTTTCCTCCCCCTTTGTGTGGTGGGGGAGACCCCCAAACCCCCCCTTTGTTTTTGTCACTCGCTTCGCTCGATTTTCTCCCTTCCCCCTTCTTCGTTACGGTACTAACCACTGGACAATAGACTTCCGCCTAAAATGCATGACCTTCGACTCAGTCCCCTGGGTGGTAACCATGAAGAAGAACGAGCATTACTTCCCCACTACGGAACTTATCAAGGACCCGTCTGAGCCGTTGACGGGGTGGAGGAGGATTACGTACGAGGGGGGCAAGAAGATTGAGGGCGAGGGACATGAGGGTGTTGGTGTTGCGGCGCTGGGGTTGGAGGATGCGGGGGAGGGAGGGGGGATGGATGTTGATGGGTGTTGTTAGGGGGTTAATGGGGAGTGAAGGAGGAATGGGAGAGGGGGGGGAGGGAGAGGGAGAGGGAGAGGGAGAGGGAGAGGGAATGATATATATGGGAGGAGGTGGATGTGATGGGCATGGGAGTGGTTAGCTGGGGGTAAATATAGAAAGGGGGTAACGCTGTGTATAAAATGTGTACAAGGATTGGAAAAAGAATATGGAAAATGGGAAAGGGATTATATATGACAGTAATGGTTGGCGGTACCTGGTTGATGGTTTACGGGTCATAGAATTCATTGCATGAACCTGGAATTGTTTACATACGCTAGAAATTGGGTGATATAGGTGTCCGGAGCGGACACGTGGAGCAGGTGGTATTGCGAGGAAGCCGGTTGGTAGTGGTGTTGCTGCATTAAGACCGGGGACGGCCGGCACGGTGGGCAGTGTCAATTTGATTAGTGTGGCGAGCCCGGAAGTGGTGAAGACTTCAACGGCTAAGTACGATTACGACAACGGCAACGAAGACGACGGAGGACGATCGAAAGGTCGAAAAGTACGAGAAGGATGAGAAGGACATCAAGGACGACAAGGGCATGGAGGAAGTTTCACTCAATAACGCACTAGCGGCATTTGCCGAGCAGAGCGAGAAGGAACCAGCACAGGCACCAGCACCAGCGACGATAATGACGGCTGCAGCAGAAGGAATACCCAGACTCCCAGAGAAGGGTTCCGGTCCTGGTCGCCATCACCATCACCATTACAACTCTAATCGCCGGCGGTTATCATACCTAGCTGCTGAAGAGGCGGCCAAGGCGAGGGAGGTTTGGGATAAATAGATCGGTGTGCGGGAGGAAGCATTGTGAGTGTTGAGTTCATTGAATATAGCGAAATGAAGCGTGTTTGGGTTCTTGTTCAGATGTATGTGTTCGAGTTGTTCTCCACTGCCTTTTCACATTTCTCATGTCATCGTCGCCCACTGAAGTCGATCGATGCCTTCCCGTCCATGTTCATCACGTTCCATGGTTTGGATCGGAGGATTTCGCCAGTACCTTAAGGTTCAAGAAAGCTCTGCTACCCGACACGTGCCCGACTGCATTACACAAAGCTAAGGTACCTAGTATGTATGCTGGCTTATTTGGAAATGCACACATGTATGTAGGTATGCTACCATAGAAAGGAGATAGATGCATTCATGCAATGGTGGTGCTGACAGACCTAATGGTGCACACAAAAATGCAAGCTGGGGTGGGAAACAATACAAATAAAATTCATGGCCAATTTCTAAAGGATGGCACACTTACCCCGTTACCCGCTTCGGTTGTTCCTCAGCTTTTCCTTTCCTCTTCGTAGTTCCCATATCTCTTCAACCATCTCCAAGTTGAACCACCACGCCGAGCTGCCAGTCCGCAACCCATTTTTTTACTCCCACCATCATCTCTAACCACTTTCCAAAGTGAATCGCTACAATGAAACTTTCTTTCACCATCACAGCCTTCCTCCTCATGGTGGGCCTTGTTGCCGCCCAGGACCTATCCAAATACAACCTTTCCTGGTGTGCCGAGAATACACTGGTGCACACCTCAGGGATCCTCAGCGGAGAGGCGCGCGACAACGAACGGTCACCGTATGCCGATTGCGTGTACATCTACAACGGCCAGTGGTTCGACTACCAATGCTTGTGTGCGGGCGGTGACGGTGAAGGGTCGGCAATCATGAGCGAGGCAATGCAGATTGGCCATGTTTGGTACCACGAAAAGTGCGGATGGGAGAACATGTTCGGTATGTTTCCCCTTTATTGCTTACGGAGCCATGCTTCTGGGCGGGATGATGAGACTGACTGTGATGAAAACTAACAAACAAAAAAAAAAAAAAAAAACAGATGTGTACTTCCCCGAGATCAGAGACTTTTGCCGCAAGGCGATGAAGGATGACGCCATGACTCGCCCCAAACATATGGGGACAAGAAGGCCGAAAACTACATCGAATAGTCGCCACCGCCGTCGTCAGGCGTTGAAAAAGCAATCATCTCTAGATGAGTCAGATGCCGCTCTGAAGAGTGACAGGGAAGGTACTACAGATTAGAGAGAGGATGAAGTAGGGGACGAAAGAGCATGCACGGCGAAGGAATGAAATGAACATCGTGTCGGGGACGAATGGAAAACGGGATAGAGTAGCGAAGATGGTCGTATCATTCCAAGCACGCAATTCTTTCTGTCAACGCAACGCTCCCCGACGAAGCGCCCTAGTCCTATCAGCGAGCGTATCTATCTACTTTCTTCGATCCTGGTGATCGCAAATCGAGTATATCCATCATGGGCGAATCGAACTTCATTTGGCAAGAGTTGTTGTGGTGAAGACTAGCCAATGGTTCTTCAACGTGTCGCAATAGCCTGCCGCTTTGAACGATTGATATCCAAATTGTAAGGTCACCAAACCCTTGTTTAATTCCACCAGTTAGCTACTCAATCACGCCTATCGTACCAAGAACTCCTGGCTACTCAGAGGCATCTTCCTCCATCCCATCCTCATCCTCAATCTGATGCTCCTCAGCCGGTTTGATCCCATCCTCGTCCTCGTCATCGGATTTGATCTCATCCAGGCTCGTGACCAAGCCAGCGAGGTCAATGCCGTAACGTCCAACCGGCAGACTCGATGAGACCAAACTTGAGCAGTTTCATCCCATCCTCCTCTCCCTCCTTCTCATCCCACTCGTCCGCATACTCGACCAGCTCTGACTTCGTCGGATTTCTCAGCGGGGATATGCCGCCAGGACTTTCATCAGGCTGTTACTGGTACGTAGTCCCGTCCTCCCCTTCGATCTGATACATGAGGGCGTTGCCAAGCCACGAGAGTGCTCGGGGAGAAAGACCGGGGGGAGCTTTCTCACGTTCCGGGCACTCAATGATAATGATGCAAACCGGCGGGGGAAAAACCGACAACGGCAGCAGAGGGCGAACAACCAACATGCTGCGGATTCGATCCACATGCACGAGATGACCCTACTCTCCACAGTAGTACTCGAGCTGGGCGCGTGGTATTTTGGCCGTATGGCCGCAATGACCGAGGTCCGAAGCGCCAAGCAGCTCGACATCATGTCGAGGATGTCGAGGATGTCGAGGATGTCGTGCATGGGAGAGCGAAAACGGATGTTGCTGGGGTCCGGGAGCGGGATGCCGCCGTTCTGATCGCGCCACTCGCCATATGGGAATGGGAGCGCAACGTAGCTCCGGTAACCGCTTGGAGCCGTGATGCTCGTCGTCCTCGCCCATGTGGCATGTGCCACTCCAAGTCCTCAAATACCGCGCCATAGTACGTTTTGTACACATCTCTGCCCAGCTTCTCGAAGAGGTTTTATGCCCTTGCCCTCCGACATTGGGGCGCGTGGCTGGGTCTGAAGACCGCCAGCAAGGGGTAAGAAACACCTCTATAAGGATACGCCAAAATGTCTCCATCTGACGGGAGAGAGCCGGAAACAGTGGTAGCCGGGTACCAAGAGTAAATGATCCTGTAGTGTCATCCCTTTCGTCTGGAAGTCAAGCCGACTGGAGTGATCGATGGAAAGAAAGGGCTTTTGTCGACCATGAATCTCGAGATGTCCATCCGATAAAGCTTGGGGAGCATCGGGTGCTATACCGCCCGGTACCCCTAGGAGCAGAGCTGAAGAAAGTCTCCAATGCAAGACTATGGCCTTCCAGTCCCCACGAGTCTGTGACATGCATTGAAAAGAGCGGGAATGTCGTGTTGGGAACTGGGTTGGAGAAGGGACAGGCCTGAAAGCAATGGTGTGGCCCTCTAGGCCCCAGGAGTCCAAGACATCGATGGAAAAAATGGGGAGGGTCGTGTTTTCGGCGGGAAGGTCGAAGACGTCGTATTTATCGCCCATTTGAAAAGGAAGGCACTTTGCAGCCCATCCAAATCCCTACAAGGACTCACTGTCAGTCATCTTGATGGAGGTGGGCAAAGTGAACTGCCCAACGTACAGGCGCGGCGATGGTGCATTGCTTGCACACATGGTCTGAGAACCGGATTGGCTTCTGGGCTTCGAGTTCTTGCATGGCCTTCATCGCCGGGTGTGCAAACTCGAATTTGGTGTTGAAACTTGCGTCTGAAAAAATATTGGGACTGAAGTGGATGCTGGTTGTCCCATTTTAAGGGGGCAACGGCCGTGGGCGTGAAGTCGATGCTGCTCGTCCCATTAGAGGGATCCTGTCGAGCTGGATCATGTGGTACATGTCCAGGACATAGGTGATGGCGGAAAATTTATGAGCCATGCGAAGGTTTCCACTTGGACCAAACCGTTTGGTCGGCCACGAACCTCAGAGGCCCAAAGGTGGCAGTTGCCCCCAATGGCTGTCCCGTCCAGGCCATACGGCCCTTATCACCTAACCGCAGGTAGGTATCTCCAATGGCGAGAGGCAAGAGCCATCTGCGGAGGTGGCTCGCGGCCCATACGAGCCCGTCTTGTCGTTCGCCCCGACTTTCAGCTTTATCCAGTCCCAGGTCTCGGCATAGACGGCGCTTGCTACCCGTAATCAGCGGAAAAAGACCAGAAGAAGGGGAAAGGGAAGGGCAAGTGGAAGGCAAGGTAAAGGGACCTGCCACCCCCTCCGCCATCCCCTCCCCTCCCAAGCTCGCGCCCGAGCAAAAACTTGAGGCTGCTTCTGCTTCCCCCGGCCCCGGCCTCCACCCCCGGCGGGCGCAAGCTCGTCACAGTCCGCCGCATCACCGCCGTGGACACCAGCAACCGGTACCACTAAGCAACCAAGCTGACCATCTCCACCGGCTGAACGGTCGGCCTCACCAAGCTTGCCAGCCGGCTTAAGGTCGTTTGGGGTCGGCCACAAAGTGTCGTCTTTTGTGCGTTCAAACTGAAGTATTTCCACTTCCTTGGGGTTCTTCTTTCCTCACGGTAAGTACCGGCTCTGACCAGGTACTCTGCGTTTCTCACTCCCGTGCCTCCTTCCCTGTAAATTCAAGTGGAAAGAAGCACACAGTCTGTTGAGGTTGTACTTATCATTTGGAGATTGTGGCCAACCCAAGTTCCCATCTGGATTCCGTGAACTTCCAGGTCCTTCTCTGGAGGTTGCCTGGTGTACACACCGTTCCTGCCACCTGACGCCCAGATCATTACTTCAGTAGTTGTTTGCTTGTTCACACGACGGGAGGCCTCGGGTCAACTCTTTGAGGGGTTTGTATCTCAGAGCTTACAGTGTTTTCGTCCTGTAAGCAAGGCGTTACCTGATCCCGAAGATGCCATTCAAGATATGCCAAGAATTGTGTTTTCAGATCTTGTTAATGCCTTTTTGAATTTTGAATAATATCATATCGTAATTTCATCAGTGTCTTTGGATGACAGGCATCGGTCCGATCTCAACGGTACCCTCCACCTAGCCTCGACAGCACCTTCCATCTCTTTCTGCTCATGTACCCAGGTACCTCCAAGGTCACTTTGTTCTTTCAATGCGGTCGGCAGGGACTCGGATGGCGAGGTTTAACTTGATAAGGTGTGAGGCAGGAACCTACCTAAGGAATGGGATCATGGCGCAACTGCCAGCGCCAAAACGGCGGGGATACTCGGCCACTTCTCACGCAGTCGCCTGAAGGTAATAACGATTGAGCATGCGAGAAGAATCACTGCATGCCTTTCTTCCCCGACAATGCCTGTTCTTGGTGGAGTCGGATGTTTCTTGTGTTTGCCGGGTCCGAACCGGAGATCAAAGATGCCCGCCAGAGGCATCGGGTGCCGTGGGGGAAGGAAGGAAGAGATGTGATCGGGACCGGCAAAGTGGAACGAATCGAGCGGTTCGAGCCCAGACCGGGGCAGTCACGAATGCGGTCCAGGATTGAGTCGTCTCCAACCCAACAAACTTCAAGTGGAAGGCACATCGTTCTTTCCTATCCGACACGTTCGTGCTCATCCCGCCGGCTCGTTTCTGGTCACCCACTGCAGTTCATTCTTGCTCATCCAACTCGTTCTTGCTGGTCCACGTTCTTTCCTTCTCTTCGGTGAGCAGAATGGCGCCATCGAAACCTCTGGAATTCACATCCTAGTTGTAGAGGCAGGTGCAGAATTTTTTGTCGTGGCTGCCGTTTCGGTGAAGACTGACGGTCGGCTCACTGGCGACTCGAAGGACATAAAATATCCCATCCCCCCGACCTTTTTTCTCCTTTCTCTTCTTCTCTTCAGCTACGAGAGCTCAGAACATCCGACCCTTCGTTTGTTCGTCACGCTTTCCGTCCCAACTTCTTTGGCTCGCGCCTTTTTTCTTCCGAGTTCCGACTACCCTTTCATCCGACTCACATCTCATCATCCGAATCCAATCCCATCTCATCCCGTCCACTCCGCCATCCTCCGCCATCCCCTCCAAACTTCATCGCCATGAAGTTTTTCGGCCTCTCCCACTCTTTTGGGTGGCCCGCGTGGGTCCCCATTTGGGCCCGGGTCTTCCCGTGGCTGTGGTGTGTCGGCCCAATGTTGGGCGTTCTCTGCGGTAAGTTTTGACGTTTGGCTCCCTTCTTTGATGGACAACACATCAGACGACTCTCACATCGGATGACTGACAGCTGGTATTTGTGTGTTTGTTTGCTTGTAGGACTGGTGGCCTACCTCACCATTTTCTTCTCCACAGTCAACCACCCGGTTGACGAGTTCAAGTTGCCGTTCGCGATGGAACCTCGCACCGTCGTCCTCGGTCTCGCTTCCGTTGCCGCCGTGATGGCCGAGTTCGGATTTCGGGAGGGCGCCGGTGCGAGGTTCCATGTTGGGAGACACGACGGAAGACCGGTAAGTTCCTTGTTTTGTTTTTTTTTCATTCCACTCTCAGCAGTCATCACATCATGGTTGAGATGAAAGAACGCTCTCGAGTCCATGCTCTGGCTTGGTCTCTCCCCAGCACTCTTCCGGGTATTTAAGCTGCCCTGCTTTCTCCCTTTCCCCGTTTCTTCTTTTCCTTTTCATCACCTGTGTTGGAAGGTCATGCGCTGGCTGTCCTTCACAGGCCTTTCCCATGGGCACGCCCTTCCGGGGTAATCAGCCGGGCCCTGGTTGCGTGTATCCTCTTCTCTTGACCTCAAACACCAGTTTTTTGGTGCTGTTGCCGTCCAGCCTCCAAAAACCTTTCGGTCGTCACCTTGTCTGACTAATTCACGACACAGCTTCACGAACTCGACCAGGAATACGCCAGCGCCATGGGGTGTGTGGAAGCCATCAAGTCTTTGTTCCGTTGGAAAGCAGTATTGATCTCGATGAGTAAGTAATCTTGTTTTGTGTCTTGCTGGTAATAGCCATTGCTAACACTTTCGTCTTGTTTTGTAGGTGCCATCTCCATCACCATCATCAATGTGGCCAACCCGCTGCTGTGGTACCAGGCCTTCGGTCAAGGCATCGTCTCGACTGCGTTTGAAGGAACGACACGCATCCACTTCAGTCCCAACATTTTTTCGGACGAAACCTTCAGCAACGAGTTTGAGTTTGCCCACCCGGCAATGAAGGCTTGGCAAGCAATGGACGCACAAGAAGACATCCACTTCCCTGGCGATGTTTGTGCGCATTGCACCATTGTGGCACAAGTAAGTTTAATTCTTGAACCTCTCTTCTTTTCCTCTGCTTCTTTTCCTCTTCTTCTTTTCCTCTTCTTTTCATCTGTTCATTGTCATCTCTTTCTCCCCTCTCCTTCCATTTACACATCCTTCCGTCCCTGCCTTAACCCCTTCACCGACACTCCTTCCTGGTATTTAGGCTGCCCTAGCTTCACCTCTTATTCTTTCGTTGTACCCGGGTATTGATCACCATCTTTTTCTCGTCGCTTTTGCCGCTGTGGCGCAAATCAATGAGGATGACTAACAGTGAGTCCGTGTAGGGATTTGGCTGGGATGCAAAGTGCTTTCCTGACGAGGAGGGCAATAAGTACGACTTCTCCGGCACCCCCGTCGAAAATGCGACCTTCCCTCTCTTCTCCATTGATGTATCGGAATCACGGGGCCTTGAAGGCCACACCCTTGGCTTCAAGGCTTTTTTCAAGCCTGCCTTCGGCTGTGCCGGGCATTACAAGATTCAGCGCTGCTTCCTCTCACCTGCCATTGTCAACTATTACCTCCATGTGGTCGGCAAGTCCACCAAGTATGAGAGGGGGAAAACACTTCGAACCTTCCCGTGAGTTTACCGTTTTTTTCATTCATTTTTTCTACCATTTCCTTCCTCGTCTTTTCCCTCTGCAGCTTCCTCTTCCTTTCCCCGGGTTTTCTCTCTTCATTTCACCCATTCATCATCTTCACTTTCGTGATCTTCCACTAGTAAGTTGCAAGTGGCTAACATGAGGTAAATTACAGCACGACATTACACCATGTCATGTCGAACCCCCTGACGTTTGGTTTCATTCATTTTCCAGATCCCGCCCATGCCGCCCTGGTCAATCGAATTGCAAACGATGAACGGATGCAAGTCTTTGCGAAGGTGGCACGTGGCCACTTTGAGACAGAGCTTGCGGCTTCTCACCACGGTGGATGGTGGTCTTTGGGGGATCCGGAAAATGATATGAAATTCGACTTCCGGACTTCTGGAGCAGCTGGGTATTGGGAGAGATCGGGGACTACCAAAGCTCATGTGAGCGATCCGTGCTTCATGAAATTCCAGTCACCGATCTTCAACATTGTGGAATTTATGCACGAACTCGCCGCCCGAACATCTGTCATCACGGCCATCGAGGCCAACGCCACAACACAAGTCGACTATTTTGGCTCGGAACAGGCAACCACATGGCTCGGAACATCTACAAAGTCTCGTGTTTGTCTCACCTTGGGCATCATCACCAGTCTCCTGCAGGTTTTTAACTTGATGTTCATTTGGTGGAGGGCTTGGGTTCTCGACAAGCCGTGGACGATGAGGTTGGCGGGACTTTTGGCGTTGTGCGGGCGACAGGCTGCGGAGGCAGCACAGGGTCAGGGAGTACAGTTGGAGGGTGATGGATCAGGTGCTGAGCGCGATCGTCAAGCTGACAATGGAGGCGAGGAACAGGATGAAGAGTAGGAGAGATAACCATGCATCGTTTGTGTCGGCAACTCCTCTAGGTATAATATCAATCCGTGCCGTGTTTGCCTTCCCTAATATACCTTGACACTTCCTCACGAATGGCGACCAAGAAGAGAATGTGATGACTCTCCTTAATAGCTCTCAATTTGAGAAAACCTAGGCACACTCCAAGGTTAGCCTACACTCACTCTAAGACCCCATATAACAACTGACACGTAAACTTGGCCGTTTTGTATAGTAAATTCTGGTTTTCTCATATTATTTAACATCCCTATTTAAATCTAATAAGTATACTACAACCGCCAAAGTCGTGATAATTCTATAATATTATAATATAACTACCGTTTTATATTCTAAAATCCCCTTCTCTTCTATTAATCTATTTATTTATACTATAATAATTATATATCGAATGGGATAGGATTTAAACGGTAATTAGGCAAGCGCAATTATATTATTTATAAATCCTTATTATTATACGCGTTTTTTAGAGCCTCCTTCTCTTCCTACGTTATAGTTTCTAAATCCTAATGTTACCGGATGTGTACGATTAGATATAAAGTAGGGTGCTGGGTGAGGTTAATTGAGGAACCGACCCGGCGCCGCGACTATGGCTATAGTCGTATATAGAACTGCCAGCCGGCGCCGTCGGCCGGCGGGCCGGAAACGGAAAGGATCCACCCTAAATTGTAAGGAGTGGATCCTACGCGTCGCGGTCCTTAAAAGGATCCTTCGCGACGCGGGCTACGGCCCGTTTCCTTTCCTTTTATATTTCGCTTTCTTACTTTAATATTATTAATTATTTATTAAAGATATTTAGAGTTTTGAGCAAACCCTAACTATTATAATATTTGGTAACTATAATTAAAAGATTTAATTAATTAAATTATTCCTATATTAATCGAATCCTTTTATTAGAATATTCGGTTAATTCGCATTTATACGTCGCTTATTAAATATGCGACTACTATATTTATATATTTCTTTTAATTGTTAAATCTTATATTTTTCTCCGGCGAATATTAACCCTACGATTACTTTTCCTTCTACCGGCTATAGCGACTTCGGTAATTTAATTATTTATTTTCCTTTCGTTTTTTCCTTTTTCTATTCTTCTTTAATCGTACTTCAACCTTTTAAGAAAATCCCTACTAATTTAACGCATTTATTTAATTAATTAAGCTATTAATTTACTACCCTAATCCGAATTATTATATTTAAATAAATTCCAATATATAAATAAAATCCTTCGACGCTACGGGTTTCCTTTACTCCGATAATTTACTTCGGTATTTAATTTTAATAGTATTTAAAAAAAACTTTATATCTACTTTATAATTTAAATTTACCCTTAATTATAACGGTTTATTACCGTTTCCTTTTTTCCTATTTTATTATAGTAGGTTCGAATTTTAGTTCTAATTTTATATTTAATTCTTTTAATAAAAGCCTGCCCGTTTTCGAACCGGCCCCTTTACCCCTTAATTTTATTTAATTATTTAAAATTATGGAATATCCTTTTAGTAAACGTTATATTATAATTCGCGTTAATTGCGAAATATGTATTATAAGTATTAATTTAAACGACGACGAATTAATTACGGCTATTTATCCCCTTCCGGTTAATTTTAATAAAATCGATGCCTTTCTTATTAAAAAAGATAAAGGTAAAAATAAAGCGTTTACTTTTTACGCTTCGGCCTTTCTAACGGTTAATTTTAATAAATTATTTACTATTCCGCTTTTTTTACTTTATTTAAATATTATTTTAAACGTATCCTTTAAATTTAATAATTATTCTTTACCCCTAACCAGCTTTAATACTATTTATAAATTACTCCGAATTATTCCCCCCCTTAACCTACCGGTTAGTAAAAATACTAATTAATTCTTATTAGGAAGAATAAAATATTATTAGTAAAAGACTAGTAAAAAATTCGATAATATATATAATGAATTCGAATTTATTATAATTTATATAAGCGTTACGGAAATTACTTTTAAAAATATGCGTATACGTATAAATACTTTTAATTCCCGTATTAATATTAATAATTCCCGCGTAAACCGAGAAATCGACGTAGTAATCGATAATTTAAAGAAAATAATTAATTATATCGACGACTTTTAAAATTATATTAATTCTTATAAAATTATTATTATTTAAAATTTTATTTAATTTAAGGATATAACCTCCCACTTACGTAACGAATTCGATACCGAACGTTAATTAATCGACCGCCGTTTTAAGGGCGTAATTACCTTTATAAATATTATCGACGCCCGTTATAATTATTTCGCTAAGCGTATTAAGCATTTCGAAATTTAATTAATTAATATTAATAATTTATATCGTCGAAATATCCCCCTTACCTTCGAAAAAGTTTTTAAACGTATTAAATTCGAAATTGTAGATTAATTTTATACCGTTTATAATTAAATAAACTGACTTATTCCTTTAATTAAATATAATATTGAACCCGTATCCTCTTGGGCTAATTTATATAATTATAAATACTTTAATATTATTTATTAAACCGGTAATTAGCGTACTTATTCTTTAAATAATTTCTATATTATAATCGCCGACGAAATTAATAGCCTTAACCCCGAACGCTTTTATTATAGGAAATTTATTAATTTTAATTATATTATTAATAAGCCCGAAGCCCGCTTTAAATTCTCCTTTAAAAGTAAATAAAATAACCTTTATTGGAATAAAATAGAAGAGTAATTAGAGAAACGCCTTTATAAATCCCTTCGTATTTAAAAAGAGTTCTAAATTTAATTACGCCGTTTTAATAAAAATATTAATACCCCCGATTCGGTTAAAAAAGATAAATTACCCGATAATAATAAATCCTACGATAAATTAACTTTATATAATTTTTATTATCGGAAGAAGAAGCGCTTTTATAATTACCTCCTTTATAAAAATAACCGTAATTCCGGCGGAAGAGGTTGTAATAGCCCCCCCCGTAATAAATTACGCTATAACCCCTCTTCGTTATTAAATTCTAACGATTTAGAGGATTCCGATTCTAAAGATTATTATAAATATAAGGATAAATATAGGGCGTACGTTTTAAAATCCCGCGAAACCTAAAATTACTTTAATAATTATAATTTTAATTTTAATTCCTTTAATAATAAAAACCGCTATTAGGGAAAAGGAAGTGGTAAGGGATATAAACCTTTTCGTATAAATAAGGGAAACCCTAATAAAAATTTTAACGACGACTTTAATTCGTTTATTAAAAAGGAATACCGTTAACGCTATAATAATACCTTCGATACCGCTAATTCCTCTCTTACTTAATATTATTATAATTTTAAATTAAAATATAAGGAAATTAATTAATTCATTCCCTTTTATAATAACCCCGAAAATATTAATATTATTACCGATGGAAAGATTCTAATTTATATTAATATATTTATATTCTACGAATAATTATTATTATTTATAGAAAATGAGGAAATAAAAGCCGAAATTAAGAAATAAATTATATAATATTTTTCTATTTTATTAAGGGGAGCCGCTATATTGTAATAGAATAACGAGATCGACCCCGCCCGTCGCTATGCCTTACGTAAAGGAGGTTTCGATACGCTATTAAATATTTTAATCTAATATTTTATACCCGACTCCATTATAGCTATATAAAAATTTATAGAATATTATTTTAAATTAAAGGATATCGCTAAAAATAAAAATACCCTTATTTAATTCGTTTAATATAAATTATATTACGCCTATATTATAAATATTTTTTATTATACCGGCGAAAATTAATATAGCGTTATAATACAAATTTGGATTAATATAGATTTTAAAATTAAATAATACTTTAACGCCCCGCCGAAAAAGGGCAATTTAATCGATTATTTTACCGAAATCGAAAATACTAAAATAATTTTACTAATAATTATTTATAAGCGTTATCCTAATATTTAGTAAAAGATTATAAGCGGATTATTTAAAATCGAAATTATAATTCCGGTCCCTAACCTTTCGAATAATATTTCGAACCGCGATAATTATAATTATAGCTATAATTAAGACTATAACCGCGACCGAAATTGTAATTACGACCGCGACCGTAATTGTAATTATAAAAGAAATTGCGACTATAATTAAAATAGCGACTATAACCGCGACCGAAAAGGATATTACCGCAATTCTTATAAGGATCGAACTAATTATATAAAGGATAAAAATAAAGATATTAATTCGGATTTAAATTAAACGGTTTATATTAGTAATTTATCCGCCTTCTATAATTTTAAATTTAGTAACGAGGATAGTACTTTTTATACCTTTAATATATTTAATTCTAAATTAAAATATATTAATTATTATAAAGTATTTTAATCGATAAAAATAAAGTAAAAATACGTAAAGGTTTACTCGTCCTATTGTAAATTATTATCCTCTTTTATAAAAAGCCCCGCTAAATATATTTATATATATTATTTAAATATATTGCCCTTTAAAAACGTTTTATTCTATTATTTTAACGAATATAAAAATGCAAAAATCGATTACAAAAAATTTTACCCCCTAAAGGCGGTAACGTTTATAAATAACCTTATAATATACGAAGCCCTAGTATATTAAGAAAAAGAAATTTTAAAGGGACCCCTATTTAATTATATTTATTTTCGTATTAAAATTCGATTTTCTCTAACCGCCGAAGAAGTAAAAATATACGTAAATTTAAGAATAATAAAATTTATTATTAACCGGGCCTTTTTAATAAATTTTAAATATATTATCTCTATTAAATACGCTATTAAAATTAAAGGAATAAATAGGAAATCTACTTAATTGTCCGAATAGGCTACTTTTAATTTATATTTCGAGGGGGAGGTCGACGGAAAATTAGGCTTTATAAAAATAAAAACCGCTATATAGGTAATAGACCGGTTATAATTAAACTTATTTTTAATTAATTCCTTTCTCTACCTTTAATAAACCGATATCGATTATAATATTAAAATTATTACTTTCCCCGATATAAGCCCCTTAATAACGTTTTTTTAAATTTAGCGATATTCGGCAAAATATACCCGTAAAATTATTATTTAAAAGGCCGTAATATTATAATTAAAAGAGGAAACGTTAATCCTTATATATTATAAACCCCTATTTAAAGGAAAGAATTTTATATTTAATTCTAAAAATAATATAGCGGTAAATATTATAATAAATTATTAGACCCCTAAACTCGTCTTATTTAAGAATATTATTCGTAACGTAAAAAAAATTGGGAAAAAGTAATACGTAAAGTATATTAAAGAATATAAAGATAATAAATATTTCGTTAACGATTAATTAAACGTCGAAACGGCCGCTTTTTTTATCCGAATATTAAACGTATTAAATAAAGACTTTATATTAATAATAAATAAAATTATCGAATAAATTACCGAAAATTATATCCCGCCGGTTAATTTCGAAATAAATTTATCCCCCACCGTCGAAATTACCGCGCGCGGTTACGAAAAACCCCCCGCCGTATTAAAAAAATATTCAATATTCGGTATTAAAATAAATGGCCTTAAAATCGTAACCGAGGAAGGGGTATATATTTATATTATATATAAGGGTTATACTAATATTCTAAAGAATATCGTTAAAGACTTCCCTTTATTATAAAAGGAAGGAAATTTAATAAATATATTAGAGGAGGATTATATACGTATTTTATTAATAGAGGGATAATAGAATTAGAAAGTAATAGCCTAATTATATTTATTAAGCCGGAAAAATTAAATTGTAATCGACGAAATCTTTAATATTCTATATCGCTAAGGTAAAATGTAATAGGTTATTTAGGCGACGCCTTTCGCCCATTTAATATTTATTATATAAAAAGAAATTAGAGACGGGAAATAGAAGGCGTAGCCGGTAATCGATATAAAGGTAATTAATAATTTAACGGTACTGGATAATTATCCCCTTCCCCTATAAAAGGAAGTAATTATATTTATACGTAGGAAGAAATATATAATCGCTATCGACGTTATAGTTTTCTTTTATTAATTCGGAATATAACCGTTATATTATAATTAATTAATCCTTATTATTTATAAAAGGTTAAAAGTATTAATTATTATTTAAATAAGTTTTAAAAATACCCCGGCCTACGTTTAGCGTTTTATAGACCGCTTTTTAACCGATTATAAAAATTATTACTGGGCTTATATCGATAATATTATTATCGTTTCGGATATTTAAGAATAATATATAAAGTATTTAAAAACTATTTTCGGTTTATTCGTATCTAAAAATATTTTTTTATTATTAAAAAAATCCTTTTTAAATTACCTTAACGTAGAATTATTAGGCTTCTATATCGATAATTTAAATTTATAGAATATAAAATAGCGTATCGAAACCTTTTGAAAATTCGAATTTCTAGCGTAATTAAGAACCCTCGAAATATATTTAAAAGGCGTTAATTTCCTATAATACCTTATCGCTTATTATACCCAATTTTCTAAACCCCTTTAATAGAAAAAAATAAACCTCCTAATTATTAAAAGAATTAAAAGAATAATAATTAATAGTAAGCCGGTAAAATGTACCGTTTATTATAATTATACTTACTTTACCCTTACCGTTAAAGAATTCGTTACTTTCGACGCCCTTTAGAAGGAAATTTATAACGGCCGTATATTTTATTATTTTAACCCTAATAAATAAATCTTCCTTTAAATTAACGGCTCTTTAGAGAAAGGGAACGGCGTTATATTATTCTACTTAAAGGATAATTATAAATAAACCCCCGGTACCCTTATCCCGGCGAATTAAATATTACCTATCTTATTTTTGAATAAATATTTTACTTTAGCGGAGCTTTAATATAATCCCTTAGAATTAGAGGTAATTATATTAATATAAATAGTAAAGAAATTCTATACCCGTATTTATTCGTATAATAAAATTATTATCGTTCTTATAAATTACGTAATTATAAAGGGGATTATCGAATAGAAATTATTATATATATCTTTAATAAATAAAAATAACCGCCGCTTAATTAACGCGTCTATTTACCTCTCTTAATATAATATTAAAATTTATTATTTATTTAAGAAATTGAATTTTATTCCTAATGCCTTAAACCGATTCCGTATTAAGGACGATACGGACTTAAAGTTAAATAGTATTCCAATCTTAAATAATATTTAAAACGACGTTTTAACCGTCGATTAAATATATTTAACGGTAGTAAAAGCGGTTATAAATAACGCTCTAAAAGAACGATTCGTAAAGGCGTATAAAACGGATAGGAAATATACTACGGTAATTAAAAATTTGTAGGACTTTCGATTAAATAACGAAAACGTTACGATTTTTCGACGGCTCGGATACCTATTCTTTATAAACGACGGTTTAATATATACCGAATACCTAAAGAAAATATTATATATTTTATACAATTACGTTTAAATTATCTTTAAATTCGTTTATAATAAAAAATATTATTTTAGTTAAAATTATATATTATATAATTTAAAAAGATTTTCTATCGTTAATAAAATATATTTAGTAAAATAATATATTCGAAATTACCCTTTTTATAATTTAAATTAAACGGATTAATTAACTTTAATAAGAGAATTTTAATTTATCCGCCCTAAGGCTAATAACGCCTTATTAATATACACCCTAATTATTAATTTTATTATCGGTCTACCCGAAGTATTAATAAAAGACTTTTTATAAAAATTACCTAAATATAAAATTTTCGATATTTTAATACTAATTACTAACGTAATATTTAAATAAATATTATTTATCCCCGGTTACTTTACTTATATAATATAAAAATAGGGAACCGCCTTCGTATATTTATTAATATTATATAATTAAAGAATATTATTAGGTATTATTTCTAACCGGGACCGTAAATTTACTTTAATATTTTAGAAAAGTATATAATTTACTTTAGGTATTAAATTACTAATAATTATAATATACTACCCTTAAGGAGATAGAGCGTCCGAATAAAAGAATTAGAGCGTTAAAATCGCTATCCGTTTTTATACTTTCGATTACTCTAAGGAAAATTAATTAGTAATCCTATTTATTTTATAATAAAATTTTAATAACGCGTATATCAACGCTATTAAAATATCCCCTTACGAATACCTCTTCGGTTATGAATTTCGAAGCCCGCTAGAATCCTTTAACGACCTTACGTAAATATATAACCTTACCCTTAGAAATTCGATTAAAGAAAAAGCTAAATTCGTATCCGATTTCGCTATAATAAAAATTAAACGTTATTACGACTTTAATAGAAAACCCGTTAATATTAAAATCGGAGATAAAGTATTTTTAAAATTCTATTACGGCTATTACCTTCGAAATCGATTATCCCGCAAATCCTCTTAATAATACGTAAAATTATTTAAAATACTACGAAAGGTCGGTAAATTAACTTTTAAATTAAATTTCCCTAATACTATACGGAATATCCACTTAATAATTTCTATTATATATTTAAAGAAGGCCCTTGCCGAAAATCCGTTCTAACGTATTATTCTACCGCTTAACCCAATAAAGGATTTTTAAAATTTAGATCCGGAAGCGGGACCCCGATATAAATTAAATTGTATCGTTAAATATAAGGTTCTATATAAAGGCGTTATTAAATTCTAAGTTAAATAAAAAGGCTATAATAATAAATTTAACGAATAGAAGAAAAAGGAAGAAATAAAAGGAATTAAGGAATTAATAAAGGATTATTAGGAACGAAATGGAGGAAGGCCGGCGTATACCCTAATTATCTTTACGAATATTACCCGGAGGAAGAATTCGAAGAAGATTTTAAAAAAGTAATAAATTATTAAAGATAGTAGTAATTTATTTATAAGGCCCGGTATATATTATTGGATATATACGATTAGATATAGAATAGGGTATTAGGTAAGGTTAATTAAAGAACCGACCCGGCGCCGTAATTATAATTATAGTCGTATATAGAATTGCTAGCCGGCGCCGTCGGCCGGCGGGCCGGAAACGGGAAGGATCTACCCTAAATTGTAAGGAGTGGATCCTACGCGTCGCGGTCCTTAAAAGGATCCTTTGCAACGCGGGCTGCGGCCCGTTTCCTTTCCTTCTATATTTCGCTTTCTTATTTTAATATTATTGATTGTTCATTAAGGATATTTGGAGTTTTGAGCAAACCCTAACTACCGTAATACCTAGCCCAATTTAATTACCCTCCTCCTCTTATAGCGATTACGGCGGTTTATCCAATCGATATTAGTATTAATTATAAAGCTAAATTCTAAATACGTAAATTCGCCCCTATATTTATACGGAAGAAGGGGACTAAATTCTTATTTAATAATAGGCTATTTACGTAGCCCAAAACGCGTATAGCGCTACTATATAAATTAATTATCCTCTTTAAATAATACGTTAAATAGTAAGTAATTATTTATTTTATAATCGTTATTGAAGGGGTATTTCTCTACTTATTTAATTGCCTATTATTTAATCTCCTCCTCTAATTAGAATTTTACTTATTATTCCTCCTTAATTAATACTTTAAGTATATATTCTTTATCCTTCTCCTGGGGCTAACGGTCGCTATTACTAAATTAGTCGTCGATTGTATAATAAAAGACGTTAAACCCGAAGTAATTACGCTAAAATTATTATATTAATTATATAAATATAAATGTAAGAAGTTTATTAATTTATTATAATATAAACGGCGGAAATAAAGACCGAAAAAAAGGAAAAGGAAAGGGAGAAGGAGAGGGAAAGGGAAAAGGAAAGGGAAAAGGAAAGGGAGGGGGGTCTAAGAATTCTAAGCCCGAATCCTCCTCTTCCTCCTCCTCCTCTTTAACCCTTAATTAAGTAAACGTAGGAAGGCTCTATAGGGGTATTATAGTAATCCTAACGAAAATAATACTTTTAATATTATCGTTATCTTCGATAAACCTTTATCCTTAATAATCCCCCCCTTTATATATCCGCTTTATTCGCTCCCTCCCTATATAAATTACTATAATATTCGTAATAGTATCCTCGGTATTAAGGATTTCGAAATTAGGTCTAGCTAATTCCTATTAAAAGTAGTAGCGACGCGCGGATACTCTAATAGGCGTAGTATTCTATAATTTATTATAAGGACCGGGTAGGTTAGTACTATTAATTTAAATTTATTATTAAGTAGCGTATATATTAATTTTAATAATATAACCGTATTAAGGAATAAAGGGCCTACTTTAAAAAGGTTAATTACTTTAATTAAATTAAATAGTATTATTAGTAATATTAGTAATATTAATATTTTAAATCGTATTTTAAATCTAAGTCGTATTCTAGGGAAATCGTATAGTAATAGGCTCGTAGCTAAACGGTCCCCTAATATTACGTAGCCGGCTTTTAAGGATCCTTATTACCGCGGGTTTAAGGTTAAAATATTTATTAACTATATTCTATATAGGGAGTTAATATAAGAAACTATCGGGTATAGGGATGGGGTACCTTATTCGAAATTAACGTAAATATTAGAAGGGGTAATATATCTCCTTCTCGATAAGTACGACCTTATTATTTTATAACCGTATTTCTATTTTATATACGTAAAGCAAATTAAATTACTTCTATAATAAATAAGTATATAGAAGTAATAATTTATTTTAACGCTTATTTAATTTCCCTAGTAATATTAATTAAACTTTATAATATTAATTATCGAAGATTCGAAGCGCCTACGTAATAATTTCGAAAGGGTAAAACCCTAATTAAAATTTATTAATTTATATTATACGAATAATTAATATAGAGGTAGTACCCTCTTCCTTAAAGCGAATATAACGGTTAACGACGTATTAGGAATATATTTCGAAGATATCCGCGAAATTATTACGAATAAAAACGTAATAGAATTTAAATAAACCGTTATTAAATTCGTTTAATAATATTATTATTTAATTATAATTAAAATTCTCCTTAATATAGTAGCCTACCTACTCTTTTTAAATAAGGATAAATTCTTTCTTAAAATAATTAATAATAACCTTTTAGGTTTTATTAAATTCCCGTTAGAGGCGCGCTTATACTTTATTATAATTCGAAATCGTATAGGAATAGATTATATATTGCTATATAAAAAATAGCGTAGATTATATATTGGTAACCTTACGAAAGATAGAAAGGAGGCTAATTTTAATTTTAATTGTAATATATACTTTTTTATATAAACGAATAAAATATTAGCGATTAATTTTATTATCGGTTTCGAAAATTAAATTACTTTTATTAAATTCGACAACGTTATTATTTTCGTTAAATTAATCGATATTATCGTTACCGTTATTATTATCGCCGTTATTATTTAGATCCTCATTATTAAAATTAATAGATTGGCTATTATTTTTATCCTCTTCCTCCTTATTTTCGTCGTCGTTATTTTAATCGGCGGGCTTCTTCTAAAATTTTTTAATATTTTTGACTATATTATAATTAATATACCAAATATATTATTAAAGGTTAATATTAAGTAGGTTATAGTGTAATACGTTAATAAGGGTATCGTTTCTATTATTAATAATAATATTAGGTTGGCGAATATCGAAAACGTTAAAGGCGTAGCGGATTTAATTAATAAAGTAAATATAGCCGTTAAAATACTCGTTATTGAATATTATTTAAAAGATTAATATAGAAGTTTTTTCGTTAGTAATAATAATACCCTATACGAAGGTTATATAATAACGGTTGGTTTTATACGTAATATTAAGGGAAATAATGGAGGGGTTGCGTAATTATATTTTACGCTAAAAATCGAATATTTAAAACGTATTCGATAAAATAATATTAGTTTCATCCTCTTAATCGATATAATAGTAAATTATATTAAGGTTATTCTCGAAGGATTGAATAAAATTTTAAATATTAATATACCCCTCCTTCGAAGCTTTCTTAAATCGTAAGCGTATATTATCGAAATCTTTATACCGAAGAGGGATATACGGGTACTTTTTTCTAACGGTCGTATAAACGGACCGGATAATTTATTCCCTCCTACGCAAAAAATTAGTAATTAACTCCTACGTTTTTAAATACGCAATAAGCGCCTTCTCTTTTAAAAATAAATAGCTATTGAAATATTAAAACGGCGGGTGCTTATTATAATTAAGGTTATTAATTTTAATAATTTACTTCTAGTTAACTTTAGCCTATTTAATGATTACAATATAAAAAAGATATTTATTAGCGAATTTACGGGAGGTATAATTGCGTTAAGAATTAGGGTTACGCTTTTAGTATAGTTTATAAGAAATATAATCGCATTAGAAAATATTATAGTAAATTTAATTATATATAAGGTATAATTTATTATGTATCGGGTATTTATTTCCCTTAAGGGTCGTAATACTAAATCGGCGGCGGCGGCAAAATTTAGCGATATTGCGACGGACTTTAATAATAATCCTTTTAATATTAACGGTATAAATAGGGTTATTGGAAGGAATAGCCTATATTTCGCGAGAGAAGGAAGTATAATTAGCGAAGGTAATTATAGTATTAAAAGAGTCGTAACGAAGGCGGTTATTAAAAATTATTTATAGAGAGATCTATTAGTAATAGTTAAGGCCTATATCGATTAATTAATGTACTTTAATAAAGTATAGAATATTAGCGCGGTTGATAGAGTTGTATTGTAATAGTGCGGTACTAATAAGTAGGTTATATTGTATTGCGTGGAAGAGAACGTACGAAAGAAAAATTTAAAATGCGCTATAATGATTTATACATTTTATTAGGTCGATTTTACGGCTAAAAGTGGGTTTTTATATATTAAGTGCTATAGGGTGGTATGGGCTGCCGGTGTGGGGAAGTCTGGGGAAAATTGTGGGTCTTAGAGTGAGTGTAGGTTGGTCTTAGAGTGTGCCTAGGTTTTCTCCTCAATTTTCGCTCTCCCTACAGTAGTGATCCATCAAATTCCTTCATCTCAGAACCTGGTGCTGACCTCTGAAGGGGGCATCGAGCACAATGAATGAACTAAACTTGCCCTGCAAATATTCCCATATTATGCCGTTTCGCCTGCATCCTTTCTTGTCAGTTATTTTCACGGTCTGGTCCCACTTTGGATCTGGGATGCCGATGCCGTTGTCGTCTTTACCGTCGGGCAGGATGCCGGAATTGGGGAGGGTTACTTTCCATGTGGTCACCAAGGAGGCGATGGATAAGACGTGGGAGAGGGGACCGATGGTGGCTACGATTAGGGGGGAGGCGGTGGAGGCGGGCCACCATTTTTTGTGAGGCGGTCGAGTGAGTGTCAGTTGGCCTATTTTATTTGGAACTGGAGGGGGGGAAAGAGGGAAAGGAAGAGTGAATTACTGACTGAGGCAAATTGTCGTTTCGACCGCGTAGCTTGATGTGTCCATTGAAGAAGGTTCGGATCTCATCACTTCCTTGAGGATCTTGCGCGGCAGACGCCAGCTTGATTTGTCGCTTCGACTGGACGGGATCGGAAAAGGTGAAGATTGCTGTTGGCCGGTCGGAGTTGAGACGGCCTCCTTTGCCGGCTTTCGAAGATGAAGATGGTTCACCCATTACTGACTCGCTCGTTGCTGTGTGGCAGCTAGAGTCAAAGGGTGTAAACTATTGCGTGGACACCCTGTACATCAGAGTCACTGTTGTGGCAGAGTGAACTTCCGGTCTTGGGAGCGAGGAGACTGAGGGCTCAAGAAGAGGGAAGATGGGGATATATTTGCAGGGTTACTAGTGTCCCATCGACAACCCCGGCCATGTCGACAATGCGATGGCTGATCTCGATAACTTGCGATGTCCATCATGGTGAACATGGAATGAAACGGGGTGGGGCGCTACAAGAGGTCTCAGTTCTCGGAGGACACTCGACTTTTTAAGACGCCATTTGTGGTCGTGTGCAAAGAGGTTTGATGTTACCGGGACTTTTGACATGATCTTTGTGGGATGGTGCCCTAGATCTTGCCCTACTTTGGGTCGAAGCTTCCATTTTCGATTTGCGGCACCGTCTACTACCCCGAAAGCCAAAACATGAAATGAGCAAAAATCTCCGGTCCTAGATGGCTCCCTCCTTAACGCTTCTTTACCTCTATCCAATTTCGTTACTTGGAACTACCTAGGTCCTAGCACGCTTTTTCCCATCTGTTCGTACCTTTAAGGGCAAGACAAGACGAAGGGCTGTTATCTAAGAAAGCATCCAGAAGATTCGAAATAACATGATAAATTTCACAAGTAGGATATTCAAGAACCGGTAATGCCTTGATACCGGAGTGAAACACAACAGTAAAGAAAGAAATGCCTGATGAAGTTGGCCCGAGGTCTCGAGCTAACAAAAAAAACAGTATTGGATTTGAGTGTATTGCCAATGCGTGCTAAATCGGCTTGCACCTCGGCTTAGCAAATTCTTCATTATGTCGTAACCATGAGTTATATTGCACAGCCTCACGGTTTTGGAGATGTCATCGTCAATTTCTACCACTTGAAAGCCTCACTCACAGCTCTTTGCCAAAAACTTGACTGGTTAACAACAAGTTCCCGGGTCAACTTGGATATTGAAGAGTGGCAGGATGACAACTATTTAGGTACATTGCATCACTGCACATGAAAATAAAAACCCACCTCCGAACCACGCTTGCATACCTATGTGCTAGCTAACATGTGAGAACGAAAGCCAAACGAGCTTTATCCAACACATGTCTGTCCGCATCACATTTCTTGTGCATATAACGTGGCTGAGTGCAGTTGGAAAGAGACTGAGGTGACATGAAGTCAAGTTCGCCCATATGAACACCACGCATCCAGATTCCATGTTGGTCCAGCAACGCATGATCCAACTGTACTGTAGATGCGTTTTGTCAATCCTCTTCCATTCTCATTTTACATTTTCACCCCATGGCGCAATCTTCCACTACTTAAGCACATCACCCTCTTCACAACCTTAGCAGCCATCCACAAATCTCTTCACAAGTTAAAACACGTGGTTCATGAATTGGGCAGGGAACAATAGAGATGGAGTGGTATCAAAGTCTTCAAACTTTTTATAATCATCTATGACGTCCGGTCCTGACCGAAACTCCTTACTTGCTTACTTTAGACTCTACCATAGCTCGCTCGCTCGCTCCATGACAATGCTTTGCCCACCCATCTTTGGTCCTTCTATAGTCATACAAATGGTATACTCTCATCTCCATCTTTCCATATTCATGTCATGCAATCATTCATCATCACTCACTGCCCCTTCTCCTTCTTACTCTCATCAACACTAGGCTCCCCCACCGTCTTCCCAACCCCAATCTCCCTATTCTTCTTCTCCACCGCCGTCTCAACCTGCCAAATCGCCCTCTCGAGCTCCACTTCGAGCTCAGGCACCTCCAGCAACTGGACCATCCTCCTCCCGTTCTCCTGAGACAGAAGCATAACCTCTCCATCCTCCATTACTTCCCCTTCCTCCAGGACATGACCCATATTCACCCCACCCGTATCCTTGGAGTGTCCATTCATAGCCTCAACCACTTTGGCCGGATCGGGGTGCTTAACCGTCTCTGCCTCCGGTCCCGTGGTAGGTTGCGGGGTGAACGGTAGAGGAAATTTCTGGGTGGAGTAGATCTCGTCGAGGATGGGGGAAGGTCGGTAGGAAAGCAAGCGGGAGGGGTGTTGGAGGAGGAAGGAGAGGTGTTTACCCCCCGACAAGGCGCGGTGGTGGGACCAGGCGCGGTAGCAGAGGTAGAAGAAGGGGAGGTTTGGGACTCTGTTTTGTAGGCAAAAGGGTTAGTGCACGAAAAAAAAAAAGGGATGGCGATGGGAAAAAAAGGGAGGCTTACAAAGGCAAAATCCCAATGGGCAAAGTAACCGGCATCCCCGCCAAACAATACCAGAACCACTTCTTATGATGCCCCTCCCTCTCGGTAGCCAACTTGTGTAATATCCTCGGCACCCGATCCTTGGTTATCAACCCAGCCGGATATACCACCTCTACTTTATCCTGCTCCGGCTCGAGTTTCCCCCTCTTCCCCCCCTTCTCCGCTTCCTTTGAGTCAGCATCAACAAACCCCCCTTCCTTCTGCGCCTGCTCCGCCACCAACATCTCCAACTGTTTCTGTCGTGCTTTCGTCAGGGGAGGCACGCTTTTAAGAGCCCATTCTTCGTACGGCAGCTTGCGGAGGAGGTGGTTCCCGTAGCTGACGACGGATTTTTGCCAGCCGGACTCTTTCTTTTCCCATGAGGCCCAGGTCAGCGCGGCTTTGGTTTGGATGTAATCGCCCCATGACTGTTTTTGTTTTGTTGTGGGTGGAGGAGAGGCGGCGCCGCCGGGTCCAGACCCAGAAGAGGAAGAGGCTGTGATGGCGGCGGAGGCAGATGCTGATGGGGGTTGGAGCTTTTGGCAGTAGAGGAGGGTGCGCCGGGTGGAGATGGGGAGGAGGTAGAGGCGCATTTTGGAGGTGAGGGTTGCGCGTTACAGCGCGCGAGAGGTCTTGGTGGTGAGAAGATGGGGTGGTCGAAGATGTCGGACTGTTTCGGTTCGGGATATGCACAGATACGGCGTGGTTTTTATAGTCTTGGACCTGTGAATCTATCGCCACCGCGTCGCAAGCGTCGCAAGCGTTTCGATCGTGAGGCCTCTCTGTTTCGGGCGCAGCAGCTTTCGAAGGCAAATTGGGATATTGGAAAGCTGTGAAGTGGGATCCAATGGCTGGGATATCGATGGGTATAAAGTTCAGCGTCTGCCTGGCTGATCCCAACAAAAAACTCGACGGCGCGCTAATGGTTCTGAAACTGAAAAAGCAGAGATCACGGGAGACGTTGGCTGGTTAGATTGGTGAAAAGAAGTTGGCGGCCTGCAAAAGTCCTTATCGTCATGTTCCTGGATTGGGTTACACTGGCATTTTTGACTTGTGATTTTTGGTGAAGTTCAGGTTAGCGCGGGAAAGAAACAGTGACGCAATGGAGGCCCGGCAGGCACCATTTTCAGGCCTCCGGTAGTTGCTGATTGGGAAACCGCGAATTGGGATTTGGGACGGCGGGTATGGGATGGGTCTAGAACCCACCGGCCCGACAGCGAGAGGACGGCCCGGTGAGAGTGGCAGGAATGTGATTCAGCCTGGCGGGCAACCTTATTGAACTTTGACTATTTTCAGTCTTCCTCTTTGGTCTTTGGTTGGCTTTGAACGGACGGAACGAACGGAGCTTTTCATCTGATAAGCTTATTATACAATAGAGTTGTTTGATCAGCATTCCCGGCATGTGTATCGCAATGTCCTTGTTCATGGTGGGATCCCAGTCTCTGGTTGGAGTGTCACGCGGAATGCCAATTTCCAGAAACAATGCCCTTGGCTAAAAGCTTTTCTGACATAAGGTAGCGAGGCCAAGGTCACTTTTGAATTTCATGCATGAGGGGATTCCCAGATTCCTGGAGGTGCCCAGCTGCTGCACGACACGTCCCCCTCAGGCAGGCACGTGTTCCCTTCATTTAAAACATTGATCGATAACCGGGAAATGGGAAACAACATCGGGAAGCACCCCGGCTTTTTGTCCCCTGAACCAGTGTCGTCATTGCTGTTCCTGAGCGGTTCGCTAGTGGGGCAGCAGGGAATAGCCGCGGCCTGCAGACCATGCACTAACACTGGCACTAACAGATGCCCACAAAACCAAGGCAGTCCAGGCCGGTCGGTGCGTGTTAAGGGCTGTTAAGGCCCCGTTAAGACACTGGGCTCGTGCTTATCGCTCCTGTCACCTCAGCAGCCGCCGGACAGGGGACCAGGGCAGCCCCTGGGAGGCAGGGAGATTAGATCACCCTAACAAACCTGTAAAGAGACGTCGTTTCCCCAGCCAGCCATTTCCACCTTTTCAAGCACTGCTTTCCATTTCTTTTGAATCCGTGCTCTTTTGTCTTCTTTCCCATTTCTTTGGGACCGATAAGGACGGGGACTTTTTTCCCTCGCCTCTCTTGCGCGATCGCACTGCATACAGGTTGACGCCGCGACGCAAATACCCAACCCACGAGGATTGTCGATTACAACAACACCGAGAGGACTTGTCCGAATGCCGACGCGTAGCCGATAGAACCAGCCCAAGCCCCAAATCCACCAGGAGATTGAAGCATCCTCTCAACATCAATCGCTAAACCATTCACACCGCTATGCACTGTCACTGGCACTGCCGCCTTCATCCAACGCCAACTCATCGTCCTCCAGCAGAGTCGTCACCCTCGTTACCGCTCTCATTGAGCTGATATTTCCCGTCTAAATATCGATCGATCTTCTCACCAATCTTCTCTCTGATGCGCAGTTGTTACTGCTGCTGCCGCTGTCCGACCACTCCGATCACCTGAGAGTGTGCCCTGTTCTGTGGTGCAGCAACCTGACCTGACCCACACTTCCCGTTTTGTGAACCCGACCACTACTACTACTACTACTACAAGTACCTCTACGGCCGATCCGGAGTGACCTTCGACTGCACATCCCGAGCTACCGATTACAACGTCAACGCTTAACCACCACGACTATCGACCTTCCAAGAGTCTTGTTGTTGTTTCAAGCCGCCATAAGCGCCGCACGGCTCGGCAAACACCAAACAAATTGGTCGTGTCCAGTGCCAGCATGACGGCCGCGGATTCGATTCCTCCACGCTCGAACCAGTCCACTCCTTCTTCCGACGACAACAATGGTGACACATCGGTGTCTATTCCTCCATTGCGTCCCAAGCCAAGGACTTTACCTCGTATGAACCCCTGGCATTATAACAAAATAATGAATCAGAAAATGTGCTTCTATTGTTTCGAATTCTAACTCGTCATTTAGCATGGATCGATTCGTATGAGGAGAGATATGGACAGCCCCCTCCTGGCCAGGGTGGAATCTTGAACCGCCCACCTCCACGCTCAGTACAAGCACAACACAACAGCACGCCAACGGAACCACGGAGGATATCAAAGGATGGATTTGTGTATGAACCGGACGGGCTGGAGCGGAGGAACGATTCAAAGGTCAAACTACGGCGAATTCTAAAGCGCGGGGACGGGGCGGAGCGTGGCCGGAGATGGGACCACCTCCGGACCGCCGAACCCGTCATTCTCCACCGATATGCCCACTACACGTCCAACTCGCCCTGGTCCGACTTTATCCACTCGTCCCAGTGGGGCCACATGCCGAACGAGCATTCCGAAGTCGTCGACTACCAAACCCTCGAGAAGCTGCAGCCAAACTTTAATGCGCCCGGTAAACTCGACCTAGCTGACGACGCCAACAAGTCCAAGTCTCGAGGGGGGAGGAGGTCGGCTCTTTATAAGAGACTATGGCAGCACGTCCTCCGCCACCCTTTAGTCCCCTTACTCTTCCGGTCCTTGGTGCTCATCACCTCCATCTGCGCCCTCGCCCTCGCCATCCGCATCTTCCAGCTCGAAGGCCAGCGGCGGTCCTACCAGCAGGGACTACAAGAAGATGTTATTGCAAAACTACGCTCGCTGCACGCCCTTGCAGTTCCCATGTCCGACAAACACACGGACCAAGAGCTAGCTCTGATAAGACAGATCTCGTCCCGCGGATCCTCAGAACGGACGCAAGCGATAGTGGCGATTGTGGTCGATACCATAGCGATTCCCTACATCGGGTACATGCTCTGGGACGAATACACGGGTCGACCTTTAGGTCTAAGACCGGTGACGCAAAAGAGCGGGTTGGTGCTGATGGATGTGTTTTTTATCGTGTTCAAGGCGGCCAGCACGGCGTTGGCGTTTGAGGTGCTGGTTTATCATAACAGCCAGGATAAGTTCACGGATCACTTCAGCCAGGCGCTGGCTGGGTTTCAGCTGGTGGGGCTGATTGGGTGGTTGACCAACTTTACGGTCAATGTGTTTAGGTTGGTGGTGAAGTTGGGTGGTGGTGATGATTTGGAGAATCAGAGGGGGAGGTGACCAACCGTCGTCAACTTGAGGAAGTGACAAACCCCAGGAGGGAATTGTGGAGGAAACAAAATCTGGGGGAGGTGGTGAAATAACGACGGACATCTCGGAACTAGCATGGTGGGTGGCATACTCGAACTCGCATTTTCTCATAACTTGGGTTGGACTGGGTCGGCGGTACCTAAGCACACGGCACATACACACACACACACGTCTCTGTTTCTATTTTTTTTGGTAGGATTTTTGAATTAGCATCTTAGCATAAAGCGATACCAATTAGTTGTTTTTTAATCAGTTGGCATATCTTAGCGGTGATATTCGTAAGGAAGACATGAGTGAAGATATAGAGTTATGAGTTGATCATGAACTTTCTTAAGGGATATGGAAATAGGGGTAGGGGTGAATGAATGTTCTGGGAATCATCATGTTGCCTGCCGAGGGCTTTCTGACCGTGGACATCTCACTTATTCCTTACCTACTTATACTATCAAATATTGATCACAGATGCTGTAATACTCATATTAGCATATATGAGGTTCTGCTTTAGATCTTCTAATTCACTTTCTTTCACTCACTTATAAGGAGGGACGTGACAGCCTATCAGCTTACTATGGTGACTGCTGCCAACTCTGTTAGCACATCATGTTAGTGATGGGGTCCGTCCCGCATCTCAAGGTTTCCCCGCCACTTTGTACTTTCCCCACAATTTCACGGTTCGCGGTGGTCTGTCACTGGCGGGGGACCGCTCTGGAGCCTAGCGCAGCCTGAGTTGAAGCTGCGGGCTGGGACTTGCCAGTGTCAATCGATGCCTGCCACGCTGCAGCCTGAAAACCGTCAACGACGGCATCGCTCTATCATCGACCAACAGCACGGCAGCAGCTTCGGGGGGGGCAACCTGTAACCTGGAAACTTCAACTCTTCATCTTCAAAAACCAGAACACAACCACGTGCCACCAACAACTCGACGACCAACGAGGCTGCGATCTCTTCCACTCCGATCCTTCCTTCACTCGACAACGTTGGAGCGTCCATCCCATTCACCAGAATACCTATCCGATTCACCCGTCCTGGTCACGGTCCCTTCTCCCCGCCACGGCACCAAAATCCATCTCTCTCCTCCCAGCCAGCAACACCAACCGACGGTGACCCATCCAACCTTCCAAGACCTTCGCGCGCCCCATCGCTCGAGTCGAGGGAGATTTCACTCTCCTCTGGCTGCCACCACCAAGACCATTCACCTTGCCTCACTGGTCGCAGCCAACACGCCTCCCACCGCATAAGAACGACCGGTCGCTAGATCAACGCTTTTCTTCTCCCCGACAGCTTCTGGACAAACCACACGCGACCTGATACGACCCGGTCAGCTTTGCTTCTCCTCTGAAGGATTGCTTCCCCTCGGCCATCGCTTGTCAACCATACTGCTATTATTTTCGACGTCGAGAGTTGGACCGCCAACATCGCATTCTTTCTTCGATTTTCCCCGGCGAAACTATCCGCTCTTCACACGACACAAACACACAGACAAACACCGCCAACATGCCTCCAGCAATGATGATGGGCATGTACGGGCAGCAGCCTCCTTCTGCCAGTGATGGTATCGACAGCACGTATGCTCTCTCTCCCCCGCTCTTGATGGCCTCCCCAAGCCGCCTACCTATGCTCCAAGCCTGGTACTGACGCTTCATGGTATACCATCAGTTGGGCATACTTGCAGACCTGCATCAACAAGATTATGACAAACCTCCAAGAAGGTCTTGACATGAAGAGTGTACGTTTGTTTCCCGCCCGCTCGTCCGTTCGTCAAGGTCACCACCTACTAACACATGCCTCTTCGTAGTACATGGGAATCTACACGTTAGTTCGATCGAAACCGTATCTCCATGTTATACATTCCACCATGGTACTGACTGCGGCATAGGGCGGTTCACAACTTCTGCACATCGCCTAAAAGCAGCGGCGGCGGTGGTGCGAGTTCTCACCTTTCGGGCATAGGAGCGCAAAGGGGCGGTATGTTGACCTTTTCCTTCATGCTGCCGATGATAGCAGATGAGCAACAGAGCTAACATAGTACCTACCAACCAGCTCACCTTCTCGGCGAGGACCTGTATAAGAAGCTGGCTAATTACCTTACCGACCACCTTAAGGAACTGGTCACCCAGGCGGATGCTCACAAGGATGAGGCCTTGTTGGCCTTTTATATTCGCGAATGGCATAGGTACACCAACGCGGCCAAGTACGTCCACCACCTGTTTAAGTACCTTAACCGACATTGGGTCAAGCGCGAGATGGATGAGGGCAAAAAGCACATCTACGACGTGTACACTCTTCACCTCGTCCAGTGGCGCGACGTGTTGTTCGAATCTGTTTCTGGGAAGGTCATGGACGCCGTCCTGAAGCTGGTCGAGAGGCAACGTCTGGGCGAAACCATCGAGTACACCCAGATCAAGCAGGTGGTCGATAGCTTCGTATCACTTGGCATGGACGAGGGCGACAACACCAAGACCACGCTGGACGTGTACCGGTTCCACTTCGAGAAGCCCTTCTTGGACGCGACAAAGATTTTCTACCAGAACGAGAGTAAGCAGTTCGTTGCCGAAAACAGCGTTGTCGAGTACATGAAGAAGGCCGAGGCCCGCCTTACGGAGGAGGAGGAGCGCGTGCGCATGTACCTACACCCGGACATTGCGCTGCCTCTGAAGAAGACCTGCAACACGGCCCTCATTGCCGAGCATTCCACCCTGTTGCGCGACGAATTCCAGGTACTGCTCGATAACAACCGAGAGGACGATATGCGGCGCATGTACAGCCTCTTGTCCCGTATTCCCGATGGTCTTGAGCCTCTTCGCATGCGTTTCGAGGCTCATGTGCGCAAGGCTGGTTTGGCGGCTGTCGCCAAGGTGGCTGCAGATGCCGACAAGCTGGAGCCCAAGGTCTACGTCGACGCTCTGCTGGAGGTTCACACCCAGTACCAGGGACTTGTCGAGCGCGCGTTCAACCAGGAGCCCGAGTTCACGCGATCGCTAGATAATGCCTGCAAGGAATTCGTGAACAGGAACGAAGTTTGCAAGTCAGGCTCCAGCAAGTCACCAGAACTGCTGGCCAAGTACTGCGATGTGCTTCTGCGCAAGAGCAGCACCGGCGTGGAGGAAGCCGAGCTCGAGGACACTTTGACACAGATTATGACGGTGTTTAAGTATATCCAAGACAAGGATGTGTTCCAAAAGTTCTACGCCCGCATGCTGGCGCGCCGCCTCGTGCACGCTAACTCCAACTCGGACGACGCCGAAACTTCGATGATCTCGAAGCTGAAGGAAGCGTGCGGCTTCGAGTACACCAACAAGCTGCAACGCATGTTCCAAGACATGCAGATCTCCAAGGACCTCAACGCCGGCTTCAAGGAGCACGTTGCCTCGCTCAACGAGGGCGGCGGCAAGACGCTCGATTCCTCGTACGCTATTCTCGGCACAGGTTTCTGGCCGCTTAACGCCCCCACCACCAACTTTGTCGCGCCCGCCGAGATCTCGGCCGACTGCGATCGCTTCACGCGCTACTACAAGAACAAGCACGAGGGCCGCAAGCTTACGTGGTTGTGGCAGCTGTGCAAGGGCGAGGTGAAGGCTAACTACACCGCGGCCAAGATGCCGTATATCTTTTCGGTGTCGGCGTACCAGATGGCTATCCTCTTGCTGTTTAACGACAAGGATCAGCACACGTACGAGGAGATTGCTAGCATCACGCAACTCAACGCGGAGGTGCTGGATGGTGCTTTGGGCATTTTGGTCAAGGCCAAGGTGATTACCGTTTCTGGAGGAGGCAGTGGTGGTGGCAGTGCGAGTGCAGGTGGTGGTGGTGGTGGTGGTGGTGTCGGCCCCGGAGCGACGTTCAAGCTCAACTACGACTTCAAGAATAAAAAGTATAGGTGTAACCTTAACGTGGGCATGAAGAGCGAGACGAAGCAGGAGGAGGCGGAGACGACAAAGACGATTGAGGAGGATCGGAAGTTGTTGTTGCAGGTTTGTTTCTCCTCACCTTTATTTCCAGAACAGAATGGGTAATGACTAACGGAAAAAACAAAAAAAAAACAGTCGGCCATCGTCCGCATCATGAAGGCCCGCAAAAAGATGAAGCACCAGCAGCTCGTCTCGGAGACCATCAACCAGATTAGGGCACGGTTCGTCCCCAAGATTACGGACATCAAGAAGTGTATTGAGATTCTGCTGGATAAGGAGTACCTGGAGAGGTTGGAGGATGATGAGCTTGGGTATCTTGCTTAAACCGCGTAGCGGCGGTATTATCTGCCGTCTTGGGGGTTTGTGAGGGGGTGTGAGGGGGGAGGGTGTCCTAGTGGGATCTTGATGCTGGAATTCTTGAGGGGGTGGCTGAGCTGGTCTGGCTTGGTTTGCTGGTGGAGTGTTCCGTGGGAGCCTCCATTGAGCTGGAACAGCGATGGAGAGAGAAGAAGGAGAGTGAGAGGAGGGATAAGAAAGAGAAAGGTGGGGGGTGTGGGTTGAAAGAAATGCAAATAAATCACAAGCGCAACTTAACTTGATAGCAGCGAAAGGAGAAAAAAAGATAAACTATGGAAAGTTATGCAAAGACTATGCAAAGTACTTGCTATAGGGAGTGAAATGAACTTAATAGAATTGATTACCGGTATTTGTTAGTCAACCTGGTTCTCGTGCTTGAAGAGAAGGTTAAAGATATCGTAAAGAGGAACAAGGACAGATTCATACATACAACCACAATTGGAGTTGATCCGTGGTAAAGGTGACTCATGTTCAACAGCCAGGACCAAGAATAAAGCCAGCATAGACACCTTCATCATTACACCAACCCTCTGTTTGACAATACTTCAACTTCTCCTTCCTCACCTAATTTCGCAACAGGTGATATCGAATCTTCATCATTTATAAATCTTAACCCTCTACTCTAGGCCACAGCAGCACAGCTTCCTCCAAGTCCCACCCACACAAATAGAGTTCATAAGACATTAAAACGGCACTCAATCAACATATATCAAACAAATACCTTACCTCTCTCTAAGCATGGTAAAGTAAACGGTTTAAAACCAACACCCACCTGTGTACAGAACTTGTTGCTTTCTCTCTCTCTCTCTCTCTTTCTCTCTCTCTCTCTCCGATCCATAAAATTAATCCACACCAAACCTCACCTAGCACCCACCCACCTTCCGAATCCCGAAAGATAGGTACCTCTATATGAGGTGGTCCAAAGAAAGAAAAGAGAGAGAGAAGAGAGAAGAGAGAAGAGAGAAGAGAGGTAGGTGGGCGTTATTTGACTTTATATGTAATCAAAGACTCTGAAATGCTTTTCTTTTTAGGAAAGGGAAGGGAAGGACTTGTGTGTTTTTGAGATTTGTTTTGTTTGGTAGGTTTTTGGGGGTGGTTGGATTGGTTAGAGTTGTTGGAGTTGTTGGACTGGTCAACTAGTTAAGAAATGGGGTTGTTGCTCAACATTATGCGTTGGCTATACCTTTGCTATTGTGAGGTTTAGTAAGGTTTAGTAAGGTTTGGTGAGGGTTTGTAAAAGTGTTTGGTTAGGTTATATTTAAGTTGTGCTAGCTGGCTTGTGTATTTGGGAATAGGAGGAAGAGTGAAGTAGATTTGGAACCTACGGTGTTTTGTAGAATAGATGTGAGGTTGGCCGAGAGAGACACTGGCGAGTGAGTGACTGTATATAAATAATAATATGATAACATGACATAATATGTTGGGATTAGGGCTGTAGGTCTAGTGGTGGCGTTATACGTGTAGTGTAATTGTCGTCCGTTTATCCTTTTTTCAGTTTTTCCCTTCTTCATTGCTCGATAGGGAGAGGAAAGTTAAAGTTATTGGTTTCTATTACACAACTATAACCGCGTAGGTCTAGAACTTCTAATTTAACTCAATCAAAGTTATTAACAAGTCATCTATTTTTTCTTCAAATCCTACTTATTCATCATCGGTACGTATTGGTATACCATAGTACGGTATTGGTACGGTATCCTATAAACGGATATGGATGGAACTACTATCATCTCTCTATTCCGTTTCTTGTGTCTTCTGTCTGTCTGTCTGTCTGTCGTCTGTCGTCCGTCTGTCATCTGTCGATCGATCCCCTCCTCCGTCTCATGGCTTGCTTCAACGCTCAGAGATAGAACGAATTTCGTGAACTTCATGGCCTCTTTCTTTCTTATTGTTCTCCTTCCTTGTTCCCCTTCCTTATTCTCTTCGCATCGTGGTGTGGTTGTGGTGTGCCCTCGAGCCCGTGACGTCAAGCTCGAGGTTGTGAATAAGACAAGACATTCAAGTCAAGTTCCATCTCTAGCTCAGACAACGTCTCCCCCTTTTGGTTCCTATGATGCTTCTTCTCCCATGACAGTACCTCTCATTAGGTTCCTATCGCCAAGTTTTTGATTCCTGCAATGTCTGCAATGCGGTTGAGAAAAGGAATTGTACAAAAAAAGAAGAGCAAAAGACTAACTGCTCAGGTCGATCCAGCCGCCGTTGTAAAAGGTGCTCCTATCCTCGCGCTGCTTCTGCGCAAACAAACAGGACGGTGTAAACAAGATTACAATAATACCTAGGGGTTTCCGCAGTGGTATGGTGTGGTATAGTAAGGTTGCAATAAGATATGCCCCCCGATGAATGTTGTTGCGCGCTAATCACGTTTTGTTCCATCATGATGTATGGTACCAGTGGTGAATAATGCGCGCTGCCTGCCTGCCTGCCTGCCTGAGTGCCGCTCAAAGTGAATGAATGCATGCATGCTGATGAAACAGAGAAGAAAAACTTGATCGATGGAAAGCAAAAATCAAAAACTCAGATTTTGGAATGCGCGCGTTCCAAACGAGCATGAATGAACCTGGGGGTTTTGATAAAAAAACAACAGCTGCCGCCTGCCTTCATGCTGTCATACCACTGCCGTGCTCGCTCTTTTTTTTGCTAAACCGGCCAGCCAGACAGCCCAACCACACCCCTATAACGCCGAGTCATGCAGGAAGAAGAGACTTGGTAATATTCTGAACGCTGTTGCAAGAGAGACGAAGAGAGATGGAGGAAGGAAGGAAATTGCGTGAGCGAAAAAGAGGTCTTTCATCATAGAATACCAGAGTCTTTGAGGGCATTATTGAGAATGGTTTCCTTGACGGCGGCAAACACGAGACGGATATTGGATGTATCGGTGGCTTGTGTCAAGCTGCGACAAGTGTTAACAACATAACTCTCAAAAAGGCCAAGACACCAAGGAACTTACTGAGGATACAGGTTAAGATGAGCCCTGTTAACCTGGTTAAAGCGCCATAGCAGGTACTTGGCAGCCTTGTTGACGTCGTTTCCACCGGAATAATCCGGAAAGTAGTTCCCTAGAGGTGACCGCCCCAATTTCTGCTTGAAGATGTCGACCTTGTTGAGAAACAAAATGATACTCGTGCGCATAAACCACCGCGAGTTGACGACCGAATCGAAGAGCAGCAGACTTTCCATCATGCGGTTCTGTTACATGTTAGCACCATCTCTGTACCAGGACGTGACGTGGTGGACATACCTGACTGCTCTCCTCGAGCAACACTTGGTCGTACTCGCTCAAGGCAACACAGAAGATGATGGATGTGACGTTCTCGAAGCAGTGAATCCATTTCTTGCGTTCACTGCGCTGCCCGCCCACATCAAACATGCTAGATCATTGTGTGAGCTGGAGTCACGAGTGTAACAGATTCTCGATCATGCACTCACTGGATACTGAGCTGGCCCATCTTGAACCTTGTTTCGTAGATACCCGTCGTTTTCGTTCTGGCGCGAAGTACATCCATTTCATTCGGGCGGTAGTCTTCAGCCACGATCCTCATGACCTCCGTGAAGAAACTGCGCCAAGTCAGCAAATGTGAACCCTTTAGGAAAATGAATGGAGACGCACTATTCGGCCGAGTCCATTAGATAGAACTCTGTTTGCCTCTCCATGAGTAGGTCCTTTGCTGGGTCGTTCCATATTGCCTGGATTGCTGTGCCGACTTTGGGGTCAATAGGCTGGCCTGGTGGACACCCCTCCATGCTGTAATCTTGAAGAAACTCGACATAGGGTCGTAGCGAGGGATCTGATGGCTGAATGTCGAACTGATGCATGGCATTTACTACTGCCTTTGCGCACTCCATAAGGTTCTTGTAGACCGTTGGTCGGTAATTTGTGAGCTCCTCATCTGAGTAACCCTTGAGATGTATGATCTTCATCTGCTTCACAATGGTCGATTTACCGCTCTCGCCGGAGCCTGTACGATCACGCATGTTAGTAGATCCGATCGAGAAGCAAAAAAAGGGCAACGTGGAAACGCACCGAGAAGTAGAATCTTGCATTCTTTCCGTAGCTTCTTGGAGTCTTCCTCCAGGTCACGATCAATCTTTTGGCTCCTCTTCTTCTGCTCCGTCTCCTCGTCATTTGTGCTCATGCAGGCGCCCATGGTGAACTTCAAGCCCGATCGGCTGCGGTGGCTAGAAGAAGCGGTTGATGATGGCCGGGAACTTTGAGTTTGGCTTGGCGGATAAGTAGATGCTCGTCTGTTCACGGGTCTGTTCTAGAAAACCATGGAGACGAATTTTTCTGGCGATATGTTGATGTAATTTGCAAGTTCAGCTTCGTCGCTTTGGCAGCCTTTTCCTGGACCTTTAATTTTGTCGACCAGGGGCAGAGTTCGTCGACGTCGGTCAATCGCTCGTGGCTACAATCACCACAAATGGACAACGCAAATATTAAGAGTTCGAAATGACTTGGTCGCCTGTCGCAATTGATGTTCGATGTCGAATGGTGGTTTTTTGGCGGCTTGATCTGATGGGAAGCTCTCTCGGTCGACACAGCAGGGACCACGGGTGGTTGGGTATGGTTGTGACGTCTTGAGTGGATGCTGCGCGAATCGTGAATCGTTACCCGTCGCCTCTCTGGTTGGCAGTCTTTTCCAGCAGTCGCCGAAATCCACGGTTGGTTGGCGAACACGCGCGTCGTTGGTTAAGCGGTTTCGAAGGGGTCGGCGACAAAGAAAAGGCGGCGAAAGTGATTCCAAGGGCGAAATGGGTTTGTTGTTTGGTTGTTGTTGGGTGTCGGAAATGATTGACGGGAGGGAAGCTAGAGGTAAGGCAAAGGTGAACGGGTAGGTTGGCAGGCAGTACCTTTTGTTAATCTTGCGGGAGGAGATGGGGCCCGGGATGCCCAGGCGTCGAAGAAAAACGGGGGTGCCCTTTTGCGTGCTGGGGTCACTGTATCCCGAGTGTTCCAGGTTGCCTACACTACCAGTAGCCAGTGTGAAGTTTCTCTGGGTTCGTGCTATTGTCGCCGGCAACAACCCGGTCCAAAATGCGTAGATCCAAACGATTTGTCAATAAGATGGATTTTGAATTGTCTGGTCGGTGATTGCGGTAAGGTTTGGATGATTTGATGTGCTAGAGGTCGCAGACTGCAGGTACCTTGCTGGCGCCGTCTCGGTGATGATGTGCAGTACAGTAGTAAAGGTGCCTGTCTGCCTGTCCTGTGAGAATGTGGGAGTCCCCGCGCGGGTACAGACGAAGCAGGTGGATGCAAATGGATTGATTTCAATTCAGTTCTCAGATTGCGGACACGTTTTGGTTGGCACGACAGCTGGAGAGAGGTGAGCAGCAACAACAACGACAATTCCAAAGAAGAAATTGATGATGATGCAGTGAGAAAAATGAGGGGAAGACACAACCCAAGACAGACAGCACTGCTAGAGGGTGGAAAGAAAGCTGAGACGAGGCAGACAGTCTGGCAGTGACGGGAACAGAAAGCGAGACACAAGAGAAAGAAGAGCTGGATTGGGAAGGCTCATTTGGTTGGGACTGCGGAAGGCTTGAAGAGGCCAAGAGTCAAGACTCCCGTCAAGAGCAATTTGGGCCAATGGGGGGCATTGGTTTGGGTGGCTCCGCGCCGGGTGTTGAACAACGGGATCCACTCTCCACTCGGGTCCAAAGTCCAAACTGCACAAAGCCAAGCCTCGCTCCTGACACTGTCCATGTACCCGGGCCGATCAGAGAAGAATCAATTCGCACGTTCAAATTGCCGTATACATACCCAGGGTTGATTAACAGGAATGAAACAAGGCTGTTTGGAACTTTTGTCCAGATCCCTATTCTCGTTTCTGCTGAGAGAGCAGCGATGAAAGAGTAGAGCTCTCATTGGACACAATTCAGCAAGGTTAAAGAAATACAGTGGGGGGGCCAGGAGCTGCCTAGCCTAAACCGCAAAAGGAAATCCTGTCGTTCATTCTCGCCTCCTCGTTGGGTGAAACCTTTCTGAAGAGGGGAAAGTGCGCCAATGTCTGGAAGGAGCCGCTAAAAAAGTGGACGACACATGTTCAGCGGCCGAGGAGCAGCAGCCCGGGCGCATGGGCCACATCTTTCGGGAGTCAACTCCACCGGTTATAAAAGCCACCAGTCCCGTCTTCACTTGCGCCGATCTCACTCCACTGCCCATTTAATCTTTAGCGCGAACCCATGAGACTTGACAAGTGACAACCTGGTGGTCCCCGAAGACAACGACGACGACATCAATCTATCAACCCGACGATAATTCCAGATTTCCCTGATCGATACCCGAACTCTTGGGTCACTCAATAGTGTCAACTATCCATCATCCCGTCGGGTCATCATGATACATTGTCTATGTGGGCTATGGGTTGGGGTCCGTTTGTTGTTGGGGGATCCTTCTTCAGCTCTGCCACGAGGCTACATGGACCATGGCTCGACGTTTAAGGGGGACCGCCGGTTTTTGTCCGTCCGTCTTGTCTTGTCTATCTCTCGCAAATGCGCCGGGCTATCATGAACTTTTGCCCCCTACGCCGCTTTTCGTCGGAGAACAGACGAGTCAGCCAGGCCTTGTCCCTTGACAACTCCTCGGAGCTCAAGCTCTCCGTTGGCATTGTCAATGTTAATAACACTGGATCGTGACGACACTCATGTCTCAACCCACACTCTATAAACACTCAGCAGATCGATAACAGGGATCCAAGGAGCATTGGCGTCTACCACATATCTACTCAAACTCCCTTGGCGGCTGACAGTTTTCAGGCAAAGCAATGATTGTCGGCGGTTGTCAATCTTGAAAATCTGTTGTCTAGTGTCCGATCAGAGGCCAAAATAGGACGACACCAAGACCTTGTCAAGCTTGAGTTACGGAGCCCATGAGACAACATCCACTTTCCGAAGGGCCCCCAGTTGCCCGAAAGGATTCTCACCACCATTTCCGAGTATCGTCGATCGTCAATTCGCATCAGTCATTGCTTACAACGCTCCTTTTGCTTCTTTAACTGAGTCAACATGTCCATTTTTGCATCAGTCATGAGATGGTGCTCACTGTCCAAGCTGTCAAGAATTCAAAAGGTCAAAGCTCCCGAAAGTCGAATGAGACGAATTGAGATGGCCCGTGCACTCCGCTCCTTGTTGAAGGAACGAACCGTTGTCGGAAAGTTGTTACAATAGTGATAGTATTGGGGGAGCAAAGAAGGCTTGATTGTATATAATTGTGTAAAACTCTGCAGACGTGCAGATCTCTAACTACTATATAAAAATCCCTCAGACTCTAGACCTTAATTATTTAAATTACGTACACTCCTATCATCCCTATAGACCAGCTACCCAGTATTATAATATACCCCCTTAAATTTATACTATAGATTAATATTAAATTTACGTAAAAATGCCCTATAATCCTTTAAGAGTCTTATACTTCTATTCTTGATATAATAATATTTCCCTAGAATTTTTATTTATTACATTAACTTTTAAATAGATTATAAAATCTCCTATTTAATTTATTTACAATTTTTTTATTTTTTAACTCCTTTTAATCTTTATTCTTTAAATTTACTACCCTTTTAAGCATTTTTATTATAATAAACGTATTCGTAATTTTTAATAATTTAATCGATAGCCGTTAAAATTCTACGAATTTTAATTACTTTATCGATATATAGTAATTTATAGGCCCGAAGTTCTTTATAAGGCCGTCGGCGATTTACTCCTTAATAGGGATATAAGTAACGTCGATAAGCTTTTTTTCCTACACTTAATATAATTAATATTTATAGATATTTATATATTTTAATTTAATTATTAAATATATACCCTCTTTAATAACGAAGCGGATCGTTTATTTATTATTATAATTTATAGGCGTAATTTCCTAATCGAATTTTATTATTAATTCGTTAAATAAATAGCGGGCGTAAATAATTTCTTTAATACTTTAATTTAAAGATAATAATTTTACTTCCATAAAAGAGGTAATTATTATATTCTATTTATTAATTCGTTAATTTATAATTACGTTTAGGAATTTTAAAATAAACGTTTAAGAGTTTTTATAATTAAAGGAATTATTTATAAAAAAAGAATTAATTATTAGGTAAAAATTCTAACGGTTAAGTCTATTTAATTAAAGAGCGTAGTTTTAAGTTAATAATAAATATAAAAGGACGCGATTTATAGCTTTATAATATATTAAATTAGGGTTCGAATTAAAACGAATTAATTTAGAAATAGGGAAAGTAACGTTTAAGCGCGTAATAATGATAATATAAAGGATAAAGCCGATTTTAACTTAATAAACGGTAATTTTATATAGTAATACTTTATCCTTATAGGGGATTAATTCTTCTTTAATTAGAAGATTTTAGAAGAATTTCTTTATCTTTTCAATTTTATTTATAATTTTATTAATATAATTGTATTATAATAATTAAATTAACCGTTTTTTACAATTACGAATAATTTTAATTCTTAAGAACTATTTTAATTCTTCTCCGCTAATTAATTAATATTTTTTTTAAAGGTAATAATTACCCCCTTAATTATAATTACCTCTTTATCTTTATTTAAATAAGTAATAATGATATTATTAATATAAAAGAAGAGGAATATATTATTTTTAATTAGAATATTAAATTTAAAAAGGATAAGGGATATATTTATAGCTATAAAGGTTTTAATAAATTCTTATTACTATAAAAGTAATAATTTACGTAATTTATATAGCGTTCGAAGTAGTCGGATTACTTAACCTTTCCTCTAATATTTAAAAGGAATTTATATATAAATTAATTTATTTAATAAAGTATTAATAAAAGTATTCTTAACGTTGTATTAAATTAAATTTAGGTTGAAATAGGCTATAATTATTATAAAAATATAAAAAGATTTAATTATTAATATAATTATATAGGTTTTGCAAATCCTATCCTTAATTTATTAATCTCTTCGTACTATTAAATGAATTTTATATTTTTAAAATTTATTATTTTAATTAAATTTATAAACGTAGACCTATCGCAATTTTAAAATTTCCTTCTTATTTATATCCTTAATATTTATTTATTTTTAAAATTTTATTTTATTATATTTAATTAAATACTCCTTTTTTATAGCTTTAAATAATTCCCCTATAGGATAAAGGTTAAACATTTAATAGTATTTTAAAAGTAATAAGAAATTAAATCGATAAAAGGTTTTTAAGAATCTTTATTTTTATAACCGGTCGACCTTTTCCCTTATTAATTTCAATTTAGAATTATAATTAAAATCGATTTCGATATTCCTTTTTCGTATTTTTTTTAAAAAACCCTAATCGACGATTTAATTTCCTTAAAGATTTATAGGATAATTACCCCGTCCGGTTAAGAAAAATACGGCCTAATTAAGGTATTAATTTATAATTAACTATAAATCCTCGTTAAATTTTGAAAGTTTATTAATTAAGAACGATACCGGTATTTTATTTAAAATTAGGGACGTAAAATAATACCCTTTATCCTCTGAATTTATAACCGTATTTTAGAAGTTAATAATTAATTATAAAAGTACTAGAGTTAATTTCTCTAAAAATTCGGTTAAAATCTCTAACCCTTATATTTATAATAAAAATTGGCCTATTAATTCGTAATATTAATTTAATAGGATTTAACCTATTTATATTTAATATTAATCTTTTAAGAATTTTACGACCGCTTCCTCTTCTTATTTCCCCTCTTTTAAGGTATTAATTATATTAATCGCTTCGTTCGCGTCGGTCGGGAAGTTTATAATTATAAAGCTAAGCGTCGGGAGAATTTATAATAATTTTAATTAATTTACTTCGGCGGTATTTATATTATAAAGGGATTTAAATTATATAATTAACTTTTTAAAGGAAATTTATAAGGATTTATAAATTTCTTCAATTTTACCCGGAAATACTTCGTTTTTATTAAATATAATATTTCGTATTATTATAATTTAATTAATATAAAGGTTTTAAACTCTATATTAATTCGTTAATTAATAATTAATTAAATATTTAATCTATGTACGTTTTTTAAATTTTCTAATCCTTTCTTTATTATTTATAACGGCGGTAATAAAGGTAAAAGTTTTATAACTGTAGACCCTTAAATACGTAATTATAAGGGAGGGATTTATTAATAATATATTACTGTCTTTAAAACTATAATATAATTCGAATTTCTCTTTAGGAATTTTCTAATAATAATCCACCTTAGGCGTTAAATTATAAAAATATATAATTACGCGTACGATTTTTAATTAGAATACTTTGGGTAAATTCGTATTTATATATATTAACGCCGCTTTAATCTTAATTATACCCCTTAAGCGTTCTACGCCGTTATTTTACGTCTACGTATAAAATATAAAAAGCTCGACTATAATACTATATTTAATTAACTACGTCGTAATCTTTCGATTATTATTTATTTCGTTATTATATTTTATAATACGAGGGAGGATTTTATATTAAATTTATAAGCCCGTAAAAAGGCTTTAAAGATATATTAATATAGAATCAGTTTTTCGGTTATTTAAATAATATATTTAAATATATTTAGATTATTAATTTATAATTACTATTAAATTTAAATATTTCCTACTTCGTATTTTAATCTTATTATAAAAAAAGAAGTCAATAGCGAAGCGTAATTTTAAACCTTTTAAGTAATCGCGAAATTCTCTATGTATTTAATACTTTAATTTAACTATAATATATAATTTACAATATACTAAATTTAAACCCTTAAATCGAACCCTATAGATTTATTTAATTAATTTAATAAATATATTTAATCTTAGGTAATTAAATCGAAAATATTAGCGGAGGGTTATACCCTCTTATAATTTCTATTAGAAATTAATTAAAGGTAATATATACTATAAAAGAAAATTCGTTAATATTATCTTTTAATAGAGGGACGTATTTTAATATAAATTATTTATAAATAGAATATATATAATAAATTAAGGAATTCGTAAAATTAAAGCGTAAATATTCGTTCTTATAATCCTAAAAAATATAATTATCCTCGAATTATTTTAAAGAAATAAAGTTATAAACTATATTCAATATTAGAGCGACGTTAAAGAGGATTAATTCCTTTAATTTTATATTATTTTAAACTTTAATTATTATAATATTATACCTTTTAATAAAAATATAATTACTATTAACTTATATATAATTATTTATATTTATAGGGGAAAGGTCTTTAAATCGATTAATTTTATTAAAAATATAAATTATCGTACCTAAATTGAAAATTATAAAGTCTTTTAATAAATATATAATTGTCACAGGATTAGACCTATACCATACCCAGTACACGCACTAACTACCGTTACAGGTGCCCAGCTCCCTAGTGGCCATTTATAACCATAGCACATATATTATAGCACAATATAGCCCAGATTTGGTTACTAATAATTACGTACAATATTACGTAGGCGTGCACGGGCTGGGGCATAAGCTCGCGCCTATATATCCAACCCTCTACGTATATTTCCTATTTCCTTTCCTTCGTACTTTAATATATATCCTAACCTATACTTAACGTACACTCAACCTATAATAATTTAAAGTACTAAACTATTATACTACGCGTATATATTAAAGAAGATTACGATTATTATATTCTAATTTTAAAGTATTAAAAATTCGATTACTAAACGATTATAATAATCGCGTACCGGTCCCGCGTATATCGAATTAAATAAATATTAAAACGAATATCATTATCGAATCGCTCGTACCCTTTCTCTTTATTTTATACCTATTAAATATATTAATTTAAGCGATTAATATTTTTTTTAAACTAATAATTTTCAATTCCCCCTACTACGGATAATTTTATTATTATCGCTACTATTAATATTTTTATAATTATATTCCCGGATAACTTTATTTATTTAAATTTAGTAAATATTTTATCCGTTCTCAATTTTATTATACTCTCTATTATTATTATTATCAATTAAACTTTCAACCTTATATTAAACCCCGCTTTCTAATTAGTATTAATAACCTTTATTAAATTTATTTATTTTAATATCGTCGAAACGGGCATTAAAGTATATAATTTCGAAATCGAATTCTAATAAATTAAATCCAATCTTTAAAATTCAGAAAGCGCCTATATTACGTTTTAAATTAAATACGATTTTTAATTCTAAAATATTGCGGCCGATTATTAACGCGCTATTTCTAACCTCGAAATTAAATTATTCGATTTTAAGAATAATTTCCGCTAAATTTTAAAACGCTAAATTAAAAAATATTAAAAAACGATTACTAATTTTCGCTAATATATTACTTAATTTTAACCAATTTAAAAAGATTTATTCAATATAATTATTAATAACGAAATAATTACCCCTATTCCCCCCGTTAATAACCTTATTAACGGTAATAGTTATAAATCGGTATTATAAATAATAATTATATTCGCTTTTAACGATACTAGTAATTCGGTTAAACGCGCTATTAAATTTCGTTACTAAAATATTAATATTTAATTTATTTAGGAGGATAATCCGACCTTATTTAATATTATACGTATTAAATACTTTTTAATCGCCCGTTCCCTAATTAATAAGCCCTTTAAAATTATTAAACCCGAATTCCTTAAAATTCTATCGGGAAAAGACTTTAAATAATTTATAACCGAAGATTTATTTAAATAAATAAATAAAAAGTATAATAATATTAATATTATTATTTAATTCCGTTACGAATTCCAGGAGTTAAAATTTAATAAAATAAAATAATTTAATTTCGAGGATAAATTCGTTATTTTAATCGACTACTATAATTTTAATAATAATATAAAAATTTATTACTTCCGCGCCCATTTTAACGACCATTTATATAATGCCATCGCTTTATAACGCCTTTAACCCGATAATAATAAATTCGACGAATAATTTAGAATAATTCGCAATTCAATTAAATAATTAAAAAAGAAAGACTAGCGTAATAAGGTTATTAGCGGTTCCCGCCCTACTATTAATATTAATACTAGTACGTCCGCCTCCGGTCTAAATTCCGCTTCCGGTACTACTTCCACTCCCGAATTTATTACTAATTAAAATAACTCCGCTATAAACTTCGATTCTATATCCCTTATTAATATTTAAATATTTTATATAATTAATAAAAATATTTTCGAATAGCGTATAAAGTTTAATATTTATACCTATTACGGCTGTAAGAATTATTTTACCGCTAAATATAAATTTCGTATTAATTTTAATAAAGACCCGCCTATTAACCGTTAGAAGAAGGATAAAGAAACGAAGGATAAAAAGAATAAAAATAAGGGTAATAATAATAATTTTAGTAATAATAATATTAATAAATAATAATAACGTCCCGTTTAAAATTAATACGGTTATAGTTAATATAATTAATATAATATTAACGCTATAAATATAAACGGCGTTCTAATTTACTATAGTACTCCGGCCCCGGGTAATTATTATATACCCCCCGTTTATTACCCCAACCCTATATACCCTTATAGCTTTATAAGCCTAATTATAGGCGATAAAAATAATTCTATTAACGATTAGGGAAATATATAACCTCTTATTTAAATTATAATTAGAAATTACCGTTTATTAAATATAAAAATAAATAATAGAAGAATATTTTTATAAAATTAAATATTATAAAGATTTATTAATCTTTTATAAATAATTATTATAAATACCCTAATTTATTAAATTTTTTTATTTATTTATCCTACGGACCGTATAAAATATATTATACCGCTTTTATTAATAGTGGATATACTATTCTCGGTTTTATTAATCGTTATTTTATTATTCGTAATAATTTTCTTTTATTCCCTCTTTAAATCCCTAAATTATTATATTTAACCGACGGTTAAACTAAAAGTAATATTACGTACTTTAATAAATTAATTATAAACATTGGCGTTTACTATAAAATTATCGACCTCTTAATTTACGATTTAGCTAATAATAATTTAATAATTTTTAATTATTTATAATTAATTTACTATACCCTTAATATTAATTAACCTAATAATTACCTTACTTTTAACTAATTGTACGAACGCCGTAATTATTTCCTATAAAGAACGCTTCTTTATCTTCGCTATATACTTCTATTTCGTAAATATTAATAAATCCCTTTCGTTACGTTATCGATTACCCCCTTTAAAATTATCCTTAATATAAAATTTATATATTAAAAGCCCTTAATAAAAAATATTCCTAATAAAGGTAAACCGGATATTCCTTCCCTAATGGAATTTATTCGTAGGATTTTAATTTCTACGATAATATAATGCGCCGCCCGTTAAAAATTTAATAAATTTAAATAAAAGGTAATTAATTATATAAGCGCTATACCTATAAATAAAATTATCGGTAAATAAATTTTTATATTTATAATTACAATGCGTTATTTTCCCCCGCCGCTACCTCGTATAATATTTATACTTTATAAATTCGTTAAAGGAATTTATATTTCATTCCCTAACTACTATACCCTAATCCACCTTTATTATATCCCTAAAAGCCCCCTCGACCTAAATAATATTAAAGAATTACTAATAATTATATTCAATTAATTCACTAAAAAATATAAATTTTAAATTATCCGAATAATACGAATAAATATAACGAAGGATATTTAATATATATTTAACGAAAATAAAATAATAAAAAAAAAGGGCGCCCTAACGCCTAATACGGTTAGCGAATCCTTTATAATTAATATAATTAAAAATATTATAAATAATAAAATATATTATTATAAAAAATTCTTCGGTAATAACTATTATATTTAAATTAACGCTCTTTATAATATTGGTATTAAAGAAGTAATTAAAGTAATTAGGGTATCTACGTCCGTAATATTTATAAAATACGCCTCTAATTTTAAAATATACGAAAATATTATTAATAACTACTTTACTACTAATAATATTAATATTAATAAAATTATTTTTAAAAACGTTATAAAATTCTATAAAAAAGCCGATAAACCTCCTAAGACCGACGCTTAAATTTAAACCAAATTCCCCCGCTAATATTAGTAATAAACGAATAATTTTAAATAAAAAATAATTAATATATTTCCCCTAAATAAATTATACGATTTTAAATTCGAATTCAAACCTAACGCTATATTATTTACGTCCCGTAGCCGTATTTTTAACCTAAAAGAATTTAATATTATTAAAAAATAAATCGATAATAATTTTAAAAAGAAATTTATCCGGCCATTATAATTAAAAGCCTCCGCTCCTATCCTCTTAATTAAAAAACCGAGCGGCGGAATCCATATTTATATTAATTATTAGGGTATTAATAACGTTATTCTCAAATCCTATTACCCGCTCCCTTTAATTAAAAAAACCTTCGATATAATTTATTACGTTAAAATCTTTACGAAATTCAATATTATTATTACTTTTAATTATATCCGTATTAAAAAAGGATACGAATAATTTATTATATTTATAATACGGTTCGGGCTATTCGAATCCTTAATAATACTTTTTAATTTTTAAAGTACGCTAAACGCCTTTTAAAATTATATTAACGATCTCCTATATAATATCTTCGACATTTATATAATTATTTACTTTAATAATATCCTTATTTATTCCGATAACGAAAAAGATTACGAACGCTACGTTAATAATATTCTTAAATATTTTATTAAAATAAATTTTAATATTAATATCGATAAATATAAATTTTATATAAAGCGTACGAAATACTTCGGTCTTATTATAATACCGGGTAATATCGAAATAAATTTAAATAAGGTTAAAATAATCTTTAAATAAATACCGCTATAATTTAAAAAATCCCTATAATAATTCTTCGGTTTCGTAAACTTCTACCGCTAATTTATAAAGAACTTTTTAATAATAATTTCGCCTTTATACGAATTAATAAAAAAAAACGTATTATAATTTTAATTTAATTACTATTAATTTGCGTTTAAAGCTTTAAAATAAATTTTCACTACCGGACTCGTTTTAAAAATTTATAATTAAATTAAAAAAATAATTATTAAAACCGATATTTCGAATTAAATAATAGGCGGTATACTTTTATAATATAAAAACGACGGCGTATTATACCCCGTTACGTACTTCTCTACAAAATATTCCGCCTAGGAATATAATTATAACGTTTATAATAAAGAGTTCCTAACTATTATTAAAGTACTTAAAGAATAATAACCGGAATTCGAAGGCGTATAATAATTTTTTAATATTTTTATAAATTATAAAAATTTAAAGATATTTACGACTAATAAATAATTAATACAATATTATATATAGTAATCCTAATTTCTATCCTACTTTAATTTTTAAATTTAATATACCCCCGGCTTTAAAAATTTATATTTAAATATACTTAATCGCAAATTTAATAATATCCTTACTAAGGCCGAAGATAAATATTTAGCCGCCCGCTAACGTATATTATTATAACCCTTATAATTTATAAATAAATATTTTAATAACCCTACGGTATATTTTTCCCTATCCTTTATAAATAATTATAAAAATAAGTCTATTAATAATATTATTCTAAATAATTATAAAAATTCTATATTCCTCCAAGAAATTATTTCCGCTTTAAATAACTTAAATATCCGCAATTAACCGGTCTCCGTCCGTAAAGTCTTATATAAAATTTTCAACGAATATTAAATTATATTTAACGGTATAGCGAAGTAGCGAAGCCGTATTATTATCGACCTTTACGATAAAAAATTCTAACTTTAATTAATTAACTATTAATATAATTCACCTAGCGCGGACTACCCTAGGCGTAACGTTACGTACGAATTACTATCCTACGAATTTTATTAAGAGGGGATAATTAACGATGTACGAATTTTCTATAAAATATACTTCCTATATATAAAAATAAAATTCTTTAAGCAAGGATATATTAATCTTCTTAAAATTATCCCGGTTATTATAGCGTTATAAATTATAATTTCGGTCGATTATATTACCCCGCTACCGGGTAATATATACTTAAACTAAGAATTTAAATATATTTATATCGTCGTAGACCGATTAATTAAAATACGGCATTTTATTTTAATAATTACGCTATTTATTAAGGAATTAATAAAATAATTTATTAATAAAGTTTATTACTTTTACGGGCTTCCAAATTTTATCCTTTCCGACCGTAGTATATAATTCGTATCCTATTTTTAATTATCCTTTTATTAACAATTAAAAATAATATGTAAATTTACTTCTACGTTCTATTTATAAATTAATACCTAAATAAAATATATTAACGTTAAAATAGAATAATACTTCTATTTATATATTAATTAATCTTAAACGGATTAGGCCAAATAATTCCCCTTCGCTAAATTCGTAAAAAATAACGCTATTTCTTCTTTAATAGGACTATCCCCCTTCTTCGCTAATTATAGATATTATTCCTATATAAATATTAAGCCTTATAACCCGCCGCTTCCTATATTATTACCCGCGTAATTAAAAGAATATTATAAAGTTAACGAATTCGCCGACCGATTTAAAAAGATTTAAGACTTTGCGGTCTAATAAATAAAACGAATTTAAAACCGGTATAAAGAGAATACTAATAAACGACGTATTAATTTAATAAAATATAAATTTAGGGATATAGTATTATTTAATATTTTTAACCTCTTTAACGGCCGCCTATATATTAAATTCTCTCCCTATTAGGAGGGCCTATTTATAATCCTCTAATCCGATACCTATACTATTAAATTGAAATTCCCTAATAATATAAAATATTCGCTTACTTTTTACATTTTTATAATATAATATTAATTCGGTTAAAGCCTTTTTAACCAAATAACCGATTCCAACGTCTATATTAACGAAAGAAGAATAATAATCCGTACTAATAAATACGAAGAATATATAAAATAAAACTTCGATAAATTAATAAATATCGAATAATAAAAAAAGAACTACTATTAATATTATTTAATTAAATAGAAGGGTAATTATAAATTAACTTAGGAAAAGGTTAATAATATTATCGATTACAAAGTACGATTTTAGGAATTCTATTACGAATATTCCAATAAGCCTATACTACTCCGTATTTAAAACCTCTTCGATTAATTCCGCTAAAAGGAACGAAATATTACAATAACGGACCCCGTTACTACCGCTTATAACGAGCCCCTACGCCGCCGCTCCGCCCGATTAATATAGTAATTCGCTACTTCGAAAACGGAAATATTATTAATAGAAAAAAAAGAGGAGGAAGGTTTAATAGAAATAATAATAAAGATTATACGATTTTTAATAAATAAATAGTTTAAAATACGGCTAACGTTACGTTTAAGAGCGTTTAACGAGCTATTAAAGGATTCTAAAATATAATTATACGTATATATAAATTTTTCAATTCTACGAACTTCTTTTGAGGGGGGATAGTATTATAGGATTAAACCTATACTATACCCAATATACGCACTAACCACCGTTATAAGTGCCTAATTCCCTAATAGCTATTTATAACTATAATATATATACTATAGTACGATATAGCCCAAATTTGGTTATTAATAGTTACGTATAGTATTACGTAGGCGTGCACGGGCTAGGGCATAGGCTCGCGCCCATATATCTAGCCCTCCACGTATATTTCCCATTTCCTCTCCTTCGTACTTCAACACATATCCTAACCCATACCTAACGTACATTCAGCCCGTAATAATAATATAGTATTCTATAAGTATTAAAAAATTACTTTTACCTATTAAACGATTATAGAATTATTTTTAATTAAATTCGTCTTTTTTTTATTTATATAATTAGAGAATAACCTCTTTAAATTTCTTATCCTTCTTTATATTAACGGCGGCGCGTTTTTTAATATCTTCGTTTACTATTTAACTTTCGAAAATAATCTATAAATATACGTAATAGTATAATTCAATTTCGTAACCGAATTAAATATAAAATTTATAAATAGGACGTTTCGTTTTACAAATTTACTAAAGAAGGGAGGAAGCGTATTTCTTATTAGTAAATTTAAAAAACGTATTTTTTTTATTTCCTTTCTTCTTTATTAGGGTTATAATTTCTCCCCGCCCTTCTCTAATATTTATATTAAAAATTTCTTTATTATTAAAAACGTCCTCTTTAACGGGCTTTCTGCTTAATATAGCCGTAAATACTATACCTTTTAACGAAGGGGTTAACCGGCTTTTACTTTAAATAAGATTTACCGTTATTATTTTATAAAAGTCTTTAATAATAGTATAGAATCCTATTTTTATATAATTATCCTTTTCCAATTCCTTATTATATTAAAATTAATATATATTTACCCATAAAGAGAAAAGATTTCCTTTAATTATATAATAGAATTTTATAAACTAAATATTTAAATTATTAAATTTAGGGACTTTATAGGCTTTATATAAAATTATAGCCTATTCCTAATAAAACGATTGAATAATTTAATCCTTAATAATATAGCTTAAACGTAAAATGAAAATTAATTAAATTTTAATTTATTTTTTAACTTCTCGATTATTAAAATATACGGCTTTAATAAAATTATTATACTATTCGTAAATATTAAAGCGTTTAATAAAATTAATTTCGTAATATAAATTTCTAACGGTTTCGGTTATTTATAAATTTAATTGGGTTTCTTTAATCTTTAAATTAAAAATTACCTTTAAATTTATACAATAATCGTTTTTCTCAATTATATAATTGTAATAATCGCGTTTATAATAAAAGCCGTACTTAATTACAATATTAAATAATTCTTTAAAACGAACCTTTTTCTTAATAGCAATCTCTCCTTTAGGTTTTTAACTAATATAATCAAAAATATTAAATTTAGAGGGTTTCGTTAACTAAAATTAACGATCTATAGGATTAATATATTCTTATAAATTTAGGTTTTAGATTTAGAAAATAAAAGCATCTTCCTAAATAAGTTAATCCTTAGGAGAATTGAAACGAATATTATTAATCTTCGAAAATATTATCGTTATTATTAATTTCGTTATTATTAACGTTATTAATACTGTAATTTAGGCGAATTTATAAGACTCTTAATTATTATAATAATAATAGTATTGGGGGAGTAAAGAAGGCTTAATTGTATATAATTATATAAGACTCTATAAACGTATAGATCTCTAGCTATTGTATAAAAATCCCTCAGACTCCAAACCTCGGTTATTTAAATCACGTACACTCCTATCATCCCTACAGACCAGCCACCCAGTATTGTGACAAAAGTGGGTCATTTTGAGATTACTCAACTCCTCTTTCTCTTCATCTTCCGTTCTCCGCGGATGTCCTCTTTTTCTCTTCTCACTCCTTACAAAAAGTCATCATCCTCGACTGGTCGGGCGGTCAGCACCAGTTTGGCGGGTATTCCCACCTTGCTCATTTCCACCATCTGGGGAATCCCCTGATTGCCCTCTCACATCTTCTCCAGATTCATTTCGCCCGCGTTGGTGGCTGAACTTTTGTTGCTACCTTTACACGTGTGCACGCCGTCAAGGCGCCCCGAGTACGCGAAACGTCGCATTCGAAAGATAACTCACAATCTCAGAAGTTTTTCTCTTCCATCCGTTTCCTCTGTTTGGGCAAAAGGCCGTTGGTTTTACCAGTGTAAAGCAACACAGTACTCGGTCACTCACAAATCTCACTGTTGCACCGATCTGGATTTAATTACCGTGAGTGACTGTTAAGCACTGGCCTTCTCACTCCACGTGTTTTTACTTTTTTAAGACATGTTCACAAGAAGAGACACATAAAGGGGGCAGCACATGATGATACCAAACACTGGCTGCTCAGCATCTCAAACAAGTTAAACAACCCCTTCTGCACATCTCTTTGTGCAAGGACAAGAATAGCACCAGCAATACTACCGTCGGACATCGAACTTCGGAGTTGGTGATGGCGATCTTTTTTTTCTTTTCATCAGAAAGTCCATCCAGGCAGCAGAAACATCCATCACCCATCAGTCTCATTATACCCAGCCGGCATCATGAGATCCATCTCACTCATCAGTCATCACAACCCATCACCTAGGTTATGGGAACCCTAGATCATCATCATCATCCTCCTCCTCATCATCCCAAATCTAACCCAGATCCCCGAAACCCCAGGACCCCCCGACCTAGCCAAGCTATCACCACGTGTCGGAAGGGAACCCATTTCCCGTTTTCCGTCATTTGGGTATGCCCCCCAAAGCTAGGACAACCTGGGTGTTATGATGGCAGGGGGTTCGTTAATGTAGTGATGAATGAGCCAGGGGGCTCCGGATAGGACCCTAGTGGGTAGTAGTCTTCCTGTCTTCATTCAGGTACATAACTCTTCGAAGGATACCTTCACTTGACTGGGACAGTGACCTTTGTGATCTCAAACTGAATCCCAAAAAGCTGAGCGCAAGCACACACAGAGATGCGACCACTGCAAAATCCCAGAATATAATGCCATTGTTAAGTCCCCAGGTTGTCTTTTTCCGCAGGCGTTTACGGACCACTCTCTGGCACTGAATGGATGGATGCGGCTTACACGCAATATCTATCTGCAACACGAATGGTCCAACTACGGAAAGTAGTCCAGCTCTTTTTACCCATTGATAGTCTTACGAAGTCAGAAAAAAAGGGAGTGAAAAACGCTTGGTTTCCTCGCGGTTGTTTTACGAACATCTACATAGTATCTCACTTTCCAAATATTAAAACAATTATGCGCTTACTCGTACATTTGTCACAGTATATTACATGAACAGACACCCGGACACTCACACCAAATAGGTACTAACAATAACAATACATAGCAGCTGGTAACGAAAGACGCTAGACTGGTTTTGAAATTTTGAGAAGAGGTCACGCTACAGTGTAGCTAAAATCGGAACATACTTAATCGGCGTTAGTTGTCACTTGTCAATTTTCTGGGGGGGGGGGGGGGGGGCGTTTCTGGTGCCTGGCATTTTTGGTTTGGTTCTAGTGCCTTGCATATCTACCCCTGAGTCTATATAAGATAAGTACCAAGTCCGGTAAAACGAGGCGTGAGAAACTCTAGGACCCTGCTTGCTTCTGCTTGCTTGCTTGCTTACTTGGTTTGGTCTAGGACTCTGGGTAGATGTACTAACTACATTGAGAGCGTATCCGATTTGGAGGAGGAGATTAAGAATGTTGCGATGGTTCCGCCATTCCGCACTTCCGCACTTCTGGGCCTTGTCAGACGATGTCTAACACTCTACAGATTTCCAGAAACACTCGACAACAACCAAGTCAGCGAGCGATGGATTTGGTCGATTCCTTGAGGTGTTGGTCTACATTGTTCAGGCCCGAAAGAGTTATCCGCAACTGATAACAGCTACGACTCTCTTGGAGCAAAGACGGACAAAAAGCCTACTACAACGACACGGTATAACTCTCAAGATTCACATCTGGGCTCTCTCGCTGCAGCCCGGAATAGATGTGATGTGACTGATATGCATTCGGATTGTTATCCGATGGCGTTTTTTTGGTCACACACACATTCACACAGACACACACAGACGCGGCAAACATACCATACAACTAACACGGCGCGGCAACCACTAAGTCTAACGGTTCTAGACGGCTCCGAGTCACGCCCTTGAGGTCTTTAGAACCGCTGTCACGGTTGAACGGTTAATGCGCCACTCAGCCCTTCCCCCTTCCTTCCTTCGGCTTCTCTTCCCGAACGGTTCTTTATTCCGCGAAGAAGGCGGAACGCATAGTGGTTGTAGTTGTAGCTCGATTTACGACAACATTCGAGTTCCTAAGTATGGCACCTTTTACGACACACACTTCTTCCATTGTGATATCCAATAGATTCTAACAGAGTTACTGACAATGTCAGATCGTTACTGAACTCATCAGTGGACCTGGGATTCACGTCCACTAGATACACATGGGTCCCATCTTTCAGATACATGGTCAAACACCGCCCTGGTTGCTAACACGGTACGCTCTGCAGAGTCAATGGCCATAGATCTTAATCTACATAAAAGGAATCTAGATCCCTTCCATGGCTTTCCACACCTGCTTGGCTAACGAGGGAATGAGGAAGCAAGGTTTGGGCTAACATTCGCTTGGATACGCTTGGTAAGACTGAGTTCCGCAGGGTTGGGGATAACCGGCGAGTGGTTTGTTGGGGTTAGTACTCGCTCAAGACATGAATGAGGAAAGGCCGTACTGAGAGAGAGAGGAAGTGGTAGTTAATGAGTGATGAGTGATGAGTAATCAATCCCCAAACGGTTGAGTTCTCAAGAAGTCACAACATAATTTTCATAACACGCCAAAGTCAGAACAAACGAAGAAAAGTTATCATCATATTCATCAACCCTTCATTCAACCCTTCAATCCAACGCCGTCCAAAACTCAAACGCACCCCAATCATTCCCAAACAATCAAGCCTCTATACCAAATACACCTCCCCTTATTTAAACCCCTTCAACCCCTCCCCCCCAACCTTCTTCACCCCTCCCCCTCTTTACTCTCCTCCACCATCCTCCTAATCACAGCACCCAACCTCTCCACCCCCTCCACCAAATCCCCTTCCTCCTCCCAGCTGAAACAAACCCTCATACACTTGGGAAACCTCACCCTCGCCTCCCCTCCCTCCCCTTCCCCACTCACTTCTGCGTTTTCTCCAGGACTAACAACCAACTGCTCCTCTTCCAGCGCTCGTTCCGCCACTTCCTTGGCTGTGAACGGTAGGGTATCGGGGAGGCGAAGCCAGAGGAAGTAACCACCGAAGAGAGGTGGGGAGTCTGCCGTCCGGTGGGGGCCGGTGCGGTTATCTTCTATGCAGGTGATTCCGAGGGGGCCGAGGATGGATTTGACGGTGGATAACATCAGGGCATGGCGGCGTTGAAGCGCGGGGCGGACTACTTCCGTTAAATGCCTCTCGAGCTCGCCGGAGCTTAGGATCTCGTGGATTAGTGCTGCGCAGTATTGAGAGGGCGCGCCGCCGGAGCGGGTTGAGCCGGTTTGGGATAAACCGTGTGCAAAGGCGGGGGTTGAGTGCGTCCACCCTGTTCGCAGGCCGGGAGACAGAAGTTTGGAGAAGGACCCGTTGGAAACGGCGTGGCCGAAGTGCAGGTCTTGGATTGTGTGATCGGGAAACAAAGGTTGCATGTCTTGCAGGTCGTCGGCCATGTCGTTGTGGTGTTGACCGTTTGGAGTACTGTCGTTTGGTTTGCCGGAGGCGGGGGAGCGGGTGCGGTTGTAGTGAGCGGAGAGGGCGAGGTCGTGGGAGGAGGGGCCGAGGGAGATGTCGATGTCTGAGAGGCGGGGGAGGGGGGTGGTAAGGGGCAGGGAGGTGGAGGCCTCGGAAGGGGAGGAGAGGACGGGCCATTGGAGAAAGTCGTAGACGTCGTCGGAGATGATGAGGGCGTCGTATTTGCGGGCTAGTTGGACGAGGTCGTGACGGCGGCGGAGGGAGGTGGTGATGCCGGAGGGGTTGGCGGAGGTGGCGACGAGGTAGATGATGTGTTTGTAGCATTTGCGGTGGGGGCCGGGGGTTTTGTAGACCTGTCTTTTGTCAGTAACCTTGATCATAAAAAAAGGGTGGCGGTGATGGGAGTGAAGTGGGTGTTGGGATTGAAGGTGAAAGTGAAGGTGAAAGTGAAGGTGAAAGTGAAGGTGAAAGTGAAGGTGAAAGTGAAGGTGAAAGTGAAGGTGAAAGTGAAGGTGAAAGTGAAGGTGAAAGTGAAGGTGAAAGTGAAGGTGAAAGGAAGGGTGGAAATGAGAGCGAGAATGAGAATGAGAATGAGACCGAGACTGAGAATGAGACTGAGACTAAGGTTGAAGTCGGGAATCCGAGACTCTCGAGTAAAGATAGAACAACCGAACCAGAAAGAAAACCCCAGAAAGACGATTCCTCGTCCCCTCCGGATCTCCTTCCCGTTCACCTTTACTTCCCATTCTCATCCGTCCTCAATTTCAATCCTCATCTCCTCATCTCACTCCCACACCCATTCCTTTCCATCACCTTCGTTCGTTCCCTTCTACCTTCACCATCACCCCCTCCCCCCTCACCCCCCTTCACAGTCAAAACTCACCGGTTTCTCCGGCCACTTCCCCCCCTCCTCAACCTCCCTAATCCCCCTTTCCAACTCCCCCAAATCCACCCCTTCCCCATCCTCCCCCTCCCTCACATCTTTTAGTTTCCCATTTTTTGTACTAAACCCCGCATCCTCAAAAATCGGCACCGCCAAAAAATAACACGGACTAACCGCCCACACACACCTCGTATACCCCGGATCCGTGTAACCCTGCAGTATATTCGCCAAATTCTGCGACGCACCCCCCGTCACACAAATCTGTTCCGCTGTTGTAAGCGTAGGAAACCCGTGGGGTGGGTAGGTGTTTTGCGGTTGGTAACAGGTTGATAACCAGGAGGCGAGGGAGGAGCGGAGGGGGGAGTAGCCTGGGTCGGGGCCGTATTGGAGGGCTGGGACGTTGAATTTGTAAGGGGAGGGGGAGGGGGAGGGGGGGATTGGGTGAGGAGGGTGGAGGAGGCGGAGAGGAGATGGGAGGGGGGAGGAGGGAGGGGGAGGGCCAGCCGCGGAGGAGGTTAATTTGTTTTTTTTGGCCTGGTTGGGGAAGGGGCGTTGGGACGTCGGGGTCTGTGAGGGCCGGGGGGGTGGTTGCGGAGGGGGACATTTTGGTTGTTGTTGTTGACGATGGTATTGAGGTGGTGATGTTGACTTCTAAAGTGAGTGATGATGAAGATGGAATGTTGAGGTGTTGATGAGAAGAGTTGAATCTGTATTGGTAGGAGGTCGAAGGGTTCGGGACCATAATTTTGCTGAAAAGGTGGGTGGATTGTGAGACCCTTCGCTTTAACTTATATATCTCCGCCTGCCCGTCGCCGTGATCGTCGTCCGTTGATGATGTCGTTGCGGTGGAGAATAAATTTGGTTGACAGTCCAAGACCAAGGGACCAAGCACCAAGGGTGTGTGTTGTTGTTCTCCACCGCGTGGGGCCGGCCGGCCGGAGGTGTTATGTGGGGCTGAACGGGGTTGACGGAACACACAAGCGATGGATGACGTCTGCGGGTCTGACATACCGGTACATGCCGAAAGCGGCTCCCGGAAAAAGACCCACTCGGATCTCCGATGGTTGCATCCGACGACCCGACAGGTGCATATGATACGATTTAAATATGGGAGAGCGGTATGAGAGATCGGGACATATCAATAAAAATAAAACCAGTTTGGAACCGTTTAAAAGAGCCGACGTCTGATGGGTTGTGTGAGTGGCAATGACGCCTACAGTATTGACCCCTGTAAGTGCAACTAATCCGGGCGGCCGAAATTGTTTGCACTTTCTGGTGATTTGCACTTGGGGGACCCAACGCACAGACCCTTGACCGGGCATGCGGCCACTAGGAGGCGCCTATCGGAGAAAAAAGTGGAACTATACACCCCCGGTAACTTGGTATAAGTGTGCTCTCCCACCAAATTTTGACCCCTGCAAATGTAAATCCGGGCTATGGGAATTGCACTTTGCAGTTTGCAGTTTTTATATAGTAATACAATTCCGGCAGCTATAAAAGTTGCACTTCCTGGGGGTTTTGCACTTTGGGGGGGTTGCACTTGCAGGGGTCAATACTGTAGCATAACCATGCTGTAAATAGTAAAGCCGGTGACTTGGCCAGAAGTTGATCAAGATCTAGTGTCGTGAAACAGGGTTTGGGATCACCTAGAGAAAAAATACGGTGTGTTTTGTTTTACTGTGTATGTCCAAATCACATCTGAAGAAGACATGGGAATAGGTTCTTATGCTGTGTTGTACTGGTGATACATGTTATAGACCTCTACCTCTAGACCCTTTTCTGTAAGCCCTTTTCCTAAATGCTTTTTAAAATAAAATGCCAACGCCGTAACCATAACGCTCGCTACCATGCAGTCTTGTTCTCATCATAACGTACAACGACCAAAAACCCAAAGCATCCACACACCTTGGAGAGTCCCAAAACTGCCAGACCGCTAGCCCTCCTAGACTAACTCCTCATCTTCCACATCCTCCTTTTTACGACTATATAAAACGGGTTAAACCACCCTGTCAGCTCCACAACCCTCTATATAAACATCCGTCCACACCCAGACACCATCTTACCACCCCCAAGTCCGATTCATCGCCGAAAACACGGGCGGCTTCCACTGGATCCTCTCCGGGTCAATCAGCCTCTTCTGCTTCTCCCTGCTCTTCTCCCGCTGCCTGATCAGCTTCTCCGGCACCACAATCTTGTGCTCGCCCTTATGATACACCTGCATTTTCAGTGCCTGGAGGGTATGTTCGACATCTTGCGTCGTCATGGCCAGGGCAATGGCGATGGCCTCGATCGAGCACGTTTCTTTCCTCTCGTTGTACCCCAGCAGGATGTCGATGATGTTTTCGGACCAGTATTGTCGATAACTTAAAAGACCGAGATCGGATAAAGGTTTCTCGGGTGAGCCGAGTTTGCCTTCGATTTTTGAGAGTTCATACGAGAATTGGATGAGCAGGCGACCGTAGCCTTTGCGCTGGTATTGAGGCAGGGTCAGGATGCAGGCGACGTTGTACCCGTCCGTTGACTCCTTCTCCTTTGAAAAGTAGCCGATTATGTGACACCCCCTGTCGTCGCGGGTGGTCATCACATAAAACAGGAAGGGGTCGACGTCGTAGTAGAGCGTTTTGTGATCCAGAAACATTTTTGACAGTAAACAAAGGTTGCGACACCAGGTCCGCTGGCGTCGGCCGTCGATCTCGAAGAAGGAGACAAAGTCGTCTCGGTAAATTTCGTTCCCTGGAGGGTGGTGCAAGGTGCACTTTTGTCGGTGCCGAGTAAAGGATTTGAGCTCGCCAAAGTAGCTGAGGCAGAATTCGCAGATGTAGATGCAGTCTTCTTCGCCAAAGGCCTCCGGGTAAGGGGAGAAGTACCAGGGGAATAAGACGTAGCGGCCGAATTCGACTTTGGAAATGTTGCGGATGCGTGAGATTTCCGTCGGGTTCTGCGTCATGGACCCTTGGGTTCGTAGCTTTTCGATCTCTTGCTCTCGAGAGAAAGATGGCTGGTGCTGCTTCTTTGCGTTCTCAGCTGGTATCTCGTCCTCGTCCACGTCCAACTCGTCCGCCTTTCTCTTGACGCCCTTATCGCCACCGACTTCCAGACTAGCATTTCCCTCGGTCGTTCCATCTTGCTTCTTCCCCTGTTGACCCTCCACAAACTCTGTCCAAGGATGTGGTGTCCCAGCCTGACCATCCGACGCAACACTCTGCTCCCTCTTACTCGTAGCTTTCTTGTTGGTATTCTTCTTGGACGTCTGCTGTTTCTTGCTAACGGTCGAGTTCTTTTTCGTCTTGGCGTCTTTTTGCTTGTCCTTTTCCGGGTTGGGCCACTCGACGTCCTGGTCCCAGTCGATGCGATCGGCTTTTACCCACTCGTCCAGGCGCTTGTTGAAGTTGTCAAAGTTGCAGTAGAATTGCCGCCCGGATTTGGTGTCTTTGACGCTGAGGATCTCGGCTCGTCGCAGTTGGCCTTCTTTCATCACCATGGCTATGCAGCCTTGTCTGCGGGGGTTGTTAGTATTATCTATCTTGAATGTTGAGGGGAAGGGGGGTGATGGTGAACGTGCTTGATGGTGTCGGGCGTCGCTCTGCCCTTTTGTCGCTTTTCGTCGCTGCCGACGGCGGCTTCGCCTGGGGGACTCATGGTCGCGGATTTGTTTTGTTTGATTGTATGGTATTTGTTCGATGACTGGCAATTGTTTGCGACAGAAATCGATGGCTGTTGACGACGGGCAATTGAATGCGATCGGTTGAAACGAGCGACGCGATGGTGATTGTTTGGACGTGTTTTTGGTGGTGTTTAGTGGCGGCTTTAGTGGATGTTGGCCAAACTTTTGGAGGGGTCGTTCAGTGGCGTTGCCGCAGCCCACGTGCCTGCCCCTGGGTCGGCACTTCAACGGGGACCCCTGCATTGTACTTGCCTACCCTGTCACAATCGGCCAGGAACCGATTTCCCCAAATCCCCAGTTGAATTTTCATAAACACCAAGTGGGGCACCCTTGTTGACATCCACTTTCACTTTCATACAAAAGTTATCGTCCAAATCTTATCTCTTCCTCACCACTGATCTGAACCAAGGAGGAATCCAACACCAATTGGATTCTAGCTGAGACTCCCAAACGCCAATTGCCATACTCTCAATCAGAAATCCCAAAGCGATCAACAAGACACCATATCACCAGTCCTCAACACCACCCTCAGACATCACCACCATCTCGACTTCACCAAGGCAGGCCGCTCCTGTCCTTCATCATGGCCCCAGCCGACCTCTCCTCAAACTGGAAAAAGTTACAAGAAAAGCTCAAGTCCTCTTCGTCGTCATCAACCACCACTGGTCCCAGAACAGCCAAAGTAGTCAGCCAAGAAGCCCTCTTCAAACAAGCCACCTCCAAGAAATCCATCTCCTCCGAAACCCTCAAGCGCAAAGCCGAGGAGTCCAAGTCTCTCCAAGCTAGTCTCCCAGCAAAGAAGAAGCAGAGGACCGACAAACCGCCACGCAAGTTTCTCCAAGCCAAGTTAGCCGCTGCTGCTGCTAGTGCTGGTGGTGAAAAGGGATCGGGAGAAGGGAAGGAAGAAAAGGTCGGAAAGGGAACAACGACAGGAGAGAACAAGATGGGAGGAGTCCAATCTCAGCCTTCGGCATCAACCTCAAAACACACCATCACCCCCTCCCTCCACCTCTGGGCCGCCGAAGAAGGAATCTCGCCCGAATCCCTAGCAGAAGCTTACAACCTCGGCCTCCGCACTTCCTCATCCCACATCCCTTTACTTTCCACCCTCCCGCCCGCCATCCCAAACGCCGGTCTCACCCTCCCCGGCCAATCCACCACTTCCTCCTCTTCCCTCACCAATGGCACCAACGGCCTCCCCCTCCCCTCTTCCCTCCCCCTACCCAACGGCACCACCTTATCCCCAGAAACCACCTCCTCCCTCACCTCCATCCTCCACGCCACCACCTCCTCCCTCCTCGGCAAATACCTAGCAATAGACTGCGAAATGGTCGGCACCGGCCCCACCCCTTCCACCTCCTCCATCCTCGCCCGGTGCTCCCTCGTCGATTTTCTGGGTAACCAACTCTTCGACTCCTACGTCCTCCCCACCGCGCGCGTAACCGATTGGCGAACCCCCATCTCCGGCATTTCCCCGAAACACATGCGCGCCGCCCGTCCGTTTGCGGAGGTGCAGACCATCGTCGCCGCGCTCTTAAAAGGGAGGGTGTTGGTAGGCCATGATGTGAAGCATGATTTGGAAGTGCTAGGGTTGGAACATCCGTGGAAGGATGTACGGGATACGGCCAAGTATGGGGGGTATAAGAAGTTTGGGAACGGGCCGAAGCCTAGCCTAAAAGTGTTGGCGAGGGAGGTACTTGGGGTGGAGATTCAGGGGGGATGCATAGTAGTGTTGAGGATGCAAGGGTTGCTATGTTGTTGTTTAGGAAGGAGAAGGGGGGGTTTGATATGGAGGTTAGTAACCGGTATGATGCTAAGGAGGAGGGGCAGGGGAAGGGGAAGGGAGGGGGGGGTAAGAAGAAGAAGAAGAAGAAGGGGGGGAAATGAGCGTGGTTAAAGGGGCAAGCAGGTGAGAAGGAAAGGGGATGGAAAAGAGATGGGAGAGAAAAGGGATGGGAGACAAAAGTAGGAGTAAAGGAGTCTATTAGGTCTGTTGGTCAAACTTTGTTTCTCAAAGCGTCTATCTGGATCCATGTTTGCGTCCCCGGATTCTTCCGTAGGTATACCCTTTCCTACTCTCTTCAACCCTTTTGGCCCACCAATCCTTTGATTGCCTTTTCTCAAGTGACTGACAAACACCAGTCCGGCTCATCTTTGACATCAACCCCGTTTTCGGCTCGCAACAATCTGTCCAAGCAACAAAGGCAAACGCCTGAGACGAAAAGATGCCGTTCTATGTTCAATGACCACCGACACGGACCTGAGACTCCCATATTTAACCATTCTATTGTCTCTTCCCTTCCCTCCTCCCACCGAACTTGTTTTGCCATAGGGAGCCATACTTCAACAGGCGATCACAACGGCACCCCCTCCATCAACTCCACCGCCCCCTCCCTTCCTACGGTGATAATCACATCCCCCAAAGTCTTGGTCAAGAACCCCGCCTCCGAATACGCAAAATAATACTCCCACTTGCGCCTAAAAACCTCAACATCCCTACCCGTCATACCGGGGTGTTGCTCCCTCAGCGCCGGCGCAATGCGGGTGTCAAAGTTGTTTAGGAAAGCCTCCCTCCACAACCTCAGGGCTTTAACATAATGCGCGCCGATATTTTCGATTTTCTCGATGATCAGGGTACCGTTGGATTGGGTGGTGATGTGGTTGAGCAGCTGCGTGGTGGAGGGGAGGTAGCCGCCGGGGAAGATGTAGTGGTTAATGAAGCTGGGGACGTAGGTTAGCTGGCGTCACACAAAAAGAGAGAGAACGGGAAAAAAAGGGGGGGAAGAAAGAAAGGAAAATGCAAGAGAAGGAAAATGAAAAGGGGAAAGTGACTCACTCTTCCCGCCTCGAATACCTCCCATGCCTCCCCTCCGGCATCGTGATACACTGAAACACCGCAACCCCGCCATCTTTTTTCAGAAGTTTATCAACCCTCTCGAAAAACGTCGACAAAAACTTTTCTCCGACGGCCTCGATCATCTCGCATGAAATAATCTTGTCGTAGGGCGTCTCGGGGATAGGCAGCATGCGATAGTCCAGTACCAAAACCGTGATCCGGTCCGCCAGCCCCGCCGCCTTGATCTTCCTGTCGGCATAACTCTTTTGTTCTCGGGATAACGTAATACTCGTCACCCGACACCCCGTCTGCCTCGCGACTTCAATCGCCATGGTTCCCCAGCCGGTTCCAAACTCGAGGACGTGATCAGTGGGCTTAATCTTGGCCGCCTCGATGAAGTAGTTGATCTTTCTCATTTGCGCCTCTTCCAAACTTTCTTCTTCCTCCCCCTCCCCCTCCCCCTCCCCCTCATCCCCCCTCCCCTCAGTCCTCAGCCTCCAAATCGGACAACTATAAACCATATCCCCCGACAAAAACGCCTCGAACAATTCATTCCCAATATCATAATGCCTCGTCACATTCAACTCCGCCCTCTCCATCGTGTTCGTAATCCCCATCCTCACCAACCCCGTCAAATACGACCAAAGTCCCGAAACCACCGTCGCCCCATCATTCCCCAGCCGTCCCCGATTCAGCACAAACATGTGAAAAAACCCCGTCAGGTCCTCACACTCCACCTCCCCCAACATGTACGACTCCGCGAAGCCCATGTCTGCAAACAGACACAACCTCACCCAAAACGCGTCATCCGTGACAACCAGTTCGACGCCCGGTATATCCGTTGCTTGTCGCTCTTCTTTTACCCCAGCGGCGCTTTGGCGGCGGCACAGGACGAAATTCCCCAGCTCCCCATCACCGGGGGCGGGACCGGCGCCGAGGGTATCCCCAAACACGTGAATCTCGGCGGTTACTTGGTCGACTAGCAGCAGGGTGCCGGTTTGGAGACGCGAGAAGAAGGTGCTTTGGGTTAGGGCTTTGGCGAGGGAGACGGCGGGGGGGAAGGTGAGGCTGCCGAGCGTGTGGCGGAGGTGGGTGGCGGTGAGGGAGAGGAGGGAGAGGAGGGGGTGGGGATGAGATGAGGGAGGGGAGGGGGAGGAGGGGGTGGGAGGACATGGCTGTGGGTTGGGCTTGAGAGAGGTGTTGATGGGGGGATTCTTCGTTGTTTTGGTGGTGGTGGTGGTTGGGGAGGATTTGGTGGTGGGTGCGTTTGTGGGTGGTTTGGATGGTGTCGCGTTCGTATCTGTGGTGGTTGTTAGTGGGAGAATTGGACATAATGGGAAGAGTTCTTACTCTACGACTTTCGTTGTTCTGGCAGACATGATGTCGGGAGGGACGGATATTTGTATCGCGAAAGGGTGTCGAGGTGTGGCCTGAGTCACTGGATAAGGTTTCGCCAGGTCGAAGGCTTGAGACCAGGTGAATGGTTCGCGGTATTGTGTCTGGCGCGTGAATTTGCGCGGGTATTTAGAACACTTCTCAAGGTCAATAATAGGTGGTTCGGATGGAAGTGCGTCAGGTCTGGTTGGCGGGTCAACAATGGATCATGGCCAGCGGGAAGAGGATGAGAAAGGTGAGACAGCCAGCAAACATCAGGCCGCGGACGAGAATGATGATCGTAGGTAGGCGACTTTATAGGATAATAAACGATCCAATAAACTAATGAAAAGTGCTGTTGAATATCCAATATTTGTAGTTTTGGAAGAGTTGCGGCTGTGAGTTCGTCGCCCCCACGGGAGTTGACTCTTGTGCTGTCTCGGTGGTGAGGTCGGCCAAAGGTTGCGAATGTGAGCTGATTTTCTTTGGCAAATTTGCTCGTGAAGAACGAGGAAGAGAAGTCAGGAAAGAGTGTCCGAGAAGAACCAACCTATGGTTTCTGCCTGTCGCTGCAAGTGACTGATGAATAACTGTGAACGGCAAGAGCGACCGCTCACACATTTGGCAGGCAGTTCACCATACTCTACCAAAAGCGGAGAGCTAGTTGTATCACCGACCGTCGAGAATTCCTTGGTATGATGTCCGAGAATACGGTAAATTTCCGGGAAAAGAGATCGCGCATCCTGAGACCCAGTGAAGCCATCGTGAGATTTGCAACCCTGACCGCGGCCGCTTGCCACATGTTCCCGAGTACACCATCTCACACTCCTTCTTCTTTTCAACCGTTCGTTTTCAAAGCGTTTCACCACTCGATCTCTTAGCAAGAACTGAAAGTGAACAGGTGGGCAGCGTCAAGCTTGCTGTAAAACTATTCCTTGGTGAGGAAAAGAGGACCGGGAGTGACTATTCACCTGCACGTCACCAACCCAAGTTTCCAGGGCAATGAAACTTTTTGATATCCCTCGACATGACCACTAAACTTTCTCTCAATCTTCGTTCTTGAAGGAGGGCAATATCCCATAGCTCTCCCCTTTACCCCCCAAGTCGCCCCCAATTCCTTCAAGTTGTCATCCCTAACCCATTCTCGTAAGTAGTGCTCTTCACCAGCCTCGGACCTGATACTGGTCTATCTCTGCCCTGGCGTGGGTTCTCTTTGTCATTTGACGATCTGACTGGAACTTGTCTCTTTCCTTCGTCGCAAAGGCTGCCTCGGGGTTGCTCGTAGGACCGTTGGAGGTGTCGTCTCCCCCCCGCTTTTCCACTCCCCATTTCCTAGTCTTCACCCTCACCACAAACGTCCCACACCTCCCACACCTCTCACACCTAGTCACCTCCCCCTCAAAAAGAATGCACCCTCCCCGCAAACCCAACCCACTCCTCCACCCCCCTCACATACCCATCCCCCACCGCATCCGCCAGCGTCTCATGGCCCCAGACCACAAACTGATTAAACTCTGCCTGCACCTCCATCTCGCCCCCGACTTGCGGCTCCTTCTCCCTTTCCTCCTCAGCGTCCAAGTCTACCACTTCTGGTTCCGGTTCTGGTGAGTTATCCATGACGAATGACATCTCATGCGCCATTCTTGGTTTTTGCTGTTCTTGCTTTGATTGTGCTGAGGAAGGTTGGGTGGACTTGGATTTGGATGCGATGATACCGCGGTAGCCAGACGGTAGAGGGACGGGGTAGCCGTGGAGTTTGCGGCCGCGGAAGTAGGCTGTTTTTATACCATCTATCTTTGGAGTCAGCACCGTGCTTGATTTTTGAGGTTCGAAATGGGAGAAAAACTAAACTGACCTTCGTCACGGGGATTCCAAAACGACTCTATCGGTTCTACACTCCCATCGTGGTGGATCTTGCAGGGGAGGAGGTTGGGTTTTGTTTTTGGTGTTTCTTTGTTTGGGGAGGACTGGAAGGCAAGGATTGGTTGGGTCATTTTTTTGTCTTCTTTTTGGCTTCTTGTTTCTGAATTTGTCGATATGGGCTGGTTTGGTGTGTGTGTAAGAGAAGTAGTATTTGTAAGGAGTAGACGGAGCAGAGTTGAGCTGAGTTGACTTGACAGATTTTGGTGATTACAGTGATGATGGTGGTGATGGTGATGAATGGAAGTTGAGTGAGACGCGAATGAGAAGTGGAAAACGCGTCTGTCGTCTGAGAACCCCGAGGATCGAGCAAGTGCAGGGGACGCACGGATCACTTCTTAGGTTTGTTAAGTGCTTGCATGATTTGATGGATGGGACGACGAGCTGTCAACCCTAACCCCGGCGTCTGCACTTCTGCCCGTGTTGGAGGTCGTCGGCGACGGGGATGGGAGGGAGACACTCGCTTGGTATATGAAGATACCCAAATGTATGAGGATGTAACTATTTTATGTCATGTTCCATGTAAGCACCAAGACCATTCATTGTATGGGGAAAGACACCAAACGAGGTTTGTCGATAGGATTCATAATTCTAACCATTCAACATTCCATTCGTCATTACTATTCATATAAACCTTTTACTATACCGAGAAGCGAGCTGCTGCCTCTATTGTTCTCCTGCCCCCACCGTTTGTCATCTTATTCTTCTTCTCCCGTCTCTATAACATCTCATGTCCTGTTAAGTCCTGTTTACCAACCCCCCTATGCTTCCCTCTACTAGTTACTCTTATCCCCACCCCCATTCCCACTCCCACTCCCACTCCCATTCCCACTCCCATCCCTTCCTTGTGAACCCTGCCCCTGCCCCGCCAAACGCAAAGGCATCAACGGACTCAAAGGCGCCGGTTCCAAGTCCGCAGACGATAACACTCTTGACGTCCTAACAGCCATGCTCGCCTTCCTCGGTCTGGTGGGACTATTCCCGCTGGTTGGGGTTGCGTTTTCAAATCCTCCTGTTGCTCCTCCTGCTGACCCTGATTGCCCATGTTGTTGGTGGCTAGGGTCGGAAGAGGCCCGTATGATCTCCGGTGACTGTGACTGTGACGCCGACGAGGCACTAGGCGTTGGCACAGCGGGTTGTGAAGCAGAAGCGGAAGAGGTAGACTGTCCATTAAACCCGTCTTGTTCCACATCCACATCCACTTCTACTTTTTCCGTCGTTTCCCCCTTCCCTGGTCCGTCCGTAGCTGATGGGTCGGTTTTGGGCCGGATAGTAAGGTTACTACCCTCATCAAACTGCAGTCCCAATCCCAATCCCAGTCCCTCCCCCCCTTCCATCGTCTTCTCACCAGCGTGGTGACCCTCAGCCTCCAAAGCCTCAGCATACTCCCTCGTCACCCTCACCCCCTCTCTCACAGCCTCGTTCAACCCCGCCAAAAGTTCCGAAGCCCCGCCGAACCCCTGAACGCCGAATTCGCTGGGGAGGAGAGAGTACATCCTCCGCGCATCTGCCAGACACTTTTGGGCTTGGAGATATTTACCCATGCCCACCCACGCCTGCGCAGCCAGGACGCTCCACAGTGCTGATTTCCTCCGTCTGGACCCCCACAGCTGCGAGCCGGTGCCGCGTTTCGAAGCATAACAGACGGCAAGTCGTTCGCGGAGTAGAGCGTCGCCTATGGAACCGAAAAGACGCATTTCCAAAAGGCGGGTTCCCCACCTCACAGACTCGTCTATCCCGGTGCCGCCTCGGAGACGTAAAAGTTCGAGAGAGAGGAGAGTTGAGCGGACGGCGCCGTACAACGAGGAGCAGCGCGTGTGGTACGAGTAGAGAGCTTGTTCGACCATCGGATTAATAATTTCCACGCGGTTCTTGGAGGACATGTTCTGCGGCATGATCAACAGCGATAAAGCGGCCATTTCGTTGGCTGAGGCGTGGTATTTCCAGGCTTTATCGTTTTGGAAGTCGGTTCGGAGCAGGTCGTAGGTGGACATGGCTAGTTTCCAGTCGCGGAGCATAAAGGCGAAGTCGGCGAGCCGGCGCATGATGGCTTCGGGCGTGTCGGGGCGGTAGTAGCCGAGGGTTTCAAAGTTGGAGGAGCTGCCGCTGGTGGAGGAGCGCGAGGAGGAAGAGGAGGAGCCGAATACGGTGAAGCGTTTGGATAGGGACATGAAGCGCCCGGAGATTCCGCGACGGCGGGAGGCGACTTGGTCGTTCCAGAGGGAGACGTTGCGTTCCATGGTGGGGATTATGCTCTGGATGACCATTTCGCGGATGAAAGTGCGGATGGCGGTGGCGTCGGATTCGAATATGTACCGATTAAAAAGGTGCGGGTCGTCGTCGAAGGAGTCTTGGAGTTGTTCGGACCGTTCGATGTCGGCGAGTTCTTCGGAGGCCGACATCCAGTCTGATCGCGGCAGGGGAATACTGTCGTCGTCGGTCTCGGCTGACTGAGAAGAGCGAATACGTAAAAGGTGACAGTGTAATCCAAAGTGGCGCTTCATTTGGTCGAAGAGTTGCATGGATTTTGTGATGTCGCTCCGTTCTTCGTCGTGGACTAACACATAATACCGCAAGAAATCGCCGTCAACCCATGGTGGTATCCTTTGTTCGGCCGGTGTGGTTTCGCTGTACAACTGTCGCAGAGCTTCGATCGGAGCTGGGTGTCGTGAGCTGATGGCTATTACGCATGCTACCGGATGAGAAAAGGTTTCGTGTGACGCCATAGGGATACCAGACAATAATCGTCGAAGATACAAGGCGTAATATGGTGATGGAGCGTCTGTGTCGAGCCCTTGCCTAGAGGGTGTCGTCGGTGTGGCTGTCCCCATGCTTGCCTCCTCTGCAAATCCCAAATGCTTCTCGACCACCTGTTCCACCTGTTGAACCAAGCTCGTCTTTTTCCTTGGCATGCTGTATTGTCCCGGTGGTTGTCCGTTTGGCGGAGGTCCCCTTAGTGATCGCGGGTCTGGTAACGTATCTGGATCCTCTACAGCCTCCCCAAACTTTGTAAATCGGACCGAAAAGTCATCCCATGCTTTTGATGCCCCGTTGCTGTCTCTTATCGTAACCCTCCCCTGAACTCGCTCTCCAAACGGTCGGAGTAGCTCAAACAAGCCTCCCTTGAACCCCTTCTCCTTGACCAAGTGTTCGACATCTTCGGAATCGTGGATAGCGATATGTGGGACGAAGCTCTTGAGGATTAGGTTGAGAGGATCGCCTGGGTTCTCGGCGGCTGCTGTGTCGAGGAGGGATTGCTTAAATCCGCCGCTGCCGAAGACAGAGCCGGTCAGACTGCGGGCTGGCGAACCCATGGGTGCTGGTGACCCGGAGCGGGAGCCCGGTGGTGTAAGTGTTGACCTGAATAAGGAGGCAGCCGAGGGGTTCGTTCGTCGTTCGCGGACGGGGGTGGTCGGTTGGGTTTCTGCTGGGTTGGGGAGAGGGCGGGAGTCGAGAACAAGCGGCTGTCCCCGTTGCTTGGAGGGTAGGGGCTTCATGGTGGGGTTGGCCATGGTGGGCAGCGACGCGAGAGGGTCGGCGTTAGGGGGCGCATTGTCGGCGGACTGCATGAAGTCGTCTGTCTGTCACTCCCGTCGTTATGGTATCGATACACGGTCGTAGTAGTGTACAGGTAATTATTGTTACGGTGCAGATGCTGTGACGACACTTGGTGAAATGGGATGATGGGTAGGTGCTGTGTCTCGCTGTAAGCCGTGTACAAGTAGAGGTACCCTAGTGGACAGATGGCGGGGCGGTATCGGTCCGGCGTGGAGCACGGTATCGGCAGACGGAAAACGGAAAGGTCACGGCGTTCGGAGACACAAAGTGGACTGCTGACGGCCGAAGATGCAAGGTGGAAACAGCGTGGAAACAGTGAGGTCAGTCGGCGCCGCGGCCCTGAAGCCCATGCCTGTCCATCTTCGGGGCTCCGCGTCCTCCCGTCCGCTGACGTCCGGCTGGTCTGTGCTTGCTGCTTTCCTATCCTCTTATGCCAAAGCATCCTATCACGTGGTGCTTGGGATGCCACCCAAGAGCTTTCTCATCTGCCACTTTTCCTCTTTCATCTTTCCCCTGAACAAAGTAAACAATGACGCCCCACTCGCTGCTGGTCTCTTTGACTTTGACCAAGCTCAATCTTTGGAGATGCTCTCAAACAGACAGACACTTGAGATTCATACTTTACAACCCGGCACCTCAACCTCCCTGACCGCTTCCTGTCTTCCAACACTCCGACCTCCGTCTTCGACATACTGTGTAAGCGCAAATAATCCTGGTTTTTGTACAGCAAGAGACAAACTGCGCTTTGTGAGATCAGGATTTGAGCAAACGACATGGTTCTCTGAGGATTCGGAGTCGCAAGAGCGCAACTCAATTACAGGCAAAACCTCGCGATATCTACCGAACTCCGGTGAGCTGACGAATATTTGGCCCGGCGCTCTTCGTCAAGTCGACCAAGGAGCATATACTCTGTCCTTTGCGCCTATGTTCCGATTCGCGGGATACCGTGACGCCGTTGGAACGTGCTCTCATAAGCGGTTCCAGCAAATGGATAGTTCCAATGGCGATATGGCGACATGGCTACTCAAAGACGGTTCATCATTAGCCATCTCGGCTGAATGTTTCTGTCCCTTACAGTACCAATGGCCGAGCTTGGTGAAAGGTAACGTTAACTGCTCTTCTATAGACAGCAGTGGACGGCCTTTACGGCAAACTTTTGATGGTGCATCTTACGTCATTATACAACACCACGGCAGAAATATCACGACGTTTTCGCACCATGGGCTCAATACTTGGCCAAGTTCGATATAATGTGCATCATTGATAAGAGAGTCACTGATCGATTCTGATCTCTTCCGCCTCTCCATGAGAGCCTCTTTACTCTACTCAGCCAAGGAATGAGTTACTTGTATACCCAAAACAAACTGAAAGAGGCTGATCTCACATGGTACCTGATCTTCCTGCCCCCAACACCACAAACTCACCCCAGCTTCTTGGCAAATCCGATGTGCAAGCCAAGATCATATCAATATCAACCTCATCAACCTCCTTGAAGATGACTGCCGAGAAAATTCTCCACTTTTATAGATGAACATATTCTCTTCTCGCCTCATCACTCTTCCATTTTGCTCTGGATCGCGCAGAATATGGACCGAATACCACCTTCTTCCCGCTCGATATACTACATCCTCACTTTTATGGAGGCTAAACTTCTGAACTCGGATCTCATAGCCCCAGTTCCCGAGTACTGTTGCATTCGGGTGAGCCTGTATGATTCCGCTCGCGGGCCTTCCACATCTCATCATTTTCTTTGGCCTCATCACTGACGGACAGAAGCTAGAGAACGTGTACATCCTATAAGCTTTCCAGCCGAGTGGCTTGCTTCGGGTCGAAAATGTCCGATTCCGCCAAACTATCGGTGTCAGGAACGAACACAACATCCAGGTCTCAAGCTGAGACCAGCAGATGCAAACAGCAAAAAGCGCTTCACCTCATCTACTCTCGTTACATAGCATACACGAGCTTGCCAGTTCCTGGTTAACCATAGGAAGCAGTGACACATGAACCGCAGAAAACTCGGCCAAGTCGGCACACTGCATTTTAACCTTCTTCCTCACACTCCGCATTCATTTACCCAACCTCGGGCGTCGGTTCCCGGGCTGCGTAATCCTCCTTACCATCCCATATGGCAATTTTGCTCTTAGCGATAGTTTCATACCACGGTCGCGGAAGCGGTGGTAACTCGAGTTACAGGCGCCCCAGTCGGTTGATGTTTGTTTAATTTATGTCTGCATATTCGCGGTTGGCTACCCCTGGAAGGACCGGGCCATGTTCTCGTCAAACTGTTTCTCGGCCAGAGATCCGAGAACACATATAACTCACTGCACGCAGTCATGGCCTGTGTCGCCAGACTGAGAATCTGTGTCCCCATCTAGCACCGGTCTTCGGAGAATTAACCACCATGTTGCTGGGTCATCATCTTGCAACCGTGGTGGCTGGTCTGTTGACCGTCACCACGGTCAATGCTGCCTGTACCTCGGACCTCGTTATTGACGACTTTGCCAAATGGGTTGAGGGAACGAATAATTTGAATTGGCCGAACGGAGGTGAGTCTTGAATACACCGAGAAAGAAAGAATAAGCTGACAAAACAGACGATGGATCAATGAGCTCTATCGCTGCCGCTGCCGGCAAGGTTCAGTTCATTCCCAAGGACAGCGGGTCCTATTTCTACGAATCCTTCTCATGTCAACAAGCCATCACCACGGGCTATGGCGGAATCCAGTTCACTCTTCAAGGACCGGCTGGAGGGTCTGTTGCCCTTGAGCTACAGACATCCGCAAGCTGCAACGACACTGGCAGCTACACGAGTTCCTACAATATCATCACCGGCTTGACAGGGAGCCAGCAAACCATCGATATGCCACTGATAGGCTTCGACAACAACCCCAACTATGATGCCATCGTTGGTCTGGTCTGGTCCGAGTTCTCTCAGACCAACTCAATCTGGTCCATCGGCAACATCAAGCTGACTTGCGGTGCTGTGGCTGCTCCAACCACCACCACTGCTGTTCCTACTGCTAAGCGTATATCTCCCCAACCCCTTTTCGAGAGTCATCACTAATGAAGACAGCCACCACCACTCGTTCCGTCATAACCACTACCACCCGCTCCGTCATCACTACGGCCACCCGGTCCACATCCGCCGCTCCGACAGCTACTGCCTGTTCGAACCTGCTGATCGATGACTGGGAGTCCCAATCTCGCCTGACCTTCTTGGGGTACAACGCCATGAACCAAGCCTCGAGCGATGACGGCACCATGTCTTCAATTGTGGTCAGCAGCAACCGCGTGCTACTTACCCCCAAGAACCAGCAGTCGTACTTCTACAGTCAGTTCGGCTGTCTCAACACCGCCAACAAGTACGGCGGCATCTCGTTCCGCATCCGCGCCGCCCGCGGCACCACCTTTGCCGTGCAAATGTCGTACTTTGCAACCTGCGGCTCCAGCACCGGACGCAAGACCATTTCCCTGACGTCCACTCAACTCAAATGGACTTTTGACGGCACCGAGCGCCTCTACTGGTTCCCCTTTACCGTCTTCACGGGCCTTGATACAACGAAACTAGATATGATCTACTTTACGTCCTTCAACGCCGCCGTGATTTTCGGTCCCATGTCATTCTACTGCGGCAGCACCGCATCCGAATACATCCCCCAAGCACTGCCTGCACCCTCCAACCCCGTTGGTACGTCCCCTACTCTCCCTTCACCCTCCTCCCCTGCCAAAACCGCGCTCGTCATCGACACGTTTGGGAGTGTCGAAACAAACAGCCTCGGCCAGTGGCACGGCGGCGACGACGGCATGACCGTCACGTTTGGCAGGAACCAAATCACCATCCGCACCAACGATTCTGACCTGGGATGGAACACGCAGCTGGGAGCCAAATGCTTTGACCTGACCCCTTATTCGTCCTCCTACCTGCACATTGCCTATTCCGGGTCCAACAAGTTTTCGGTAGCCCTCCAGCAGCACAACTCCAAATGCGACGACTCCATCAAACCCTACCCCGAAACCTGGGACTCTTTAGAGGCGGCTCGCTACTCCTTCAACAACGACAAAGACATTTACATCCCCATCTCCCACTTTTCCATCAACCTAACCCGCTCCATCGGATTCAACCTCCGCGGGTTCTACTCCCCCTCGGAATCCACCGTCATTTCCAAAATCGAACTCCTCCCCACCCTCCCCTCCTCCCTTTCCCCCAGTAGCATCCCCCCCAAGTTAGCCTCCGGCAAATTAGTCTTCGCCTGCACCCGCCCCAACTCCTTCGCCTTCGCCATCGACGACGGCGACCCCGCCCTCGCCTCGCGGGTAATGGCCATCGTAACAGCCGCCAACATCCCCGTCACTTTTTTCACCGTCGGCTTACCGTTACTCGACCCCACCACCAACCTCTCCCAAATCTACCGCTCCATGGCAGCAAAGGGCCACCAAATAGCCCTCCACAGTTACACCCATCCAAAAATGGAAGGCCTTACCACCACGGGTCAAATAGACTGGGAATACCAAAATGACATTGGCGCTATGCTCTCCACCTTCCCTTCCTCCTCTCTCACACCGTACTTCCGCCCCCCCTTTGGCACCGAAGGCGCGCGCATGCGTCAACGTCTCGTCGCTAATTTAGCTACCACCCTCTCCCCTTCTCGTGCTGCCAAGGCACACATCGTCGGATGGTCAATAGACGTCGAAGATTGGCTCTGGGCAGAGTCAAAAACGCCGGAGAAACAGTTGGAGGCGTTTAAGCGGGATTTGGCAAGGGGAGGGAATTTGGTGGTTATGCATTATTTGCATGAGAGCACGGTGGGGTATTTGGAGGAATTCATAAAGCTGGCGAAGGGGACGGGGAGGAGGTTGATGAGGGTTGATCAGTGTATGGAGGATGGGGAGGCGCCGGCTTTGACTTAAGGGATGGGTATGGGGGTTGGGGATGTTTGTTTGTTTGTTTGTTTGTTTGTTTGTTGGTGAAGGGGGATGGGTGGGAGTGGGAAAAAAGTGGTAGGAAGGGGATATGGGGTAAGGGGCTTGGGATATGGTTTCCTTCGTCAAAGGGTGTTTTTTTTGGATAGGGTGTTGGTGTTTCCTAGCGTACAGGTAGTAATGACACTGGTTGGGCGTAACGAAGTTCATCTTGGTGAATTAGTGTGAGTAGAAGTCTGCTTGTCCATACTCTATGAACTCAGTCAGCCAAACATGTTTTATTGCTCTTTTCAGAGTAATGATGGCATTCTTTGGTCTGGCTTGAAGGTTGGGTTTACCTCTACCGGTTCAAGTGGTTGTCACAGACGAGTTTCTATAGCTGGAATGGTCGAACTTCAGACGTGGTAATAGCGAAATGCCAATGCCTCTTTCATGGACGCCGTGAACTAGGAGTCTATAAGGAAGCAGACCTATGTTATTTTCGTTGAGTGTTTGTGGGGCTGCAGGCAGCGTAAGCTCCTAACTTCTGGTGTTCCTTCCTTTGTTAGTTTCCTAAGTGGTGATGAAGTTCATACCTAGCTTCTCAGATACAATCTCGGCCATGGCCGGGAAGTACGAATCACGATAGGGCGTAGAACATTCATGGCTCATACGCAAACCGCAGCTCACCTCCAGTCTTTTGACCCGGCCTGATTAAAATGGCATTTGTTACAGATGGAATCAGAGAATACAACGCCAAGTGTCGTAAAAGTTCATTGATCATAAAATACTCTTAACAATAGATAATCATAATAACAAGCTAAAAACTCCAGCCTTTTTCCCAAGACCTAGTCCTTATAAAAGCTAATTTGGTGACCTTCATGCTTAATGAATGCCATGTCATGATACCAAGATCCCTAGTTATCCCAACATCTATGCAAAGGAGCCGTTATCCAGCCTAGCCTCCATAATAACATGAGTTAGTTCTCAACAACCCTGAAAATGCTATAAACCATACCATAACTTTTCTCAGCAGCAGCTCCTTATCCTTCCTTATCCTTGGAGGCAAAAACGCTGCAAATAACAGTTCCTTGAATACTCCTTTCCTGGGCAATCCAAACACCAAAAATAATCCTACAACCCAATCACACAAAACAGCGATGATCACATATCTCGGCTGGTACTTGAAAGTTCCGAGAGGATTAGCCCAAAGTCCTCCCCAACCCCCAACTCCACCCCCCTCCCTCCTCATCCGTTCCCTCGCCTCCCTATCCCTCTCCACCTCCTCACTCGTCAATTTATCCTGCCCCTCCCAATTCGCACTCGACGTCCTGGCCCTAAACCGATGATGGCGACTCTTATCCTTGCTAAACACCTCCTCCATATTCAGCGGAGCGGGGGGTCCGAAAATAACCATGGGATCAAGCTGTTCCTGCGCTAAGAGTTGGGCCTTGAGGTAGGGTGAGTCGGTCCAGTTACCCCCGTTCAAGGAGGAGCGTAGGTTGGGATTAGAGGTTGAAGGACGGGGAGTGTCGACGGCGTCTTCGTCGTCGGTTTGGATCTCGGGGAGCTCGATGGAGTCGCCGGCTTGGATGGCGGCGAGGCGGGGGGAGGTGCGGGTGGGGGGTTTGGAGGCGGAGGTGTGAGCCAGGGCGCGGTTGGTGGGGGCGCCTGGGCGAGCGGGGGTCTGCAAGGGGTGACGGGAGGAGCCACCGACCTGACCCGAGGAAGGACCGGCGTTGGGGTTGTTGGCAAAGGGGATGTGGTTGCCCTTTTGGAATTGGGCCGTGTCAAGGGCGTGGCCGGTTTTGATTTGGTTGACGGTTGTCTTCTTGAACAAATCCACGGTCCGTGATGGAGGAGGGGGAGCGTGAGGGACGTTGTTGTAGTTGGACGCAAAGATGGACTTGCTGGTGGTATCCTTCTTGAATCCAACCGAGGGCTGTCTTACAGGAGCTGAAGGTCTAACTCCCGATGGACGAACAGCTGAAGGCCTCACTGGCGCCCCACGAATACTCTTCGCCTTCTTGGTGTTACCCTCCGCCATCTCGATATCCGCATCAAAGTCCTCAGATACACGAATTCTCTTCGAATCTTGATGGGCATCTTGCACCTGCGTCAACGGACGCTTCGAAGCTGCCTTGCCCAGCACAGCATTAACAGGTCGACTATCATGTAGCGTCGACCCCAGACGAGAATTAGGCCTGCTAGGCTGCCTACTCTCCGCCAAGTGATCCGGTGGTCCATTAGGCTGGGACCTCGATGGTGGGGGTGGCGCACGAGTCCTCTTAGCTTGTTCAATCGCGGCCTTCTTAGCTGCCGCAGCTTGCTTGCGAGCCTCTTCCTCCTTCATCTCAGCCCTCTTGCGCTCATTTTCCGCCTTCTGATCACGTCTGCGCTGGATCTCGCGCTCTTCTTGCTCCTTTTGCTTGGCCGCTAGCTCCAAGGCTTTGGGCCGCCCGACAGTCGACGAATAAGACCCCTTAAGACTCTGAAGGGAAGGCTTCTTGGTGAGTGAAGACGTGCTAGCCTTGCTCACAAGTTGTTGCCTTCCGTGCGACTGACCCAGGCTCTCCTGGCTGGTGGTGCTGAGAACACTGTTGGTAGAAGTGTGGAATGCTCCTTGTTGAGAGCTGGTGGTGTTGACTCGGATACGAGTCGGCGCGGGTTTAGCCCTCGTCAATGCCTCCTTCGTGGGTCTAACGGGCCTCTTGATACCAGTACCGCGCGACGCTTGAGCGGAGGGAGGTCGAGGAATCGACTGAGGTGGCTTCGTGGAGATGGTAACGTCTGCCATATCAACATCGGCTTCCTCCTTCTCGGCATCGCCCTGCTTGGCTCCTCTGCGAAGACTAGTCCGAGTAGCTTTCTTGGGGCTCTTTGGTGCCGATTTCGAAGGTCCTGGTGTCTCGAACAATTGCTTGGATTGAGGTCGGGCCTTGGTGAGCTTTTCCTGTTCCTTCTTTTGTTGTTCAAGCTCCCTCTGTTCAGCAGCGCGTCTCTCTGCCTCTGCCTGCCTCTCCTGCTCCTGTTGGAACAGACGGGCCTTTTCCGCCTCTTTCTCGCGCATCTTCTCAAACTTCTCGTTCTGCTTGGCATATTGCTTGGCCTCTTTCTCTTCCTTCTTCCTCTCCTTCTCCCTTTCCTCGGCCTCCTTCCTTTCCCTTTCGCTCGATGCCCGGGTTTTCCTCGTCGGTCGGATAGGGGTGGCGGCTACGGGGGCCTCGGCCTGTGCATGAGATAGATCAGGATAGACGACATGATCGGCTGTCTTGAAGGAAGCTTCAGATAGGTCGTGGTTCTCTTCGAGTTTGGCAGTCGAAGGGGTCGTGAAGAGCGAGGTCAACTTGGCTTCGGCATTAGGTGCACTGGATGGAAGAAGACCCTTGGATGACTTCATAAGGGAGGAAAACTTGTTCTTGACCCTCTCCAAAGTGTTCCCGTGGAATGCCTTGGAGGGAGACTTGAACGGCGAAGCTGGTTCGTTGGCCGGCATTGTGTTGAGGTTGGAAGTAGACGCAGATGCTTCCTTCTGGGGGCTGGCAGATTTCGGTACGGAAAGCTCGTTAACGTTCGGCAGCATGGGAACAGAAGCCGATTTGATATGCGATGCTGAGGAAGCGGCTGGTGGTTCCTGGATGACGGGCGCTTTACTCGGTGAGTCGTGTCTGTTCTCCATGAACGATTCTCCCAGAGTCGGGGATGCCTCCCTTGCGAATAGATTCATTCCTTCCATTGGCTGAGACAACCGTGTGTCTTTGCGCGCGTTCCACACCATGGGGGTAGACATATCTGCTCCCTTGCTGGGTGGTCCAATCCAGTCATCATCATCGTCCAGCGGGAATGCTCCAGGCGTGGGAAATGCCCTCGGAGTAACGAAAGGTGGCTTCTTGGGTGAAGATTTGGACGGCTCCGGGACAGGTTGTGTTGTAGGAACCTGGGAAGTAGATGCAGGTTGTTGTGCCGGTAGGAGGTGAGCTATCGATTTCGATGGTCTCGGTCCCATCGACTGCCCCTTGCCCAACATGCTAATCTGATCCTGCAATCTCTGGGTGTACGATTTCGCTGTCCTGGGTTCCTGAGTATGGTCATCATCCACATCCATCTCGTCGTCATCATCATCCTGTCGAGTAGTATGGCCGAGACTCTTTCCTCCAGTTTGGCGATGGTAAAACGAAGTCCGGTCGACGTGGCTAGTCCTCGACATCCTATTACCGCCAAGGCTCTTCTTAGAGGTCATCGGCTCGCGTGCTGGAAGTGATGCAAAGTTCAGACTGCTCAGGCGCTTAACCGGGCTAATGGGGCTTGAAGCTTCCATGGATGAGTTGGCTTCGTCGTCCATCTTGTCGTCCGCTAGTTCGTCCACATCATTGTCCTTAGGTTGTTGGGCTTGGAACACAAAGGGCGCTGGAGTCTTGGGTTGCTGTTCGACCACTGCGGCCTTCTCGGGCGATCTCTTCTTGGGTGACGGAGCAAGAGGGGGAATGCTCTTCCTCAGGGCAACCGCCTTCTCCTGAGATTCCACTGGCACCGGCGAACCTTCCTTCTCAAGCGCCGAAATCCGCTCAGAGAAAGAAAGCTTCTCTGGTGAAGGAGCCTTTTGAGGGGAGGCCATCTTGACCGGGGAAGCCTGCTTCTCGGGGGAAAGACGCTTTTCTGGTGATGCCATCTTCATGGGAGAGGGGGCCTTAACCGGCGAGACAGCCTTCTTCGGAGTGGGCGCATGGATCGACTTGGTGGGTGACGGAACGAGCATATGGACTGGGCTACTAGACCTGGCGACATCAAGCTCGGGCGACGGCAAACGAGGATACTGAATGGTGGGTTCGACAGGTTCTTCTGAAGGTGTCGTCCTTTCCGGTAGTTCGACTGTCTCCTGGGGTACGGGACTGGCGTGCTTCTTCGATTTGGTGGGGGATGGTTCAAGTCCAAGATCCTGCGACTCAACCTGATGCTCTGCTAGTACCTCCTGCGTCGATTCCTGGCTAAGCTCCTGTGACGGTCGTATTATATCCTCTGTAGGTTCTTGCGTCGCTTCCTGAGTCGTTTGTTGTGAGGGTACCTGTGTCGTCTCCTGGGTGAATTCCACTGTCGGCTCATGTGCTGCTTCCTCCATTTCAACATCGGCATTAGCGACCTTCTCGATCACATCCACTTCCATCATATCCAGATTCTGACTGCCATAGTATCCGGAATCGCTGGCCTTGACGGGGGTAGGCGACTTGGAAAGAATCGGCAATGGTGACCCATTGAGATGTTTGAAGGGGCTTCTGACAACTTTCGAGGGGGTAGCAGCGACTGGCTTTGCTGGACTCGTTGGTGGTCGCATGGACGTGTTGTTCATCGGCTTGACTGGGCTCGGTTGTCGTGATGGCGCGGCGGCGTTCTTGACGGGACTTGGCGACTTTGCAGCTTCGGCGGCAGCAGATTTGCGTGGGCTCACACGGCGCGTCGAGGGAGTCGTGGGATTCTTGGGAACATCGGCTTCGTCATCGGCTTCGGCCTCTGGTTCTGGAGTATCGGGTCTGATCTTGGGTGTCCATGACGAGTTGTTCGCGGGAGGCGCAAGAACGAAGGGATTCGGGGTTCCTTGTGGCGTGGCTGAGAAGATGCTGGCCAAGGGCTGCTGTGGGTTAGAACAAATCAATCTTTGTCGCTTGTCGTCGCAAGAGGGTGTTGCTGTCGGATGAATGCTTACCACTCTGACTTCCGTATTTGGGGCTTTGCGGATTGTTCGAGGCGTTTTGCCTCGTGGTCGCGCTGGTGTTTTGAAGATTTCGGTGATGTTCCTGTTTTATGGTCAGCCAAACGAAAAACTCGTCGTGGTCGTCGCGTGCGCACAAAGACACGCACATTTGGTTCTCGCCCGAAAAGATGTCCTCCATGTGCTCGTTCAGCCAATCCATCTCATTGCGCGCCGCATAAGAGAACTCTTCGACTTCCTCCTCTGCGACTTTGAGAGCAGATGTGCGCTCTTCTGCAACCCATGCGGCCGAGCCGACGGGCAGACGTGGTGCCTTGCGCATCGCCATTTTTGGTGTGTTTGTTTACTTTGGCGCCAAAAAGTCAACAAACCGGGTTCGTGAAAGGAAGGGCGATGCGGAGAGCTAGAAAAACCAAAGCAATGGTGGAAAGAGAAATCGCAACAAAGTATTCAAAGCATTGGTATAATTGATCAAGGAAAGGGAGTGTGGTGGTGGGCGACGAGGTTGGCGATGTGGTTGTTGATGGTCGTTGTCGGAGGGATGACGGGATTAATTGTTGGAGTCAATGCACAGAAACACCAAATGCGAGGGATTGGAGATGGAGTTCAGGGCACTTTCTGCGTTGCCTTGGTTGCCGGAGCAAAGGTGGTGTCGAGGTCATTGGCTCCACCAATCCGGGCCTGTCTTTGTTTTGATTGACACCAGAAAGGGTTTAGCCTGGGCTGAAGAGCTGAAGCGGGGCTTCTCCTCCACTGTTGCAGTTTCGCTGCAGCGGATTTTGCGCTTGGAAGGTCCCCAGAACACCGCTGCACGCCTTCCCGTCGCCAGTTCACGTGCAGGGCCTGTAATTACGGTACCGTGTGAAACACAAATACCATCTTGAGATCAGGTGCATGAAAGGAAGGTCACAAAGAGAGGCAAAGCCCACATATGACAATCGAGATGCTTGAATCTATACGTCTCGAAATCGGTAAGGTGTTCAAAATGAATCGGAGATCTGTACATAGTACGATCTGATAGGGTCAGTATGCTCTGACAGATCTTTGGTCTTACTAGTGAGACTCGACCACGAAGCGTAAATACACTGTAATGCCAGGGCTGCTTTTAATGACTTGAATTCTCCCACTCAAAGAAAGTCGCGACCACCACGTTCTCCAATTGCAGACATCGCGTCTCACATCTTTGTACCTTACATCACACTTTAGGCAGCAGGCCGCCACCGAGCATCGACACCATCAACAAAGGTTTTGCTCATCCCAAGTTTTCAAATCAGACTCCTTCGCCATTCTGTCACTTTGCTCAGTACGATATTCAATTGTTCAAGACCATCTGGAAAAGGCATCATGGAAGTCTTCAGCGATGAAGCTCTCAACGTCACCGACTCGACCGACTGGCTGAATACGCCCCTCGCATGCCTAATGCCCGTCGAACAGGCCTTCCGCTGCCACGTCTGCAAGGATTTCTACGACTCGCCCATGCTCACATCCTGCAGCCATACATTCTGCTCATTATGCATCCGACGGTGTCTGTCCGTCGACAGTAAATGTCCACTGTGTCGGGCAACCGATCAAGAGTCCAAACTCAGAGGCAATTGGGCCTTGCGCGAAGCCGTCGAAGCATTCACCAAGTCCCGAAAAGCCCTTCTCGAGTTTGCAAAGGTACCACCAACCGTTGTAGCAGCACCACCAGATCAGAATGGATCCAGTTCACCACCGAAACGAAAGGCGACAGAGATGGATGGAGCGAAGCAGGAAGACCAAGATATCAAAAGGCCTAGGAGGTCAAATAGATCAACAAAGACTCGGGCTGCCCAGTTGACCGCGGCGATACTCGAAGAAGAGGAAGACACCAATACCACACCCTCAGCAGACGCCGACCAAGATTACGTCGACCAACCACCAGGTTTGTCCACCTGCTACATCTTTTTCTCTCCATCACCACCACTAACATCTACCAGACGACGGCCTAGTAGCCTGCCCCATTTGCCTCACCCGCATGAAAGTCCAACAAGTCGACCGACACATCGACACCTCCTGCCCCGGTTCTCCCGAAGCAGCAGCAGCATTAGCAGCAAAACGACCAACGCCCCAACCAATCTTTCCATCTCTCAACTCACGCCTCGGCCAGAATGCCCAAACACAAAACCAAAAACCACCCGAACGCCTCCCCGCCCTCGCCTACTCCATGCTCCGCGACACCGCCCTCCGCAAGAAACTGTCCGAACTCGGCCTCTCCACCCACGGTTCCCGGCAATTACTCGAAAAGCGCCACAAGGAATGGATCACCCTCTGGAACGCCAACTGCGACTCCTCGCGACCCAAGAAGCGATCCGAGTTGTTAAGAGATTTGGACGAGTGGGAACGGACAGTGGGGAACCCCGGCGCTTCGAGGATAGGAATGGGTATGGCGATGGGAGGAGGAATGGGGGTGGGACAAGGACCGATGGCTAGAGCACAAGCTGCCGGTGCGGAGATTAAGGATAAGGAGTTTGATGGGAAGGCGTGGGCGACGAAGTATGGGGGCAGTTTTGGGGATTTGATTAAGCAGGCTAGGAAGGGGATAAAGAAGCAGAATCTGGATGGGGATGAAGGCAACAAAAAGGGGGAGGATGGAAAGGAAGGCGGGGAGAAGTCAAGTTCACCGGCTGAACTTCCAACATCACAAGCAAGAGAAGGGGAGGGAGAAAGTAGTAGCGCGGCGCCTCCGACACCGATGGAGATTGTCCCGCCTTCGAGTCCACCACGGCCTGAACAAGACGAGCAGCAGCAGACTCCGGGAAAGGCTCGGTTGTTAACGGAGGATACTGCCATGAGTGGACAAGTGGTACCCGGGACACCAGAAAAAGGGCAGTGGAAGACGTCTTCACAGCAGCCACCAATAGCTGGGGACGCGTGAACGAGCCGAAGAGAGACGGCCAAAGGAGAAAAAAAATTATACCCATTTTTGGAGCAGAGTATAATCATAATACCCAGCCAATTCGATATTTCGAATCGTTTCTTTATTTGCGTTTCACGTGCTGGATTTGGTAATTCTTACTATGTCAGGTTCAGGGTTTACCATCAAACCAGGGATTTATTTCTACATGAACTTTGGTTTCCGATCTGATGCTTTTTTTTTTTTTTTTAATTTCTTCTCTCCGGAGATGCTCCTCGCTCTCCCCAATCCAAAGTTTTGGCTATCATTCAATACACCAAAGCATGTAGACAGTCGCACGAATCACCAGCTGACGAGTACTTGGTGATAGGTAGGTGTGTGTATGTTACATCTGATGGTCATCTCCGCGGAAGTTGTCTCCGAGTCCGAAGATGTTGTCTGTTCTTTTTTTTCGAAGAACTCTACCTGCATAAGACTTACTAAGGTAGAGAATACTTCGCTGCCTCCCGTCCCTACACCATTGGGACCTGGGGGTGCAACTGCCGTGAGTTTATAATCCTACCTTACCTACCTTTTGTAACAAAGTCGACACGAGTAGAGGTAGGTACAATTTGAGTTTGTTACCTTATATTGTTCCTCCGCCTTTTCTTCAATTCAACCTCCCCCGCAGGCAAATACATTTTTCCGTACCTCTTTTATTTCTCTCGCCTGCCTTTTTACGGCTTTGTCCCTTAATATTTTATTGCTGACACCTGTCTTTTTTTTTCAGGAAGTATGGGAGAAATACAGCTGAGCCCCTTTAACAAAAAGCTCCCGTCCAGCCTGCCTGCCTGCCTGCCTGCCTGCCTGCCTACCTGCCTGCCTACCTGCCTGCCTACCTGCCTGCCTACCTGCCTGCCTGCCTGCCACACGCGCCGCGTCATGGACTACACTTACTCGTTCCCATGCCCATCAGTACTGGCCCGACGTGCAACACAATACGTAGTCCTTTAACACTGCCGGCCAGCCAGCCGGACGCACGACACCGGGCGAACTTTTTAGAGCTCAATATCGCGGTGCTCAAAGCGCCGTCGCTTGGATGATGGATCGGTCAACCCATCAACTCGAGCGATACGTATGACCGTGAACTCGTTGGTGGATGGATATCCGGTACCTGGACACGGCGTCGGACCGCGACATGGCCGTCTAGGCTATCAAGCGGGGGCGCGCGACCTGGACTTTGTCAGGGCCACGGGGGTTGTTACTAGGCGAGGTTTTGCCGGGCGAGCAGGTGCAGACGGATGAGAGCAGATACACTATGGAATTTTCTGGAAGGGGGGCGACGCTTCCCGAGCCACCATGCTGTAGGATCGTGCCGGATGGGATCTCGAAAGGATGGTGTCGCGGTTGTCGACACGCAGGGCTGTGTGCTGGGTGGCGTTGAGAGTCTGCGCATTTCATCTATTCGAGTATTATGCCGGTGTTGCCGCCTGGGCAAGCCCATGAGCACCGTGTATGCGATTGCTGAAAAGCTTTCGGATGCTATTGTGTGTGGGCGAGCTTGCTAGTTGTAAGATCAGGCAGTTAACACAATCTCACTTCCATCTCCCTCAACAACCCTGTTCCCAAACTCAAACGCCTGTGCAGTCTTGGCGGGAGGGGGTGTGTGCGCGCACACACAATAATAATACATCATCGTAAAAATCGTAAAACTTATTCGTTTTCAATCATTTCTATATAGAATTGAAGCTTAACGACCGCATTTTCAATCTAGAAAGTAAATAAATTATTATTACTACCATCCTTAATTATTTTTATTATTTTTTATTATAATACCGTTTAAATTTATCCTTAGAATTTAATTTAAAAAGCGTATTCGTCGTGGTAGTATTATTTCGGTCTATTTTAACGAGGATTAAATTAATTTTAAAACCCCGTTAATTTTATAACGTGTATTTACCCGCCCTAAAAAGAAGAATTGTATTTTAATCGAGGTAGAGGAGGCTATTGCCGGTCTATCGAAGATTAAGAAGGTTACCCCTAAGAAGAAGGCTACCCTTAAAAAGAAGGCCGCCCTTAAGAAGAAGGCCGCGCTTAAGAAGAGGCCTGCCGCTATTATTAAAAAGGGGAAGGAGAAGGTTAGAGATTTTATTTTAAAGCTAAAAATAGAGGTTGAGACCGATAGCGAGCCGTTACCCTCTTTTTTTCCTAAGTTAATCGACGAATTTATCGAATTATTTAATAACATTGAAAATTTCTTTAATTTCGACGATAAAAACGAGTAAGAATTCCCTATTCGGTTAACCTTTAAGAGGACGGCTTTCGATATATCCTTTATTTATTTTAAGGATAACGACGATAATTTTATTTCCTTAATTAAATAAGTTGTAACTTTCCTTTCGAAAGTAAATTAACGTTATAAGGTTATTACCCCCCCTTTAAAGCCTAATAAACCTATTTATTTATTATTTATTTAAATAGAATTTATTATAATTGGGTTATATATTATTAACGTACGTAATAAACCCCCTCTTATTTAAAACCGTAGTGCATATAAGGAAGTAGAGGTTAAATTAGAGAATAGGGAACTTTACGTATAATAATTTAATATATTTTTATTAGGGGAAATTCGAATATTATAAATAAATGATATATAGGAGGTTATTAAAGATATTATAGCCGTTAATATTAAGTAATAAATTATATTATATAACGTTATATATAATATTATTATTTATAATAATAATAATAAAAACCGTATTATAATATATATTTATATTATAGTAGGCAACTTCTTTATTAATAATTATAATAAATTTAATTATAATTTTATTATAAAATTGTATATTCGCTATGCGGTTTAATATAGCGTATTTACTATTGCTTTCAAATTTCGCTTAATTGAATTACTTATTAGCGATTTTATATAATTATAATTATCCCCTACTTTTACGATTATAGAACCGTTAACGTTTATTCCCTCCTACGGCCTTACGAATCCTTTTATAATTATATAGGCGGCTACTTTTACTATATAAATATTTTAGTCTTTACGCACCCCCGGCAATAGTATTATAAAGAAGCCGCGGCGGACAATTATAAATATTATATTAAAGGAAATATATAAAACTAAATTAGCGGATAAAGAGGAGGAGGTATTTATTAATTCAAAGCTACGCCGGTTAAGATATATAATACTTTTATAAGCGTAGATTTATAATCTCGGTTTTAAATATAGAAATCATAATAAAATTATCGAATATTAATTATATTATATTATCGAAAGTAAAAAAAATTATTATAACCTCTCCTTTAAATAAATTAATAAATAGGTGCGCGTAATTTAATTAAGAAAGGCTATTATTATTAATCCGTTTACGAATATTTTAAAAGAAATATTTAAATAAAACGCTACTATTAACGATACTGGTATTAATAATAATAGCGCTAATATATCGAAATTTTATAAGCGTAATAGCGGTATTAATATTAATGTTATAAATAACGTAAATAGTAGTAATTGTTACGAGCGACGTGGTTACGAGAGATAAGCTTAATACATTGAATCCAGGTCTATTGTAGAATTACAAAATAAAGAAGAAAAGAAGAAAACGAGTAAAGGGTACGCCCCGCGCTAGGGTTTATACTTAGGCGCGGGCGACCTACGAAGGTAGCACGCAATTACGTACGCTAGTACGGTCAATTTCTATTAGGGTAACCGCCTAAGCGATAACCGGTCCGCTAGATAGGGCCTTAATAGGGACCTTATTTACTAGCGCCGTAATATTACCCCCCCCTCGAAAAAAAACTCGCCTTGAGTTTTCGAAATACTAGAATTATTATTATATATAAAGTGGGTCCTTTATTTCCTAATACCTACCGCCCTCTTTAATTTCCTTATACCCTTCTTTAAAAGGATATTATCCTCCGGATAATTTTTATCGAACTTTTCCGCTTTAACCTTCTATAATTATTCTTCTAAATGTATAAACGGCCCTGAGTATTTAAAATATATTTTGTAATATACTTTTAAAAACTTAAGTAAATTCTTAAAATTCTTAACGTCGTAGAATTTCGGGTCCGGGTCGTATCCTTTCTAATTCGTTCGGTATTAGAATTTATTAAAGTATATTTGAGAAATTAAGATTTCTTCTACCTCCTATTCGATATCGTCTTTTATATATTCCCTTACCGGCTTTTCTAATTTCTAACCGGGTAACGGATTATTAAAATACTTCCGAAATTTATCGGTATAAAAGATATTTATTCTTCTCTAACCTTCTAATACCTCTAATTTAAACGAATAATTATATTTTTCCTTAATTTTAAAATATTAGCTCGTTAAAAGAAAATCGAATTTATAATTTAACCGGTCTATAAATTTATTCCGTTTAATAATAAATATTCTATTACCGGGTCCGAAATTTAGGATACGTTAATATTTATTTAATTATTTAATTATCCGCTCTTAAATTTTAATAATAAATTTTTTTACTTTATTTACGTATCTTCGAATTTAATTTATTAAACTTTATATATCTTCCCGGCTAAATTTCTCTTTAATTATTAATCGTACGTTATTAAAATTAATTCGAACTTCCTAATCCAAAATTCTAAATATCGGGAATCCTCTCATTACTTCGTACAATTATATTCTACTTAAATTATTATACGGTATTCTTATTTATACCGTATTTATTACTAAAATCGCTTTTAATTAATTATTTTAAAAATAATTAACGAAAGGATAAAAATACTAATCGAAATATTCGTTTATAATTTTGGCTTACTCCGCAATTTAATTATATCCCGAAGAGGCTAACTTTTATTTAATATTTAGAATTTTAATTAATTTATTTATAAAATCCGATATAAATTAGGGGCCCTAATCTAAAATAACTTCGTTTAATAATTTATAAATATAGTAAGGGCCCTTATAATATATATAAATTACGTTTCGGGCTATTACTATTATAAAATAAAGGATAATTTATAATATTTTATTTAACTAATTTACTATTATAAATACGTTATCGAATCTTTATTTATTTTTAAATATAATTTTAAAATTTACGATTAAACTCTATTAAATATATTAAACCGTTAAAATAGACTCTAATTTACCGGGGGTTTTATTTCGGGGAATTTTCGAAATATAATATATTATATAATTAGTAACGAAATGGTTAACGTTACCGGTTATTCCTAATTACCAATACTATATAAATATTAAATATTTTATTTTATTTCGGCCTAAATAAACGGTAATAATCTTCGTATATAATTCGTAAATAACTTAGGCTTTTAAAATACCGGGTAATATAATAAATTTATCGAAACGGGTAAGAATTTTATTAATAATAAATCGATACCCATTTTCCCCCCTTCTAGCCATATTTTAATAAATTTCCAAATTTAAGTATATTTTATTTTCGAAAATAAGGCGATCTATAAGTAAATAGCTTTTTAATCGTTCTTTTCGAATTCCCTCTACGATTTTAAAGTTAATTTTTATAATAGCCGTACCCAAGGATATAATCGACGTATAAACCGTATTAATATTATTAATTATATTATTAAACTATACTATCCGACTATTATCGAAATTCTTAAAGATTTGAAAGGTCCTCTATACTTCTTACTTCGCCTTTTAACTCTTTAAATCCTTTACCTTCTTTAATAATACGTCCGCTATACCGTTTTCCTTTCCTAATCGATAAAAAATAACGAAATAATATTAGGATAGGAATTTGGCCTACCCGGCTTATTATAAATTTAAGAATTTTTTAATACTAAATTATTTAAAGGCTTTATTATCCGTTAAGATTAAAAAAGGCTCGTATAAATTAATAAACTCGGCTCTCTAACATTATAAAACTTTAATAATAGTTATTAATTCTTTATTATAAATAGAATAATTATATTCTACGCTATATATCGTTTCTAAATAAAAAGTAACCAATCGCTATTTATTATCGATTAATTATAATAATATACCGATTATTATTCTATTGGATGCGTTTATCTCTACGCGTATTAGGCATTCGTATTAGAAATAGACTAAAATAAACGTTAATAATAAACGACCTTTAAATTCTTTAAACACGGCCTAATAATTTTTATTCTAATTAAAAACTTCTCCCTTCTTAATTATAATTATTAAAAACTTCGTTATCCGATTATAATCTTTAACGAAACGCCTATAAAAATTATAAAAGCCTAAAAAAGATTATATCCCTCGTATATTCGTTAGGACTTACCAATCCTTTATAATTACGATCTTCTAAGGGTCTACTAATATACTATTAATTTTAATAATAAAACCTAGGAATTTAATTTTCTCAACGTAGAATTTGCATTTATTTAAATCCGCTTATAAGCTAGCTACCTCTAACCTCGCTAACACCTTTTTAATATAAATTTTATATTCTTCTAAATTATTCGAAAAAATAAAAATATTATCGATATATACGTTATAAAAATCGTCGAAATATCCTATTAAAATTTCGTTAATATATCGCTAAAAAGTAAACGGGCCGTTAATTAACCCGAAGGGTAAGACTTTATATTTATAAACGCCGTATTTTATTTAAAATATTATTAACTCTTTATTATTTAAATATATACGTATTTAATAGAATATTTATCGAATATTTATTTTCGAAAAAATCTTTACCTAATTAATTCGGACGATAATTTTATTAATAAAGGGCAATAGGTATTTATCTTTTCGAATAACGGCGTTAAATTTCTAATAATTTACGTAGAATTTTAATCCACCGTTAGCCTTAAGTGCGAAAAGGATAAGCGCTGCCTATAAGGCTAAATTACTTTTAATAAACCCTTTAGCTAACGCTTCGTTAATATATTTCTAATAAATTTCTAATTCGTTTATTAATATTTTATATAATAGATTATAATTAAGGTCTTCGGATTTCGCTCTATTTATTAAATTAATTTTATAATCGCTAATATAATAATCTAGTAAAATATCGGATTCTTTTTTATTAAATATATTTAAATATTTATAAATATATTTAGGGATTTTTTTTTTAATTCGTTTATATAATTCTACCTTATCCTTAGTAAAAATTTATTTTTTTTAATCGTCGATAAATCGGTTAAATTCGTAGAGGCTAATAACTCTTATATATTCTTATTTAATAAATATAAAAAAAACGTTAATATTAACGACGGTAAAATCGTTATAATATTTATATTATCCTACGCCGTTGCGTTTTAATCGGTATCGGTTACGCGTATTTTCTCTTTAATAAAGATCGTTCTTTCGTTCGGTCTCGAATATTTTAATATATTCGTATTATATAAATATCGTATCGTCGTTTTCCTATTGTAAAGTACGTTGGTTTATTAATTCGTATTCTATTTTTACTAAATTTTCGTCTTCTCCCAGTCGAACGGGTTTTTCCTTAAACTCTTCGAAAAATTCAATTAATCGGCTATATTTTATTAAAGGCGACGGTAAGGGAGTTGTATTAATAAAGGTTTCGAATTCGGAAATCTATTTATTAAATATTAAGAGAATAATAATTATTTTATCGAAGATTAATTTAATATTAACGACGTTTACTAAAATTTTATATTTCTTTAATTAATATTTATCTAAAATAACGTCGTAACCCGAATTAACGATAATTATTACCTTTTTATCGAATTTTTAACCTTATACCTTAATCGGTCCTTTTAAATACTAATTAATCGTTTCGTTATATTATCCAGTATAGCCTCCTATAACGTATAGTTAAAACCCGTATAATTTTTCTACTCTTTATTTTATTATATTATTTATAAAATCCTTATTTATAAAAATATTACCGTTTATTCCCGAATTAATAAATATATCGTTTATAAATAAAATTTTTCTATTATTACCTATTATAATATAAAACGTAATTAAAATTAATTTACCCAAATAATCTTTTAAAAATCTTTTATTTACCTTTATATTTTCCGGTAATATTTCTTTTAAATTCTTTCTAAAATAAATATTTATTAATTCAATTCTTAGGAGGGAATTTAAAATTCCTAAAGTAATTAATTTTCCGCCTTATTATCGGCCGGTTTATTATCTTCTTTATTTTTACAATTATAATAATTAACGAATTCGTTAATATAATTAAGGTTACCGCTACGGCGGTTAAAATAATTATAAAAACGGTATTTAATTTTTTTATATACAAAATACTTATTTTCTTCGAATAATTTATAAATTTCTTTACGAATTATATCGGGGGCGTAACAGGAATTACTTCGATTACTACTACCGGTATTAATATTACTATTAATAATATTATTAAAATTCTTATTAAAATTGCTAAAGCCCTTAATTTTATTAAATAAATTTAAAAAAGAGGAAGTATTTTTATCCTTATTTTTATTATCCTTTTTAACTTTATTATTATAAAAAATATATTAATTAATTTCGACTGCCTTTTTAATTATTAAAGCGTATTAATTAAAAATTATATCCTCTTATTTATATCCTTAAAGAAATACGTTCTAAATATTACCGGGGAATTTCCAATTAAATTCTTATTTCTATAAATTAAGCGGGCGATTATATTCTCCGGCTAAGCGAACGAATTTATTATAAAATTCCTAGAAATTACCGTTTATTTCGAATTTTAAATCGTTAAATTCGTAAATAGCCTTCTCCTTATAATTGTAATTATAATATTTAATACGTAAATAGGCCAATAATTTATTAAAGGTTTTAATATTATAGGGGCTATTAACGAAATAAAGTTCGAAATTTTAAATAATTTTACTAGCGGTATAATTTTTAATATATATCTTCTTAACCTCGTTATTAAAAAAGTAATCGGCGTTTAATTTAAATTTATTAAAAATATAACGATATTAAATATCGAAGGTAATAATATCCTTATCCTTCTCGTTATAAAAATAGGGTAGGTCCTTCTCTTTAATTAATAAACGTCTATAATTAATTATAAAAAAATTAATAATAGGGGTCTCCTTACAATGGCCTCCTTTATTATTATCTTCGTTATAATCGGTATGGTTAATATAATCGTAGCGTTTAAAGTTCTCGGGAATTAAAAAAGCAACCTTCTTTTTATAGAAATTAATATTTTCCTTATAGAAATTAATATTTTCTTTAATTAAAGTAGTAATTATAATATATAAATCGGCTATATCGCCGTTCCGGGTAATTATTATTCCTCTTAATTCTTCGGTTTAAACTTTTATAATTATTAAGTTATTTTTAACTTTAGCGAATTCCTTCTTTTTTTTAATTAAATTATAACGGGTTTTATTCTATTTAATAAAGAAATAAGGATAGGAAGAGTAGCCCTTAATCGAGGAATTATTTTTTTATTCGTAAAAGGTACCTTATTTATTAATACGGCCGTTGTTAAATAGGGTATTATTTTAAACTTCTCTATTATTAAACGGGTCGTTATTTTATCCGTTATTAAACGGAATATTATTTTAAACTTTTTTATTAGAATAATTAATAATTTAGCGTAATATAATAAATTAAATTTAAAATTTATAATTCTTTTCGCGCAACGCGGCGTTTTTATAACGTAAAGTTTCGTAATCGTCTAATTCGAAATCGGGATCCTTACCCCCGTAAACCTTTAATAATTAATACGTTAAAAATATATTTTTATTTTATTCCTTATATAAATCCTTACGGAAATGCTCGTTATTTATTTCGGCGCCTTTCTAATATTTTAATAAATTGGCGGCGTATTCGTATATCTATCCTAAATTAATATTTAAATTAATAATAATAATTTAATATCCCTATTATTAAAAAAGAATAACCTTAATTAAAATAATTCGTAGTTTAATTTCTTCGAAAATAATACGTACGCCTTCGGGATCCTCGATAATAGATTTGAAAGTATCGAAATTTATTAATAGGATATTACTATTATTTTATTCCTAATAATCTTAACCTGTAGTTATTAAAGCCTTAAAAATAAAGGTTAAATAACTTTTATTATATTAAGTTTAATATTTCGTAATTGTATTAATTTTCGTATATAAGAAGCCGAATAAATCTTCTATATTAAACGTATAATAAACGTTAGCGAATTTACTAATAATTTCCTAATTAAAAAACGTAATAATTTTATCTATATCTTTAAGAATATTGTAATCCTTTAAATTAGATTTATTAATATTATATAATTAAATATCCTATTTCTCCTTAAGGGTGCTAATTATAATATTACTAAGCGAACGACGCTTAAAAATATCGTCTTATTAAATAATTATATTAAAAATAATAAGTACATCTGTAATATTAAATTTAATTTATTCGATTACGAACTTATCGGATATATTCTTCTTCTAAGCCTCGTTCATTTAAACGCTCTCGGTAATAAATAATTTAATGGTCTTAACCGCGGTAGCTTTTTCGTCGGGGGTATATACTATTGTAATTAATTACGAAGGTATATATTATAATTACTTTAATCGGTAAATAAATTTAAAATATTTAAATACCTCCTTAGTATATTAAGAATAATTTTATAATTATTACGAGCAACGTAGTTACGAGAAATAAGTTTAATATATTAAATCCAAGTCTATTATAAAATTATAAAATAAAAAAGAAAAGAAGAAAACGAGCAAAGGGTACGCCCCGCGCTAGGGTTTATACCTAGGCGCGGGCGACTTACGAAGGTGGCACGCAATTACGTACGCTGGTACGGTCAACCTCTATTAAAGTGACCGCCTAAGCGACAACCGGTCCGCCAAATAGGGCCCTAATAGGGACCCTATCCGCCAGCGCCGTAATAATAATAATAATACTAGTAATATAAATACCTTTAATTTTTTATAAATAATATTAAACGAATTTCGAAACCCCTTATTTAATTATAGTAAATTAAGTAGGCATCCTTTATACCCTCCCCTATATTAACCGTTACCGCTATATTATAACTACGGTTACTATTTTTTTCATTATTATTACCCTCCCTTCCTATTAATATATATTAATAGTTTTATAGCTATTAAATCCGTTATTAACGCTACGTTTATAGCGGTTATTAATTTAATTATTATTAATCGATTATTCTTATTATTAAATAGGGTAATAATAATCGAATTTGTAAATATTATATTTAATTACTTTACGATTTCGTTTTATAAAGAGCCCGCTAACCGTACGATTTTAACGTTAAGGCGCGCCGCCGCGGTTATAATTAATTTACCGTTATCGTTATATATTAATATAATCCCCCTCTCCGCTACGTACTTAATTCCGCTATTAATAGTATTATTATTTATTATTAATAACGACGATAAGGTTATTAATTCTATAGCTACGCTATCTTCGCCACTACCGCCTATACCGCTTAATTGTATAATAAAGGAGCTAATTACGGAATTTTTTAAAATTTTTTACCGGATATATTATATTAAATATATAATAGAGGTTAGGCGGGTATATAAAATATTAATAGAATTACGTAATAAATTATAATATTTACGGTCGCTATATAATATATTAACGTTTAGGGACCAATTAATAAAATAATATATTATATTAGGGTTTTCTCTTACTCTTTATATTGCTTTTAAAAATAGGATTAGAAACTTCCTCAAAAAAGAATACGCTATATTCGCTATTCAAAATAGCATTTATAATATACTACCCCTAATTATTATTATATTCCCTAACTAATAAGTATAGTATTCTAAATACCTAAATTAACTATATATTACGTATTATTAGTACCGATACGACCGCGTTCGAATATAAAATTATACGAACCCTTACCTTTATAATTAATAATACTATTATTAATAACGTTAACGACTAATAATATTTCGAATCGAATTATAAAGAAAGAGGGGGGTTTTGTTATGGGGCTAATGCCCGTGGCTGAGTCTAACTGGCACTACTAGTCGTGCCGCCAATCGGGCCGCTAATCGCGGTCCTTACCGCCACGGCAAGCGGAGTGGCCCGTACCCGGTCCTTAAAAGGATAACTAACTAATACCGCCCAAAAGGCGCCTCCCTTCCTCCCTTTTCCCCTTCGTAGAACTTTATCGATTCGTTAAAACTTAATATCTATACTAATTATATTATACCCTTTATATTAAATTCTATTATTTAAAAACGGATAAAAGAAAAATAAATTTAATAAACGGATAGTAATTTTATAAGCGGAAGACTAATAGTTTTAAACGCAATATTGTAGTATTTTTAATATTATAATCGGACTTAATAATATAAATATTAACGATAAAAGGGAATTTTATAATTCTTAAAACGGTATATTAAATAATAGCGGTAATAATAAAAATTTAATTAAAAGTTTAATTAAAGCCTTTAAAAATAGTACGACTTTTAAGGATTATATTAAATCCCTTTTATTTAATATTACCTTTATTTTTAATACTCTTACCCCCTATTTAAATTTCGGAATAACCGAATATTCCGTTCGTAAAAAGAAATCCCCTTTTAAAACCCCAATTAATAATAATTCCGACGATAATACGGGTTTAACTCCCCGTCGTAAAAAATAATTAAAGCTCCCTAAATAAAATGGCCAACCCTATACCTTCAATTTCTTTTTTAATAAATTTATTACGGTATATAATAATAATATTAAATAAGGATTTTATAATAACCCGAATACCATTTAGTATAAAATTATTAATACGCTTCCTACCGAATATAATTAATAATTAAAGGGATTTTAGATTGCTATAATTATACGCAATAAAGAAAATTTAATTAAATTCTTCGAATAAATCCGTATAATCTTCGGTTCTTATTAAAATTAAGAGGCGGCCTTTAATAAATTTATTTATATATATTAAAAAAACGGCGAACTATTCGTTACCTTTTTAATTAATTTTAATAACGAAATATTTAAAGTAAGCGGTTATTTATAAAAAAATCCTATTAAATTAAATTATTTCCACTACGCTTTTAATAAAAAATAATACGATAAAATATTTATAATTATTTTTTCCGACGATTATTACGAATATTTTAAATAATTTTAATACTATGCGTTTAAATACGAATGAATAGTAGAATTTAAGGAAAATTACCGTTAATATTAATATAATTAAAAAGGTAAAATTAAAAATAACGGATTCTACGTCCCCAGCGCTACCTTTATTAATTATCCTACCGTCCTTTATACTTTACGTATCGCCCCTCGTCCTATTCCTATAACTTTTATTTAACGCTTAATCGATATTAATAGAAATATTATTATAAATATTATACGTATAATTTATAATCAAAATAGACGAAATCGAAGCGGTTTTAATATAAACGCTTCTATTTCCGCCTCTACTAAATATATTAAATAAGTATCGGATAAGGAATATTAACGTCGTCGAAATAATAATTTATATATATATTATAACGCCTCCAGATACCGCGTTTTAATTTATCCGTACCGGTTAATTATTCCCCCTTCCTCTAATAGAATATATATTTAAACTACTATTACTAAAATTCTTCCGCTCTTAAAAAATAATAATAATAATGAAGCTTATAATTCCGCCCCCGAATAGTAAATAAAAGCCTAATTCCGGTATAAAATCGGGCCTCGGAATTAGAAATAGAAATATCAAATAAAATAGAAGATTTCAAATTAAAAATAAAAATAGAATTTATTTTAATTCTATTTATTATTAATAATCGTAATTTATTTTATATTTTTATCGATAAGGGCTATTAATATTATATTATAATTAGTAAAAAAATTGTTAAAGATCTTTAAATCCTAATTATCCCTATTTTATTTTATATTATAAAAGGAGCATTTATTACTATAGAGGGAATTTTTATCCAAAATATAATTTAATGCCTAATTAAAGTAAATAATTATATTTATTTTATTTACGCTTATATTATCCTATTATTCGAATTCCCTATTATATTAAATAAACTTTGGTTTAAAATTATACGAATATATTTTATCCTTTACGAAAAGCGTTTATTTATAAGCGTTATTAATTATTAAATTCTTTACGTTAATAGGGAGTAAATACTTAATATACCGCTTATCGCCGATTTGAAGTCTATTATATATATTTTAACTACTACCTTTATAGGCTATATTCATAAATTAAAAAAAGAATTCGGTAATCGAATAATTAAAAAAATTATCTTCGCAATTAATCTAAAAGACGTCGAAAAAGCGCTAAAACTAAAGAAAATATATACCGAAGCCGAATTAAAGGCGAAAATCCCTAAAAAATACTATAATTTAATACCGCTTTAAATAAAAGAAAACGCCAATAAATTAAACCCCTATCGTTTTAACGTAAATTATAAAATTATAATTAAAAGGGATAAAGACGGTAAAGAATTCTTTATTTTATTTAAACCGCTTTATAATATAATAAAGAAAGAATTTTTAATTTTTAAAAAAACGTTAAAGGATTTACTAAATAAAGGGTTTATCTAAATTAATAATTTAGAAACGGAAGCCCTAATTTTATTTATACGTAAACCCGGAGGCAGATTCCGTTTTTATTACGATTATTATATATTTAACGCTATTACGAAAGCGGATTGCTACCTAATACTATTAATTAAAAATATATTCTATACTTTAAAAAGAATAAAATAATATATTAAAATAAATATTATATAAACCTTCTATAAAATTCGTATAATAAAAAAAAAGGAAGGGAAAATAGTATTTTGGATATAATATAAATTATTCGAATAGTTAATTATACTATTTAAATTAAATAATATTGAGATGGGGCGGATAAACAAGTACAAGGGTATACGGCTAGACAGCAGATTTTTTCCGAATTTTTTCGAAAATTTTTCGTAGTTTTTCATTCTGGAGGAATTCTTCCAGGGATTTTCCCTGGTCATAATCTAAGAAAAGAGGTACAGGACAAGGATGCATTATAATAAACTAATTTGAAGGAAATATAATAGTAATACATTAAATAGATTAAGAAAGAAAATTATAGAATAAATTTCGGACTTTTATATAGAAAGAAGGAAAATTCTAAAGGAATAAAAAGAAAGAAGGGTAATTAGAAAAAAAGGAAGGAAGGTTAAGCAACTTTTATTAAAATAATAATTAAACTTTATTCAATTTTTAAAATAAAAATCTTCTTCAATTTAGTAAAAATTAATTCTTTAATTAAATTTTTAAAATTTCCTAACCCTACCTTTATAATAAGTAAAAGAAAAAATATAATTAAATCGAAAAAGATATTCCTACTATTAAATTACTCCTTTCTCCCCTATAAATCTACTCCCCTCTTTATTTTTTTAATTTTATTAAAAATTTTTAATATAATTCCTTTCCCAATTATTATAGTAGTAGTAATTATTTAGGGTTATTTTTCTTCCCTATTTTAAATAATAATAAGGACGAAATTGAATTTCAAATTTCCAATTAAATTAATTAAAGCGGACTTAATATTTTAAAACGATAAAACTAGGAATTTTAATAATCCGTCGGTTATAAGAAAAGAATAATAAAGAATAGATATCGAAATAGAATTAAAAATATACTATCTTAAATATATTACGGAATTCGCTATAAAAATAAAGTAATATATAGGATAAATATAAACGTAATTATAACCTTCTTAATATTAATTATTATACATTATAGAAATGTCTTTAAAAATTAAATTAAGAATAGATTATAAATTTAGAAGATTTATAACTTTCGATATTAAATAAATAATAACCGATTAACCGAGGATTTAATAATAAATTCCTAATTCCGAAGCCGATAATTGAAGTAAATATTATTAAATTAAAAACTTTGCCCCGATTTTAATATTAAATTAATATTTTACGTAAATTTAGTAAAAGGGTATATATAAACGAATAATAACCGGCGTTAAAATTTCGAATATATAAAATACTTATTTAATAATTCTAAGAACCTTATTTTAATACGCGTCGTCGGAACTTTTAAAATACAATATATTTATTTAATAGCTTTAAACCCCTTTACGTTAATATATAATAATTTACTTAATTAAATTTAATATATATTATATTATCCGATATTAATTAAGATATAATCTATCCTCTATTAATAAAAGGCTAAATTTTGTATAAAAATATAATAATATTTTATATTAGCGTTTATTTAATAAAAGGTTCCCCCCGAATACTTTTTATTATTTTATATCTTTTATTAACGATAAATTAATAGGATATTCGTCGATATTAGTATTAAAATTAATAATTTCTATTTATAATAATTCTTAATTAGTAATTAATTTACTTATTATATTTATTAATCCCTTTTCTATATTTACTTTTTCGCTTCTTTATTTATTTCCCCCTATACCTTTTATATATTCTTTACCCTCTTCCCCCCTAAATATAATAAATTCTAATTAAATTTTTAATTATTAAATTTATCCCGAGAATAAAGATAATAATAATTAAAATTAATAATAAAACCCTAATCCCGCTCTAAATTAGACGATTATAATATTCCCTATATATTCTTCGAAGGATTTTAATCCTAAAAAGAAATTTAAAAATAAAAATATTATTAAATTCTTCTTAAATTTCGAAAATAGAACGAATTTCGTTAAATAGCGTAATAACGAAGAAAAGATTAACGTATAGTATTAATAATATAAGCCTTAATCCCGAGATATTATTAAAAGTATTATCCGCTCTATTAAGAAAAAGAACGAACTTATTACGTAAGTAAAGTTCTATAATAAATTCCGTACTATTTATTATATTTATAACTTAGAGTAAATAGATTCTAATGTAAATAAATTTTAAAACTTTTACCGTAAATATATCGAGAATAATAAAAAAGTTATTAATAATACTATTTTTAAATATTATTAATTATTAATTCGGTAAAAATAAATTAATTAGGAAATTATCGAAAGGTTAGTAATTAAACGCTTTTATAAGAAATTACCTTACCGCTACCGTATTAATTTTATTATTTATTTTAGTAAAAATAAAAATAAGTTCTTTAAAATAACGTAGATTAACTTTTTTATAAAACTTTCTAATTAGATTACTACTTATTATCGAAAGGAAAATAATAATTCCGATTATAATTCTAATAACTCTTTTAATTCCTTTAACGATAACGATAGTAATAAAGATAATAAAGTAATAAGAAAAATTACTATTATTAAGATTAAAACTTCTAATAGTAAGAAGAATTTTAATAAAAAGAAGATTACGACCGTTAAATAGGAAATTATTAAAGAACCTATTACTATAAACGCTCTAATTAAAAGTTTTTAAAATATATAAATTACTTATATTAAAATATCGAATTAACAAACTAAGAATTTTAAAAATCGTTTCCGAAATTTCCTTAAGAGTAATTATATTCTTCAAATTAATATTATAATAATATAATCGATTAAATAAATTTAACCAATAGAAAATATAATTTATTATTAATATAAATAATTTGGCTATATTTAATATTAATATAAGGATAAAGATTATTATATAAATAAAGGATAAATTTATTAAATTAAAATTAATAAGGAATAAGGCCGTAAGTAGTAATTTTATTTAAGAAATAATATTAAATTAATATAATATATTCTAAATAATATAATTTCTATTACCTTTTGTATAAACCGCTTTAGAAATATATTTAAATCCCGTATAATTTACTATAATAAATACCCTAAATATAATAAATTCTAGGAATAAAAAACCGAAGCTCATCCTAATAAGTTCACCCTTAATTTTAATCTTTTAGAGTTAAAATATTAATAAAAATAGTAAGAGGTCTAAAATTATCGCCGAATTAATCTTCAAAATAATATAATCTTAATTAATAAATTATTTTTCTAAATTAATTATAATTTAATTAGTCTATATTTAACGTCTTTTCTTCCTTTTATTCAAAAATCTTTCTTAATATTTCAAATCCTAAAATAAATTATAAAGAGGGAAATTATTATTACGCCTATTTAAACGCGGGGAAAATTAATAACTCTTTATAAACCCCCTTCTAATATAAATCGAAGAAAGAGGTTATAATTACTATTTATAAGAAAATTAAATTTTAACCCTCGTATAAAGGATATAACGGATTAAAAAAACGTACGAATAACGGTAATTAAAACCGTATTTAAACCGGCTCTTTAATTAAAATTAATTCCTACCGCCGCTATTAAATCGCTAAAACCTATAAACGAATTTCCAATTAAAACTCAGAAACTTCTAATTAATAAATCCGTCTTTAAACTTAAAGATTTTAATAATTTTAAGGATTATATAAATTACAAAATTATTTAAATTAAAGAAAATTGCCCGATTATTAGTAAAATTATAAATATTAAATTATAAATTATTTTCGAAAATATAATTATAACTACTCCCGAATCCGGTTAATTATTTAAAGAATTAATTAACTTCAAATACTACTAAAAAGCCTTTAAAGAAACCCTTTAATTAATATATAATAATAACGCTATTAAAAATAATAATTTAGAAATTAATTAATTCCGCCCGTATAATTTATAAATTAATATTATTATTATAATATTTAAAAAGCTTTTATATAAAGATTAAAAAAAGAAATTTAACGATATCTTCGCTACGTAAACGTATTAATCCTATTATTAAATCGTAAATCCTAAAACGGTACTTAAAGATGAACCAATTTGAATTTATAAAAAGGATTTATAAACTATATTCTATAGCGAAAAATTACTACTTAATAAGGAGGTTATATATATATAAAACTTTTTTATATTAATAATTAATATTAAATTTAAAGGTAATAAAAAGGTTACGGCTCTTTTAGATAATAATACGGAAATTAATACTATATTTATTAATTTAATCGATAAATTCAATTTTAATAATATAAACTATATAATTACTAATATTAATTTTAATAGCGGAAGGGTGTAATTTAAGGGTAAAATAATAGAAGATATTTTCTTATTTAATAAAGGTCGGAAAATATACTTTATAATTATTCGAAATTAATTCCCTCGTTATAAAATCCTATTTAATCTTCCATTTATTAAAAATACTAACGTTATAATAAATTATATTAACGTCGGAATTGCTTATATTTATTTTATTATAAGAAAAATAAGAATTAATATTTTCTTCGCTACTAAGGAGTAAATAAACGCTTTTGGATAGCGGGTTTAATTCCCCTACTATAATTATTTACCCTATTATTGTAAATAATACTTAGGAATCTACTCTAACGAATAAATCGCCTTATAAATTTATTAAAATAAATTTAGAGGAAAATAATAAGAGATTTATAAAAAGTATTAAAATTAATAAAGATAATAAAAATTACCTTTCTTTAAGAAAGGAAATTACGGATATTATTATCGCCTTATTATATAATAAAAAATATAATGAAGAAGTATTATTTAATTACTTTCAATTAATTAAAGAAATTAATCTAAAATATTAAAGGAAGAATATAAATAATCCTCCGGAGAATTAATTATTAGTAAAATAATAATTAGAAAATAGAATAATATAAGACCGAATAAAGAAAAAAATCCGTAAAAGCTTTTTTCGGGAATTATAAAGATTAGCAATTAAGAATACCAAGGACCAAGGGAAGAAGGTCCCGAAATTTAAAAAAATAAAGGATATTCCGTCTTTCGCTAATTTATTTTCTTCTATATCGCTACGAAGCTCTTCTCTATTTATTTAAATTAATACTTTATATAAAAGAATCGTTCAAAAGATAAAATTAATCGATAATACGCCTTTAAATAATTTTAAACCCGGTAATAATTTTAATTAAAAAAAATAAAAATTTAAAGAAATTTAATATAAAATTTAAGAATAATTAGATAACTTTCTATCTAAATAGGATAAATATATTATTTTATAATTTATAGAACTAATTAAAGGTTTTTAATTAACGCCTAAAAAATTTTAATAAATTTTAGAAAAGAATGAATTATTTAACGAAATTAAAATTGAACTTTTTATTTATATACTCTTCAATTACGAAAAGGCCCTTATTTAAGAATTTTCTAAATATAATTTTATTTATAAAAATATAATAGAAAAATAAAAAATTAAAACGGTTATTTATTTAATTTAATAAATGAAAATAATTCTTATTTTATAAGTTTTATATAAAAAAATCTATAATTTACTCAAAAAACGTATTCAACGCGGAATTTTAAAAGAGAATTATATTTTTTATCGGAATAATTAATTTCTCGTTTAAAAGAAGGATAAAAAACTCTAATTAATTAATAACACTTAGAAAATTAATAAAGTAACCATCCGTAATATTAATATACCCCTAGGGTACAAACTTTTTAACGAAGATTTTATTAAGTACGAAATTCTTTCGTTATTAAATTTATTTTTAAAATATAATAAAGTTCAATTTAATAAAGAAAATTGGGATTTAACGATATTTTTAATACCTTTTAATTTACTCCGTATAATAACGCTACCCTAAAGAAGAACTAATTTAATTATTTAATTTATAAGGGTAATAATTAAGATCCTTTATAATTTAATCCCTAAAGTATATTAACCTTATTTTAATAATATTTATATTAAAAGTTTAAAAAACCGGTATAATAACGAATTAATTAATAATAAAGGAATTTAATACTTTATTTACGAATATTTTATTAATATCGATAAAATACTACTAAACGTTGAATTTATTAGCGGAATAATTACTATAACTAAATCTTAATAATATAAACGAAAAGCAATTTTAATCGGTTATATTTATAATCTTAAAAGTAAATCTCTAAATAAAATTAAAATTAAAAAGATTCGCGAATAAATTTATTATATTATTAAAAAAATTAAACCCCGAAGAAAAGAGTTTAAAAAACCTCGAACTTTCCTAAATATCGTTAATTATTACCGGATTTAGATTAAAGATTTTAGAATTATCGCCATCCCGTTATATATTATTATAAAGAAAGGAATTAAATTAATATAGATAGAAAATTAATAATTTACTATAGAATATTTTTAATATAAAATTATTATTATTCTAATCTTTATAACCCTCGTTTATAATAATAGCGAATTAATTATTTATTTCGTTATTAATATTTATATTAAAGGATAAGGAATAATTATTAAATAATTTAGCCTCAATAAGAAATAATATCCTTACAAATTTAAAAATAATATTTAATTACCGGCCGAAATTCGTTATAATACTATTAAACGAAAGCTTCGTAATTTATTTTATATTCTCAAACGATTAAAATATTAACTTTTCGGAGCGTATTTTATTATTAAAATAAATACTCAAATCCTTATTTATTAACTCAATAGCGCAATAAGTAATATTCTTAATACCCTTTTTATATAATAAATTACTTAAATAAAATATTTCGACTTTAATATAAAATATATCCCCGGAATTAAAAATACTATAATTAATAACCTTTCGCGGAAACCCCCTAAAAAAAGTAATTTAAAAAAGAAGCGCCTTAAAGAAAATATTAACGACTTTATTAACGCCTAAATTTATTATTTTTTTACCGAGAAATATATAAAAAGGGAGCGGATCTTATTCGATAAATATTCTAATTATTCGGAAAATATAATTTACTATTTATTCTCGCTCCGTATTCCCGTATAATATAATAAAATATTTATTATATAATAAACCTTTAAAAAAAACGCCTTTAAATATTTTATTTATTATCGAAAGCTTTAATTACAAATAATTTATAAACGTATTTACTTTTATTTTTTAATTAACAATAAAACGTAATAAAAATTAATTATATAACGTTATTATAACGAAGCCGGCTATCGAAGAAGGGAAGGAATTTATAAACGGATTACTAAATATTATTATTAATATAAAATATATATTCAAATCGAAAATATAATCCGTAATTATATTATTTATTAAATATACGCTCCTAAACGTTATAAAGATAAATATAAATAATTATTTCCAATTCTTCAACTTTTTAACCGGTAGACTTTAAACGTCTAATATTTACCGAACGGAAAGGGAAAATAATAAGCGTTAATTAAAATTAAAAATAATTTAACGAATTATATAAAAATAAAAATTCTTTTAATATTAACGTCGAAATATATTATTATTTTCTTCTAAAAAGTATTTTTACGTTAAAAATATCCTTTTAATATTTTTATCGATAATAATTCCAAATTTTAAAGAAAATTTACCGAAGTATTTAATAATTTCTAAATTTTATTAATACGAATAACGCTTTATAATTACCGAATTAATAGAATTAACGAATAAAAACATTCGGTAATTATTATAATATTAATTAAATTAATAAAAGGAATTAATAAAAAATAAAAGGATTTACTCCCTTATATCCTTTTTACTAATTGTATTATTATTCGTAATAATTACGGATTTACTCTTTTTTAATTAATTTATAATTATAATCCTATTACTCCTATTAAATTCGATTATCTATCTTAAAAATTAATCGAATAAAAAAAGTATTTAGAAAAATATATAATAAATAAATTAATCGCCGCCGTCGTTTAAATATATTATAATACTAAATACCGCTTTTAATAAGCGGCCGAAAAAATTACCGATATTAAGAAAAAAGCTACCGCGCAAAAAGATTCTATTAATCTCTATAAAATAAAACCGAAAAACGCTACTATTAATATCGGAAATTTTATCCTTATTTATAATAGTATTCGGGGAATCGATATAAATATTATTAAAAAATTAAATTATAAATAGAAAAATCCTTATAAAATTATTAATATTATTAATAGGAATATTTATTATTATGCGCAATTAAATAAACTTCGTTTTAAGAAATTAATTTCTTTTAAAAATATTAAAAAATTTATTCGCCGAAATAGTATACTCTTTAATCTTAATAAAGAATACAAAGAATTCGACAATTTTAATATTATTGACGGTTTATAAATCCTTAAAAAAATTTAAATTAATAAATATTTACTCTTTATATAGGAATAAGCGTAAAAATTAAAAGCAAAGTAAATTTAAACCCGCTAAAATATTAAAAAAGAATACGAATAAAATTAAGAACTTATTATCGAATTAAAATCTATTAAACCCGAAGGCCCTTAATATTATTTTAATAAAAACGAAATCGAATTAAAATCTAAACTAAAACCCGAACTAAAAACGAAATCAATATCGCGCCTAAATTCAAATTCAAACCAACCTCCGAAATTAAAATAAATATTATTTTTTACTATTACTTATTATTATTTTATTTTTATACGAAATCAACTCGTAAAAACTTTTATTAATCTTAAAGGGAAATATATATAATATATAAAACTTTATACTTTATATTTATTTTCCTTATTCCTTCTAATTACACTCCTAAAAACCTTATTAACCCCCTTTATTTAATTAAATTTTGCGTAATTTTTTTTTAAAAATTAATACCTATATAAATAAAAATACGGAAAATTTTAAAAAACCGCAAAATATAAATTTATTTTTTTATAATATAAATATTAATAATAATCTTTAATAAAACCCCTATTCATTATTAGAAAAACCTTCGAAGTTAATTAAAACTTCATACTCCTAATTAAAATCTTCTTTATTATCTTTATTATCCTCTTCCTCATCGTTTTCGTCATCCTCATTATTATCTTCGTTATTTTTATTATCTTCTTTATTTTCTTTATCTTCTTTATTATTACCTTTATTTTCACTATTATTATTTTCGCCGGTAATAAATTCCTCGCTAAAGGAATTTAAATCGTTATTATTAATATCGATTATTTTTTTATTTTTATCATTAATCTCCATTATTACTAATAACCGTTTAAATATATCGCGATTACCGCGGATTATAATACTTTTTCTTTTTAACCCCAAGGTTTCGGATTCTTAACGTATATATTTTAACTACTATTTATAATTAATAGGGATAGGTTCTTTATTAATAACTTAACGGTAAAGAAGAATATTATCGATTAATATCGAACGGGCGCGATTAATATTATAATTCTAAATAAAATATTTAACCTAATCGGACTTTAAAATTTTAATAAATTCGGGATTAAAACCTTCGATCGGGTACTTCTTAATAAATTTAAAATTACTTAAAAATTTAATAAATATTAAATAATCCAAAGCCGTTTTATTATACTAAATATAATTATTATAAATCCCCCCCTTAATATCCCTACCCAAAGATTTATAATCGATAAAAAGAATTTAAATAAAAACGTACTCCTATTATTAATTAATAATATATATTAATATATACGTTTTTTAGAATTAATTAACGTAGTACGAATAAATAATCCTATTCCTAAAAGAAAAGATAATAATTAGTAGAAGGATATTAATAGAGAATAAAAGAATATTTATTCGTTACTAAATAATTAAATTATTAACCTAAAAATCCGCTTTTTCTTTACCTTTATATAAATAAAGTAATAATTTTATAGTTAAATTCCTTTTTTCTCGATAAAGATATAACGATTAAATAAATTACGAAGCGAATTGAATATCCGCTTTAAAGCTAATCGATATATAATAAATAAGCTAAAAAACGTAATTATAATTACTAATAATTCGTTATTATTAATACGCTACTTTATATATAATTAATTAATAATAACGGGTTTATCGATTAGATAAATACTTATAATAATATTAAATAACCGAAAGTAATTATCCTAAGTAATATTTTAAAAGGTATTAAAAAGAAATAAAAATCGATATAAAAAATAAATATAAACCTTAAAGAGGATTTGCTTTTTATTATTAAGACGAAAATTAATTTAACGTACTATTTCCGAAATATTAAAGCCAAAGTATTGTGACGGCATAGCCATTAGGGTCCTTATGTGACGTTATGGTTACCTGTCATTGGGATTGTCGCTGGCAGTCACCTGTCGGTGCCATTCACCTGTCGCTAGGTCTGGGTATAAAACTTCGATTAGTATATCCCACCTTCCGTATTTGGAAGTTTCCCTTCTTCTTTAATTTAGTATTTTCGATCCAATATATGCTTCGCTCTATCCTTAAACGTATAAAGGCTTCGCGCCGTTATAATATTGAATTCCTTCCCTTCTTGGGTCGTATAAATATTAAATTCTTTTTATATATTCGTCCTAGCGCTAGCGATATGGATTATATTTTATATCGACCCAATTAATTAATATCGATACGCTTTATAATAAATAATATTAACGAGTTTTACGGTAGAAAATGTTATCGTCTAATCTCTCGAATTCCCGAACCTATATTACTAGCGTCATTTGTAATTACGATTAAATTAACTTCTAACTAATTAGATAGCATTTTTTCTTTTTCTATAGGAGGATTTAACTTTATAGGTAAAATTAATAATTAGGGTACGGTACCCTAAGGGACTTAGAATTATAAATACGTTTATTATTCGAATTGATTAAAAGTAAATATATTAGCGGAGTATAAATACGGGAGCTTTATAGTAATTTTAATTATTTATTTAGGATTCGTCCTATTTATTTCTTTAAATTTTATAATAAAGGTTCGCTTTTACGTATTTATACGTTTTACCCTAAATACGTCGCCTTTTCTTTTATTACTTTAAAAAATTATAAAAAATATTAAAAAAATTTTAAAACCCTCTTCTTTCCCTCTCTTTCTCTAATAATTACTAAAATTACTTTTAATTAATTATAAATAATTATTATTAATATAAGCGTTAATCTACCCTTTATTATAGATTAAATAATCTATATATATTATAACGAATTGAACGCTCTATATAATTAAATTACCGAATTTGAGATTATATTTAATAATAAGCCCGTTAAAGCCGTATTCTTTAACGTCGATAAATTTATTAGTATTTAATATACTTTTAAATTTTAAAAATTTATAATAATCGCGAAATTACGTATCGATAAACGAGTTTTCGGTTTGGAGGAAGTTTAGTTTTTCTATATTTATTTATATTTAAACCCGAAAATTTAATCCTTCTTCGTTTATTTCCTTATTTAAACGGATAAGTCTTATATTTACGACGCTTAAATTTTACTTAAAGAATTATTTAAATATTTCGATAACTTTAATAAAATTTATTAAATTTAAGAGCGTTTCTAGAATTTTAAATAGGTTAAAAATAAATCGTTTATTACTTTCCTAATTAAATTCGAACGCTAATTTTACGCCGCTAAAGTTAATAAATAGCCGGAGGATATTAAATTTACTTTTATCCGCTATATAATTTTGCTGGATATTTATAAAAAATTTCGCTTTATTTTAGTACTTAGGAATTATAATAAATTCGTTATTAAAATTTAAAAATTCGTTAAAAAAGGAACGGTTATTATTTCGTCGGGTTATTCGGGTAATACCGATTATAATTCTTTATCCTAAAATACGCGCTATACCGGTAATAAAGGCGACTATATAAAAATCGGTAATATCGACGTTCGTTTTAATTCCTTCGATTTTACGTATATCTTTAAGAATTTTAAGGATAATAACGTTTTATTTTATAATTTTTATAACGATTTCAACGCTTATATTACGGAATTAAAGTAATATTACGCTAAATAATATTAAATAAAATTTTAATAGCCTATAAATATAGATTTAAAACGTTTCGTTTAAAGGAGATTAGGATTTTTATATATATAATTAAATTTTTAATACTTCTAAGGTTGAAGCTTTTTCTTTAAGGGGGGAATATAACGGTATAGCTATTAGGGTCCTTATATAATGTTATAGTTATTTATTATTAGGACTATCGTTAGTAGTTATTTATCGGTGCTATTTACCTATCGTTAGGTTTGGGTATAAAACCTCGATTAGTATATCCCACCTTCCGTATTTGGAAGTTTCCCTTCTTTTTTAATTTAGTATTTTCGATCCAACGTGTGTTTCGCTCTGTCCTTAAACGTGCAAAGGCCTCGCGCCGTCACAAGTATAACCGAAGAAAATCGTAATTAATAATAGCGATATATTTTTTAATAAATAAAATAAAAGCATTAATATTTAAATTAAACCAATTAAATATAGTAGGTTCCTTAGTAAGGATTTCCCTCTAAAGGAAGCGAAGTAAAGGATTATTCGTAAAAAGAAGGAAACCGGCGTTAGAATTGGAAAAAAATATTATACTAATTTACTATAAAGAATTTTTATTTAATAATTTTATTTTTATTACTATTATTAATATTTTATTATATTTAAAAGGAGAAAGCTACCGGGAAGAAAAATGAAGAATAATTATAAATAAAAACGTACCTTTCTTATATTTTTTTAGTAGATAATCCTCGAAGGAAAAAGCCGATAGAAACTATCCTCTTAAAATTATTTATATTATATACCCTATAATTACGAAAAACCTTTAAATTGGATAAGAAAAATAATATCCGTTTATTTAAAATAATTTCGCAAGGTTTTAAAATTTTAATTAATTATAAAAAGGGTTATAAACGCCGTTTTAAAGTACTTTTTTACTAAAAATAACGGGAAAGGTATTTTAATCTTAAAATTCGATTATAAATTAAGATTTTCGACTATACCGAAAAGTTAAAAAATTATACTAAGGGAAATTGGATAAAATTTACCTACTTTACCGCTTAAAACTTTAAATATAAATAAGATAAATAGAAATTAAAAGGAATAAATTTAGAGTATTATAAATAACCTATAAAAGGAAATTAAAAGAAAGGGAAGAATTTACAATTTTTCGACCTCGTAAATAATTTACAAAACGGGTATAAAAACCCTTTATTTATAACCCTTCCTTTCCTTCTTTTTCTTCCTCTTATATATTAAAAGCCCTTCTACATTAAACCTTCTATCCCCCAAAACTTTAATATTAACTAAAATACTATTTAATATAAATTCTTCTAACTTTAATTATAATAATTTACCCCCGATCTCTATTATAAAAATACCGAATAATTACCCTCCCGCAGTCTTTAAAATTATTCGGCGTTAAAATTAAAAGAATAAAATTTGGCCCTAATTCGGTAATATAATTATTAAAAAAATTTATCCCCTTCGTACTAGAAATAATTTAATCCATCGTAATAAGCCTTAAGATTAGAAATACCCTAAAATTAATTAATAATAAAATATTATCCCTAATAAAAATCCGACCTACTTAATTATTAGAAAGCCCGATAATAATAAATAAATAATTAAAATTATACTCTACTATATAATTATTCCTCCCGTCCTAAGATAGCCCAATAAATAATTAACCCCGACTATATCCTAAAATATAATAATATTAAAATTAATTAATATATAATACTTAATGAATATTAAGAATTAGTAAGAAGGAGAAATAATTTATATTAATTTATATTAAATATTACGAAAATATAACGATTAAATTTATACTTTAATAAACCTAATTACTATTATTAAATATAGTAAACTTTATATTAAAAATATTAATATTCGAAATAATTTAAAGCTAATCCGATATTAATATTTCCCTATTATAATTAATAATTATTTCGTTTTTATAATCTTTAATTAAAGAAAGACGTTTTAATTTCTTTATAATAATTTTTATAATTAATAATACGAACGGAAAGTTATAAAAACTTATAAAATATTCGCAATTAAGAACTATATTTTTCTAATACCGATAAAAGATCGAATCCCTAATATTTCTAATAATTAGAAATAATTCAATATAATATTCTTAATATAATAAAGAATTTAAATTTATAACTTTTAAATTTTAAAAATAGCCCGAATTTTCTTTATCGAAATAAAGCGTTAAAGAAAACCTATTAATAAATTACTTTAAAGGTCTATAATAATTAAATTTTAGGAATAAAGTAAATATTAGTAAAAATATAATTAAATCCCTAATATAAAATAATTTAAAAATATTATAATTCGGTAATAAATAAAAGTAATATATAACGCCCTTTTAACGTAGTAAATGAGAAAGAATTTACTTTCGAAAAATTAAAGGTAATTAATTTATACAATTATAAAAAGGAAAAACGGAGAAGAAAATTTTAATCCCTAACCTAAATTCTTCACGAATTTAATATATTAAAAAGGTTATTTAAACGAATATCGCCCTATTAAAATAGCTAAGTACTAATTAGTATAAGAATTTACTAATTTCCCTTATTTTCCCCGTCCTCCTAGATAAAAACCCATTATCTAATCCCTCCCTAAAATTAAAATTACCCTACTTAATAATAATTTTACTAATAATATTTCTTTAATAATTATTAGTATATAATTAAAAAGAAATTGCAATAATACTTTAATATTTTTTACTAAAAAGAAATAACTATTACCGCTAATTCCTAAAGCGAAGAGGAAGCGTATAAAGGAATAATAAATATTAATAATTAATATTAATAACTATAAGGGAAAAGAAATCGTTATAATTAATAATTTCGTTTTATTTAATAAATTTAGTATAGATAATTAACTCCCGCTTACTAATAAATTTCAAAAATTTAATAATACAGTCTTCGATATTAAATATACTCCGATATTATCCCGATATATTATATTTACAAATTATATTCAAAATATAGAATATATTATTATATTAATAGCCTAGAATAAAAAGAAGATCGGTTAAAAAGAAAATAAGTAAAAGATAAAGCGTAAATTAGTTTAGAAAGAGAAAAAAAGAAGAGAGAAAGAATTTAAGAAATTAAAAAGGTAAAAAAAGAAGAGGTCGGTTAAAAAGGATTAAAATAATTATTAATAAATTTAACTTTATAGGATTAGTAAATAAATTTAAAGGGAAATTTGAAATAGGGCGGATAAATAAATATAAAGGTATACGGCTAGATAATAGATTTTTTCCGAATTTTTTCGAAAATTTTTCGTAATTTTTCATTCTAGAGGAATTTTTCCAAGGATTTTCCCTAGTTATAATTTAAAAAAAGAGGTATAAAATAAGGATATATTATAATAAATTAATTTAAAGGAAGTATAATAATAATATATTAAGTAAATTAAAAAAGAAAGTTGTAGAATAAATTTCGGACTTTTATATAGAAAGAAGGAAAGTTTTAAAAGAATAAAAGGAGAGAAGGGTAATTAGAAAAAAAAGAAGGAAAGTTAAGCAATTTTTACTAAAATAATAATTAAATTTCATTCAATCTTTGAGATAAAAATCTTCTTTAATTTGGTAAAAATTAACTCCTTAATTAAGTCTTTGAAACTTCCTAACCCTGCTTCTATAATAGGTAAAAGAAAAGATATAGTTAAGTCGAAAAAGATGTTCCTACTATTAGATTGCTCCTTTCTCCCCTATAGATTTACTCCCCTTTCTACTCTTTTAATCTTATTAAAAGTTTTTGATATAGCTCCTTTCCCAATTATTATAGTGGTAGTGGTTGTTTGGGGTTGTTTTTCTTCCCCATTTTAATATACTAATTACATTTTAATAGTATATTAATTACATCCTCCGCGATTATTTAAACTCGTTTTATACTATTTATATAAATAATATACTTATTTATTCCTCCGGATCTTTAAAAGACTATAAATAAAAAATATATTTAATCTTTATTAAATTATTAAAAGCCGGCCTCTATTTAAATTTAAATAAATATAAATTTAATATAAAGAAGGTTAAGTATTTAAATTTTATTATTTATATTAATATTAACGTATAGGTTAACCCCAAAAAGGTTAAAATAATTTTAAATTAACTTCCCCCTATTTTTTAAAAAAATATATAGAACTTTCTAAAATTTATTAATTATTATTATATATTTATTCTTTAATTTTTAAAAGTAATTACCCCTTTATTAAAGTTAATTAATAAAGAAATTGCTTTTAAATAAATTAAAAAGTGCGAAAGCGCTTTTTAACTTTTAAAGACTTTATTTACGAAAATTCCGATTTTAACGGAATTCGATCCGGATAAGAAAATATTTTTAAAAATAAATTATAATAAATTTACTTTAAACGGGGTTATTTCCTAAAAAGTAAATAAAAACGGTAAGGATATAATTTATAAAATTATAAGCTTCTATTCCTAAAAATTTAACTTTACCGAACGGAATTACTTTATTTATAATAAAGAAATATTTATTATTATTAATTACTTAAAATAATAATCGGCGGAATTGCGGAGCTATAAATTATTTACTATCCTAACGGATTATTAGAATTTTAAATATTTTATAAAATTAAAGAAATTTTCGGAATAATAAACGCGGTAGGTAGAATATTTCTCCCGGTTTAATTTCTAAATCGAATATAAGCCTAATAAAAACGGAATAATCCTTAATGCCCTCTTTCGACGAAATTAAAATATACCCACGGACTAAAACCGTAAAGTACAAAACATTTAAATAATACTAAACTCCGCTCTTAAAAACTATATTCCGTTCCGTATCTCAACGGCCCGGGTAATCCGCTTAAGGAAGGAAGGTATAAATATATTTAAAAATCCGGATTTATAATAATTTTAATTATAGACGGAATTCTACAATTCCTTATATTAATAAATAAAGGAAGCCGTCCTTTATAATAACCGCTATTTCGACCCGTTCTTAAAATTCAAAATTCAAATTACAAATTACTCTATTAACTCCTTCGGCCGCCTTCATTACTAAAATCGTCTTTAAATTTTAGGAGCCTTTATATATACCGAATTTAAATTAATTATATTACTAAATACCGATTAACGTTTTAATATCTTCTATACTATTTTAATTTAAATTATTTATAGTTTATATATATTAGAATATTTTAATAAAAAAAGTATTATTATAATATTTTCTTAATATTTTTATTAACCTCTCCTTAATTTTTACGTCCGGTAATTCCTCTACAATTACTATACTTACAATTCTACGAAGGTTTAGAGGGAATAAAAGAAAAGCCTCCTATATTTATTATTAATCCTAGAATAATTTAATAAAAATATATAAATAAACTTTATTATTAATTTCCTAAAATTTAATAGTAATATTTATCTTTAAATTATAAAAAATAAGCTTAATAAAATCGTATTCTTCGAATTTATACCCTCTATAAAAACGGAATTCTACGCCGAACGTTTCCTCTAATATTTCATTCACTACTACAATTTTTTAAAATCTATTATTAACAATCGTAATTCTAATTAAACTAACCGCTTTTAAACTAAATTATATAAATTCCTAAACATTAAACGTTTACTTAATACCATTTATTACTTATAGACTAATAAAGGCCTAAAGTATATAAATTAGGAAATTTACGCCTACCTATATATAATCGTCAATTATATTCAAAATAATTAAAATAAATAGTACCCTATAACGTAATTAATTATTAATAACCGAATTAATACTTTAATAAATATATTTCCGTTCTTTATTACTTATAAATTCGACCCCGAATTCCCGGTCTCTATAATCAAAAACCCTTCCGATCGTTAATTTTTACCCTTATTTTTTAAGAAGCGGGCTTAAAAATTCGTTAAAAAACTATAATAAATTACGGACCTATATTAAATTATTATAACGGCTACTATTTAAGAATAAAAAAAATTCGTTAATTATAATTAATAATTTATAAAACGCTTCGTAATTAGGGATAAAATTTAATTTAATTTTAAAAATTATATTACTAACCGTTTAAAAAAGAAATTCGATTAATTTTATACGGAATATACTATTTCGAAAATATTATCTCCCTATATAATCGAATTATTTAAATTTCCCTATACTATTTATAACGTTTTCTATATCGATTTCCTATACAAAATTATTAATAACCCTTTCCCTAAATAAAAATTCATCGACGAATAGCTCCTAATTATTAAAATTAAAGGAGAATCGGAATATTAAATAAAAGAAATTCTCTATATTAATACTATTAAAAGGAAAAAAAGTTTAATAAAAAAAATCTTAATTAAGTAGAAAGGATATTAAAACCTAATATAAGAGCCCCTAAAAAATTTTAAAAATACTATCGCTCTAAATAAATTTAAAGCTCTATATAATTTAATAACGGATAATAACGGCCTAACCGACTAATATATTAAAAAATTCCTATAAAAGGCTATAAACGGGGCGAAATATATTATAAACGGAATGAAAGATTTTTAAATACAGATTAAAATAAATAATAAATTAATTAGGGCGGGGCCCCGGCGAAATTAATAATTAATCTAATTTAAATATCTTTTATTAAATTATCCTCTATTACTTCCGATATAAATTCCCTAATAATAATCTCCTCTTCCTCCTCCTTATAATTAAATATATAAATACTAATAAAATTATAAACGTTTAAGGGCTTACGGGCATAATAGCAGAAAATAGGAAGCGTAGGACGGTAATTCTCTAAGCGCAAAAACTTAACGGTAATAAAAAAAGAGGAAAATAAAAAGCGGATACTATATTCGGGGCAGATATTTAAAAAGAAATATTACGCTTCCTACTATTTAAATCTATTATATTACTTCTTATTATTTCCTTCGACTTCCTTTCCCTTTTTTCTTTTCTTTACTAATAGGGGTTATATAATAACGGTTTTTTTAATAATAATAATAATAATAGTAATACTAACGGCGGCGGTAATATTAATAGCGGTAATATTAGCGTTAATAGCGATATAAATATTATAATCTTTAATTAAGTAATTAAATTCCGTATATCGGCTATTTATTTATTTCACTTTCTCTATATTAATTATTAAATTAAATAACTATTCCCTAAAATTTTCGAATTTACGGATTGGCTCTTTAAAAATTTAAATTTTTATAATATTAATTAAACCGTTAATAATTTTAATAGAAGAAGAAAATTCCGTAGGAAGCGTTTTAATAGTAACCCAATTCATAAAACCGCTAAATAGTATTAATAATTTAAAGAACCGCTAAAAAAAGAAAAAAAGAACGAAAATTTATATAAGAATAAAGTTTTATTTTTTTAAGATTTAAAATCCTAATAAGATTTTAAATATAGCGAAGTAATTATTACGGGAATTTCTAAATATATACCCTTCGGTATATTAAACCTTAAAAGTAAATTAGATTTAAATAAGAACGGGTTTATAACCTTTATAAGCGTACTAATAAAATAAATACGTAAAAATAGAAAAGCCTTTATTAAATATAATATAATTATATTTATTAATTAAATAGCTTTTATACTAAAAATTTTAAAATTTAGCCCCGGATAGGACGTATTCGCGAATATCGTCGGGAACGGACTTGCCGGCTATATTAATAATAGTAATATTAAGCCGAATTTAGCAGGGCTTCGGCGGGGTAATTTGAAGCGGAGCTTCAACATTGAGAAGTGTTGAAAAAACACGGAGCAAAGCGTTGAGCGTAGCTTCTTCTATAATACGGTGACCCCCCTGTTAATAATCCCTGTAAATAGCCACGAGGTTTACCCGCGATTTCGCGACCTGCAATTGGTTGAAAAAAATTCTCGAGTTGGAATTGGCTGAATAAGACCCCCTATCCCTGTCCGCCAAGCTCGCTTAGGGCTTGGCATTTGAAAGTGGGTCCTATTAAGACAAAGTGGGTACCAGAATGATGAGTAAGCTGAGACGAGTACAATGGTACCACTCACGTGACCGTAGCTAGCCTGCCGGCCGAGAAAAACGGCTTTGAAAAAATCTGACGGATATATAGAAAAAATCTAAAAAGCTTATCGATAAGGGTAAGAATATCGATAAAGAAATAGGTATCAAAATGATGAGTAAGCCGAGACGAGTAGATTGGTACCACTCACGTGACCGTAACTAGCCTGCCGGCCGAGAAAAACGGCTTTGAAAAAATCTGACGGATATATATAAAAAAAAAAAATTCTATTTTCAAAAAAAAAAACGTCGTAGCTAACCTAGCAAATATACGGTTATAATATATACCCTTTGGCGGTCGGTTCGATTCCCGGCCGGAGTAAAAATAAAATCTTTTTAATAATATTTAAATAGTAAAATAAAAAATAATAAATAAATAAATAATAATAAATAAATATTAATTAATAAAATAATAATAATTAATAAATAAATAACAATAAATAAATAAATAATAATAAAAAAATGAATAATAATAAAAAAATGAATAATAATAAATAAAAAAAGAATAATAAATAAATAAATAAATAAATAAATAAATAAATAAATAAATAAATAATAGTAGAAAAAACTTATTAAAAATATAATTAAAAATATAGGAAGTAAATGTTAAGCTCCGCTTCAAGTAAATTTCTGCCCACCCGTATAAAATTTGCCGAAGGCAAATTTTGCGGGGGTACGGGGGCGGCAGCCCTCGTAGGTTTAAAAATAGCGACCTTAATAGCGCCCTTACTACGGCGAAAAGCGGGAATAGGAATAAGCGGCGGGGTAAGCGAATTAGTAATAATTTCCTATAAAATTAGGAATTTATAAAGGAATTCGAATTAAATAATAATAACGGGGGTATCTATTTTAACGGCGATTAATTAATAATTAATTAATACGCCCGTAAAAGGATTAATAAAAAGGATAATAATAATAATAAAAATAATAGAAATAATAAAAATACGTTTAATATACGTTAATAGGAGTGCGCGTTATTTAATATTTATAATTTTAATTATTCGATAAATTAAAGGAGGAAAGAAAAAAGGGAAAAAGAAAAAAAGAGAAGCGCGGGGTATATACTAAGGATATACGTTAACGGCTCGTCGTTTAATATTTAAAATCTATATAATTATATACCTACCTATATATAGTACGTTTAATTAGGAGAAGGGGGAGGCTAATATTATAGGGCTAATGCCCGTAATTAAATCTAATTAGCACTACTAGTCGTACCGCCAGTCGGGCCGCCAATCGCGGTCCTTACCGCTACGGTAAGCGGAGTGGCCTGTACCCGGTCCTCAAAAGGATAATTGACCAATACCGCCCAAAGGGCGCTTTCCTTCCTCCCTTTTCCCCTTCGTAGAACCTTATCGATTCGTTAAGACCCAGCATCTGTGCCAACTGTGCTGTGCCCCTTACAGGTTTTTAGTTTTTAATCTTATTATATAAATAATTATTAACTCTAACTTTAGCACTAAATTTAATACACTTTAATACCCTAGTAAATATTTATTATTATAATATATAATAAAATATATATACTCTCTTTTACCCTCCTTCCTACCTTTTCCCAATTACTATACTATATTACTTATACTCTACCAATTCGCTAATATATATCTATTAATAATCTTTATTAAAATTATTAAATTTATTTATTATTAATTTCGCGTTTTTATAATAATTACGGATCTATTATATACGTACCCTATATTAAGCGTTACCTTTTTTAAAAAGTCGGGGAAATCTTCCTCCGCGATATTATTATTACCTTTATTATAATATACCCTCTTAAATTACCGTTTAAAATCGTTAAAATATACTTTTATAGGGTTAAATTCGGGAAAATATAGCGGTAAATACTATAATAGAACCCCCTTCTAAGTATACGCGTATTGGAATTAGGCTCGAAGGTACTAATTAGCGTTATTTATTACTAAAATACTATTACAATTAGGAAATAAATTTATTTTTAATAACAACTTCTTTATTATCTATTCCCAAAACTTAACGGAATTTATTATACTTTAGAATATTAATAAATTGAATATATTATTTATATTAATAATTAAGAGGAAGTAATACCGTTTACTATACTCGAACCGGTTAAAAACTATTATAATAACGCCTTTAAGCGCCTAACTAATATAATAAACTCCATTCCTTCGACTTATATTAAATTTATTATAAAATACGAATATCTTTATAATAAATAAAAATATTTTTATATACTAATTTATAACTAAAATAGGGGATTATTATAATACTTTTAAATAGAATCGTTTTTTTTTTCTATTTATTTTATTGGAAATGTCTTTATATAGTCTCCTTCGAAATATATATATTGTATTCATCGGTTAAAAAAGTATAAATCTTATCGAAATATAAATTAAGTTTTACAATAAAAAGTTTTATAACCTTCTATAATATCGGTTAATATAATATTTATTATATAAATAATATAGGAAATATATTTTAAGCGCCTATATTAAAAGTTTTTTAGCGTTTTAAAGTACTTTCGAAGGTAGAAATGCTTTACTAATATCCCTAAAAGTACTTTTATACTTCTAAATACTCTTTATAAAAATATTAATAGTAGTAGCGATTTCGTTAGGGTATTTATTATTTACTAATATTATTATAATTAATACCTTCTAACGGGTATTTAGGTAATATATTATATTAATAATAGAAAAAAAGATAACGTAAATACTAGAAATAATAAATATAATATTATTATATTAATAAACGGTTTTTTTGTAATAGTTTTGGCCAATTTTGATAATAATCGATGGTGTTATTTTGTCAAAAATCGAAAAAGTGGCCAGTTTGCGTTGTTGTGTGTGCGCGCACACACCCCCTCCCGCCAAGACTGCACAGGCGTTTGAGTTTGGGAATGGCAGTAATGCTCGCCAACCGAGCGAACCAGTCTTGTGTACGCGTTCATACATCGTTTCCAATTGTCCATTCCACATCCTCGTCACGGGCTTCAACAGCAACGCCGAAGCATCTGTTGTTAGTATTAAGGCGATAACCTGTACCTCTTCTCCCTTGTCGTGACGGTCTTGGGGTTCCGCACTAGCCTCCAATGATCCTCTCAAACCCATGAGGACTGTGTATGCGATTGCTGAAAAGCTTTCGGATGCTATTGTGTGTGGGCGAGCTTGTTGATTGTTAGGATTGAAGAATTGTGCGGAAGACATGATTATAGTTGACTGAAGTTAAGCCAAACTACCTGAACCATGACATCGTCGTCGTCGAGTCCAAAACATATTTCTTTCCCTTGTGACTTTTTGCTCATTTCATTCACCTCCGTGATCAACATAATCCATAGTAGTCCCTTTGAGCCGGGCAGGCCCGATGTTTCTCGTAGCTGATAGCCTCAGGAAATGATTATCGGAAGGTCTTGAACGGGGTCAACCTTCTCAAATTACAGCAAGGCTGGAAAAAAGTTGCCAGGGATATATTGGTATATTACTGTACACATGTTAATTCTCGGGCGGTGCGCTTGTCAGATGTATGATGGACAAGGTAGGACTCACGATTGGATGGACAGCCATCTGGGGCTATATAACTCAGCAGATTGTCACCTCCATCTCTTCCCACAGGTCAGGCAGTGGTGTCCACTCAGATTCATACCTCGTTTTGTCCACCTTCAAAGACAACTTGTGTACGCGTTCGTATATTGCTTCCGTTTGTCCATTCGACATACTCGCCATGGGCTTCAGCATCAACGCTTCCAAACTCAATATGTGCTCCATTTCCATCAATGTCACTAGTATCAGGGCGAGAGCCTGCACCTCGTCTTCTTCCTTGCTAGGAAGGCCTCCGGGTTGAGTATTCAGAAACAGTACTTTCGGACATATCACCGTCTGGCCCTTGACAAACTCTGGCCACGTAATTGTCCACTTTCCGTGCTTCTCCGGGGCTATGTTCGGGTCACTCTCGCCATCGTGCCACTTGAGCCTCACATCCAGGACGGGTCCTCTGATCACCAAACGTGCTGGGATCTTGTAAGCCCCATTCCGTGCCAGTTCCAGGATCTTTTCGTTGTCTTGCTCCCAACCTAGTCGTCTCCACTCTGCTGGCTTTTGCGGGTGTGCGAGGCCTTGGTCTGATGTTGACGGTATGGTTTCGATTTCGTACTCCACGTAAATCTCGGTATCACTATCAAACACAGACACAAAAGGAAACCGGGGAAAATTTACTGGACAGCTCTTCCAGCCCGCCCATGTCCAGCTGGGAAACATCTGTCTCCGAAATCGCGATAAGGGTTGTTGTGTCGTGAACCGTGAAAGGTCCTCGCCGTGGTCGCGCGGCCACCTACTTTCCCAGAGGAGACCGTAAATCAGTCGGTAAGTGGGACCAGTGTCTACGAATTGTGAGCCCGCACCTATGTTGCCGGTCAGGTTAGAATACCTAGGTGGAATAATAGGTATTCCATAAAAGAATAAGACCTTGTCTTCTTTCTGTTTTTTCCGATTCCTTGCTGCGTATATCTCAAAGATACCATCAACAGCATCGAGCGTGTCGGCATCGAATGAAAGCTGTCTTTTGGAGAACTCCTCGAGTTGATCCCAGACGTTATCGGGATTGGACCAGTTTGCTATCCGCCGGGGAAAGATGTAGCCAAAATCCGAATCTTCATCGTCAAGGGAGAGGCAGCGAATTTCATCAAAGTGCGTATCTTTGCCGCCAGGCTTATCAAGTATTGGCAACGAGGCAACCTCGTCGCCATGCATCTCGTAGCACTGGAAATATACCATCTTATCCATAAACACCAGCCGCCGTCTAGACAGAAGCCCCTCCTGGTATGTCCAACCGCGGGTAAACCACTTTGAGCCCTCAATGGCAGTCTTGGGCATTTCATATAGTGCTAGAGAAATTCCTTTCCCATCGGTAGCATCAACTTGAACAGTGAGTTGCTCAGCCCTTGGACGTTCGCTAACCCCTGGAAGCCCATACTCGGGCCCCTCGCCTGCGGCGGCGATGATGGTCATTACGGAGCGGGAGAAGATCCGGCCCATGTTCTCGATCTGAATCTGCTTGGCTGGCAGGTCGTCCTGCGGGATGCAGTACCGATCGATCCAGAGGTATCTGTACCCCAGGCATTGAACGACTTGGATCGTGTCGCTGATGGTCAGAGGTAAGGGGTGTGGAAGGGATAGCTGTTGTTGCCCGATGAAGGGTCCTTCACATGGAGCCTGGCCCCAGACATAGCTGAGGGTGACATATTCTGGTGCCTTTGACTGCTCCACACTGGAGGTATTGCCCGAAATGGAGGTAAAGGGCACGATGGTCTTTGTGATGCAGTCAATCACTTGGAAGCCGGGGATCAGGTCCATGTCCATTCCCACGTCGACATCATCTTGATTGGCCTTGAGAGGATCGCAAGAATGATGTCCAGCCCGGCAAAGCTGCAGCCACTCTCTGATGAGACGGTAATTGACCTTGTCGCGAACGAGCTTTCTGGCAAGTATGCCGCCACCAGCCTCTCTACCCCTTGTTAACATGGTCGTCATTGAGGAGAACGAGTGATGATAGCCATAGTCGACAAGGCGCAGTATGGCATGTCGAAGTCCTGCAAAGCGGGCATCTAACCGCGAGGGATAGCCGTGGATTTGCATTGCCGAAACATCCTGTACACAATCGCCTGAATCATGGTCTTCACCAACACCAACGCAGCGCAACCGATAGCCCCGCAAGGAGTGAAAAGTCACCAAGGATAAGACTGTGTTTGAAGAGTACTTCCAGACTTGTACGTCCTGGGATTGGATTTGACAGGCAAGATAGAAAGCGCAGAAGGCACACGTTTCCCCTATAGGGTCGCCAGGGGTTGGCCAGCCGTGTCTCTCCCGGTCATCGAAGGTATTCCTGCAATCGCACAGGGGAACTTGCTGGCGTTCGTTAATGGGACGGCCATGACTGGTGAACATGGATTTAAAGTCCAGTCGGCTGCATGGTTCACAGAGCTGAACTGGCCCCGAGAAGGTTGGTTCCGTCATGTTCGGTCGCCGTGTGATGATGGTACAGTAGAGAAGCGCGCATGGGCAGTTAAGTCCGCCTCATGCTGGGTAGGCAAAAACGACCTGATGTGAAGCTGGTTGGGCCGATATCAAAAACTGAACCGACATTCAAATAGAGTTTTGGGAGGGAATCGTCTGTTTGGGGAAGACGTCAGAAGTAGTCCAGCCTTGAAGACATGATCAACTGGGGACAAATAGCCTGGTAAAAGACTGAATGTATTGACGTGCGGCTGTGACAAATTGAAATATGTACTAGGGTGCTGTGTAAAAGGGAAGAAGAGAGGGAAGGGTGTGAACTCTCAAGTTTTGAAGAAAAGGTTGCTCTCAAGTGCAAGACCCGAGTGACGAGTGAGGAACCTGAGTGAATGAGGAGGCAGCGTTCACAGCCCAAGAAAATGATAATGGGATCCCTCTCAGTCCCTTGTGGCCAACCAGGTTTTCCACCAGCTGGCGGGATTCCATTTGTCGCTATCCTCCTTTCATTGGTGGTTAGAGGTATTTGTGGCTGCCCATATTTTACAGCCTGGGCGCCCCTTCCGGGCCTGTCGTGATGACTGATGCCCTCCATTCCTGTTGTGAAGGAGCTGAGGTCTGAGTCTGTTCTTGGAGTGTTGGTGCCTTCCCAATGCGAAGATGCGCGGGGCAGGCAAGAGGTACGTACCCTGGTAGCTTGCCCCGCCAAAGTGGACACTCAAACAAAAGGGCTGTGCACGGACCTCATTTGCTTCCGAGTCTATGATCCTCTTCCGTTGGTTCAATTCTGCCGTCCGCTTCCACTCGGCTCCCACTCTCCACGTCAATATCCGCAATCTCTTCACGAACCCCTCCATCTGCGAAAAAAAAAACTATTTCTAGGCCGACAGTCTGCGTCATCCCATTTTCTTCTCTTCTACTGCTATCTCTTCCAACCAACAACCGGGCTTCCGGTTTCGGTCCACCCACCCCTCCACCGCTCGCGCGCGTGCGGCATTCGGTGACTTGATCAGTGTGCTGGCACACGTGAAAGGAAACCGATGCGCCAGTTTCAGTAGCAGCGTTCGGGCTCATCATCATCCACCAACGCGCGCCGGCTTACTGCTTGGCCCCAATCCCACATTGCTTTTCGCGCCTCTACCACTCACCGTCGTCGATACCCGTCCGCTTCATTGCTCCCACGGACCGGTCGGTTTGAGCCTCTTTTGATATCTCGCACCACACCCGCGAACCAGCGTCATCATCGGCAGCTGCCAACAATGGACATTCACCGCCGCATACAATCTCAGACCTCCTCAACCTCGACTGCAACCCCCTCCAAACATGCTTTCGAGACGAGGGTGGCCGAGGTCAAGTCGCCCAAGAGGTAAGCTTCATTTCTCCCTCGCTTCCCCAACACCTGCACCCAGCAATATGATGATCGCATTTAATGGGAATCTCTCTGATATCCATGAGGAGAAACTCTGCATCTAATCTCGAAAAACCCTGACCTTTGCTGTACCCTTTTTTTTGTCTTGTTCATCGAAACCGTCATCACACGTTGTTTGACAGGGACAATGGCTAACAGCATTACAGTGACATCAATGCTCTGATCCTCGACTATCTTTTGATGGAGGGATATCCCAAGGCCGCCGAGAAGTTCCAAAAGGAAGCAAACTTGAAGCCCAAGCAGGAAGACCCTACCATCAAGGCCCGTCAGGAGATACAGCACGCTATCCATGTTGGCGACATCCAGAAGGCCATCTCTGACCTCAATGAGCTCGACCCTGGTGTAGGTTTACCCCTCTGTCCTCTACACACCCTCCCTTGAGATGATTAGAACACGAGTTTCAATCATGCACCACGCATAAGCCTTCCGGTGAACCATTGGGATGGCCTTCGGGTTGACCCTTTGGCTAGCCTTCGGGCTCTTTGATGAGAACCAACCACTTCTTTATGATTTCTCAACCATACATCAACTTTCTTGTCATGCCTTCAAGCTTTGTCAGACTTTGACTAACAATCTTGCTCAGATTCTTGACAGTGACCCCCACCTGCACTTTTCTCTGCTTCGGTTGCAGCTTATTGAGCTTATCCGCAACGCGAGAGGATATGATCCCACAGCAGCTATCAACTTTGCCCAGGAGAAGCTTGCTCCTCGTGCTGCCTCCAACGAGCAGTTCCTTAAGGAGCTGGAGAAGACGATGGCCTTGCTCATCTTCCCGCCCGAAAAGCTCCAGCCCGACCTGGCCGCGCTCCTCCACTCTGACCTGCGCCGTAACACGGCAGCTCAAGTGAACGAGGTAGTTCTGCAACGACACACGGAGCGGCGTGAAGCTGCCATCCGTCAGCTCGTTCGCATGCGTGCCTGGGCCGAGGCCTCGTGCCGGTCCAAGAAGAGAAACCTTCCTGACCGCATCGAGCTGGGTCTCAACACCGGGGATGATAGTGGGCATGAGCCTATGGTCATGAGTTGAGAGCTTCGCACGGTTCCTGCGCATTGAAGCCTTCTCTTGCATTGGATGACGTGATTGTTTGCTTTGCTTTTCAACTTTCTATACTGGACTGGCGTTTATGATCATGATTTGAGATACACGATTGCAGCATGTTGAAGGCGTTGGGACAGGCGGTAGAACATGACGCCTTGGGTTGCTATTGAGGCATGAAGTTTTACCCAGCGGTTAGTTCGCCGCATCATCATTATTATCAGAAGAGGAGGTCACAGGACTCTAGTGCTCTACTCAATACAATTACAATAATGTTTTGACTGTCAATATTCGTTGTCCTTCTCTTGTGATTCCTTATCTTGGTGTTTCGGTCTTCAAGTGGCTTGTTGTGTTGTTGAGTTATGACATACATCTGAGGTTTGTTATACCCACGGAAAAGAGCGTATTCACACACCCAGATCCAACGATCGAAATCCAAATCGAGCCCTTCCATCTCTCGTAAGAGTGAGTAGGTCTATTCCATGACCACGGGTCCAAACAACCTCAACCCTGCTCCGCATAATCCACCCCCATGGACTTTTTCGTAGCCGTCGGACCGAACATTGTGGCTGGTAGGTATCGCTCTTGATCTCATGGGTTAAGTTGTTTCCACTCGTCCGCCTCGTTTCTTTACTCCGTACCGACCACCTGCTCTTCGGCAGACTCTTTACAGTCATCACAGGAAGGAACCTCTGATCTCCTTTCCTAGGTACCTACCTTACCTTCCGGGGAAGCTTATTCCCGCCGCTATTCCTGTTGAGCAACAAGAGGGAATGTACTACTTTTCGTTTCAACACCACCCGGCCCCATGTTACACGTTGTTACACGTACGTGTGTATATTTACAGTGTCAAGTGTCAAGTGTCTGGATACTCACTCACTACTTTGTTAGATTATTTTCCGAGTTTATAAATCCAAAACCTACTCGTTATGTTAGTTGTGTTCACACGAGAAGAGGTGAGGAAAGAAGTACGGGAGTATGTTGCGAAACGAATGCCCCTGTTCTGGGTTTTGTATTTCTCTTCATTCTCTATGGTTCTGTTGATTCCCATGTAAGGTAGAATGAATAACAGTCTGTCTGTAAGTTATGTACCGTCTGAGGCAGAGGTCTTCTGTTGTTCCCTCTCTTTGTTGATGTTGCCTGTAGACGCTGTTGACTGCTGAAGAGGTAGAGGTAGAGGTGCTGTGATCCCTCTTTTCCCGCTCTTTTCCCCAATCTTTCCCCTTTCGCAAAGCAGCAACTCCAGCATCAAAGCCAACGTAGCCCGTACCAGCTTCCTTACGGCCCTGCCCAGCCTTGCAGCGTCCACCTCTCCCCCCTCTTTCTCCCATATTCCCCCTTCCTTTCTTCCTTCTCCCAGCCCAGACCAGACCAGACAAAGCCGCCTCCCGCCCGCGGCTTACTTAGTCCTAACAATCTTCAACTTCTTAGGACTATACAAAAAGTTGTTCGCGTACGCCTTGGGCGTGAAGTGGCGCTGGTTCGGCTCCTGCACGAAATACTCGTACCCCTGCTTCTCGGCGAACGCGATCGCTTCCTCCTTGGTGCGGAAGTTGAGGTGCGTCCCCTGGACAAAGTCGCCCGAGGACTGCCACCCCATCAGCTGGTTCTCCCAGCGGTGGCCCTTTTCGAGGACGTCCCAGTCCATGCGCCACATGACGCGCGAGTTGGAGGATTGGGTGGCGGGTTTGGAGGGGAGGTAGATGCTGGGGGAAGGTTAGTGGGGAGATGGAAAAGGGAGGGAGGGGATGGGTAGGATGAGAGGAGGAAGGGTTTGGTTTTGGTTACGCCTGTTCCCTGGTTGTAGACTAGATAGGCGTTTAAGAGGTAAGGTAAGGACTTACCGGACGGTACGGGCCTGCAATTCCATAGGAGCACCAGAGACGACGGCCGCGGGCAGGATACCCTCTTCGGAACCATCTTGGATGTGCTTGGGGACTGGGGTCCAGGTGCTGCATTTCAAGAAAGCAAATATGTCAGAACAGTGCAGCTCTCTGGACCATGTCCTAAACGTTACATGATGACTTGTGCGTAGATAGAATTCGTATTTGGCTTATGGATAATGTGTATATGTGGTGATATGTGTAAGTCGTGGGAATCATCGGGGCGCATACGAAGTAGCTATATCAATGGGAACATCGTAATCGGGCGAGTTCCGCTTGGGCGTGTTCAAAGGGGAGTCCTCCTTTGGGAGCTTGTCGGGCACGCGGGCGGATTCCGCAGAGTCGTTGCCGGTGCCGCTGCTGGCTGCTCGACGCTGCGAAGCAGTCATGACAGAAGAAGCTCTGGGGATCGCATTCGACGAAGTGCGCAACATGCGCGCCGCCGAGGCCGTGGTAATTCGTAGTGCGGACATCGTTCGTGGGTTTGTTATCAATTACACCCGTCGACCGTATCGTGCAAGGTGTGGATGGAGTCGGAGGTGGATATTCGATGGGGGAGCTTGGTCGGGTCCAATTCCCACCGCGAAGAGGAGTCGCAATTGCGATTGTGACGAACTGACGATATCCCAGCTCTGGAAAGCAAGTCGAGAGAAGCACTGACCACCTCTTCTCAAGTGCTCTGTCGTTGACGCTGCTGTGCTGAGGCTCTGGGCTGCTCTCAAAGTCGAAGCCGTCAATGCCAAGCCCAACCCCCACTTTGTCTCACCCAATTGGTCAACCGGAAACAACCGCGCAAAGATGTGAGTGAGAGAAGGAATGTGCAGTGAGTGAGAGGCCCGTGCACACCCCCCTCCGCCGGACGCACGCACGCGCGCAGAGTGGACGGCAGCCCGGTTCAAGTTCGCAGAGCCAAAAGAATGGTCCTTGCGTTTTAACAGCTCAAATCCTCGTTGACAACATTTCGGACATCACATCCAAGTGCTGAACCACCCACCGACCGCCAAAATGAGCTTCGTCACCCGCCGTGCGCTCTCTACCCTTATTCCCCCCAAGGTGAGTTTTTGTTGTATGGGAGTTAACTGTGTGGCGGTGCTGGTTGAGGTTCCGGAATACTGACGTCGATGTGTGTTGCTAGGTCGCCTCTCCCAAGGTACGTTTGAACGATTTTGATTCAACAACTGCGATTCCGATGAGACGAGATATGATTCGACAAAACACAAGATGGATTTGGGTCGAACTGCGAGAACTGCGACAACTGCTGCAAGGAATGATGAGCTGGAAGAAGACCAAGAAGCAAGAGCAAGGAAGAATGGGATACAACTCGGCATTGGGCGATGCGCAACAACCACAATGGAGAGATGCGACAACGACAACAATGCGAACACAGCAAAATACCGAACCGGATGATACGGAGGCATACGAATTGGAGGACCTGGGCTGGATCATGTCAGAAAACAACAGGAACAACAGCAGCAACAGCAACGGAGCACGACCACGAGCAGAAGGGGAAAACGCAGGAGGAACTTGATGATGATGCGACTGGCGAAGACATATACAGAAAAGCAAAGGAGGTCCAGGTTCCAGTGGCTAACTTCGACAACCCCAACATAACAGGCCATTGGCGGTGCCCCCGATGCTGTCGCCATGAAGCGCGTCGTCTCCTTCTACGAGAAGCTCCCCCGTGGTCCCGCTCCCGAGCACAAGGCCCAGGGCTTCTGGGGCAAGTACCAGGCCAAGCACTTTGGCAAGAACCCTACCGCTAAGCGTACGTCACACCCGACCCTTGGAACCGAGACACCAGCAGATATTCCTATGAGGAGGCAAGACTATGGGAAAACTGCTGGAGGAATGATATATAGAGCGGGGGAAATGCTGACATATGAAAACAGCCATCGTTCACGCCATTGTCGGTCTTCTCATTGTCGGCTATGCCCAGAACTACTACTTCCACCTCCGTAAGTTCCCCTTTGGGCTACCTATGAATAGTGTATGGAAGAAAGGGGGCAGCTGCTAACATCTGATACCAGGCCACCACAAGAACAACGCTCACTAAGCGGGTGGACAACAAACATGAGATATCCCTTTTCCCTACTTGGCGATGAACACTTTAAGAAATCAGCCGTGTATATAAGTGCTATCCAATAGATGGAGTGGTTCCCCTAGGTGCCTCCTGACAATCAACTGATGCCAAATGGGATTGATGTGAAACGAATCACATCAACAAGATTCACCTCTTCAAAGGAGGAGGAGATGTGTTCAACAGCAAGCATGGGGATGAAAAGCGGGAGTTCGACCACGTGAAGGCTGGAGAAGACTTGAATCAGGCACGCCAAGACGATCTTATTATGGGCCATGCGTCAGTACTTCCAGGTGTAAGAAAATCCGGGGAATAACTAAGTTCTTGGAAGGAAGTCCATTATTGCAAGCCGCTCAGCCGCTCAGCCGCTCAACTTCCAAGGCTGCGATCTCAAAGGGTGAGAATGAGAACAGCATCCAGCATCCATCAATGAAAGAAGGATCATGAGAATGAGCCATGTAGAAGCTTCTACCGCCACTGCTATCGCAATGGTAAATTGAGCATTAAAGATATGTCATCCTCACGAGCTTTCCATAACGCATGGACGTAGATAAGGCGAGTGGCTGTTGTCGATCTGAACGTTGTGAAGAAAAAGGACCCCTGGACTTTCTCGCTTGCAGCCTTGCCGTTTGATGATGTCCGTGCACTCCCATTGGGTCAGTCTGGAGAAGAGGTCCAAGCTCCCTTTTTGGTGCGGGTCCGCGCTGGGGTGGCCGGCCGGGTCTGCGCTAGGCCGGAAACAAAGCATGGGTGCCACCTGAACAACAGCTCTCTGCCATGCACTGCAGTGAACTTGTGAAGTGACCTTTCGACCCGTGGACGGCACCTCAACATTTCAGTTCAAGCAGACAGTCCACTGTGACAACACGCAGTTGCAGTCACTCACTCTCAGCCCTCGTCACTTTGGGAGCAGCCAGCCTTGTGGAAGAAACAGAGCAAACAGAGAGAACGGACTGTGAATAATCCCAAACCGCACAACGAGGTGAGTAGTCTTTTTTTTTGTTTGTCGTGAAGAGATGAGAGCATGAGGACAACACATCAGTCAGCCCAAGTCAAGTCATCTTGAAATATTGCTTGCTTGCCTTCACTCTGAGTAAACGGCAGCCTGGTTCACCGGTGAATGTTTGGTGTGGCCGAGTCCCTTGTGGTAGGCTGGCCCAAAAAGAGAGAGAGAGAGAGAGAAAGAGGAGGTTATTCACAGTTTGGGAATAGGGTAGAGGTACACCCGAGACCCGAACTGATGAATGACAAGAAGTGGAAGAGAGAAAAAGAAACCTGAAGCCAGCCAGCCGCATCCGATCGTTGCCTCGCCTGCCTCCCCTCTGCCGCCTCTGTGCTCCACGGCCAGTCCCTAACCCCCAAGTGCCCCCCCTTCAGGTTCTGTGCTCGCCTCAGCCCAGTGGCCCAGTGGCCCAGTGACGGGACGGAGCCGGAGAGCGTGAGCCAGTAATCCACTTCCATTTTCCATCTTGCTGCACCTCCATCACCTTCACAGGTCCCCCATCCCGTCACTCCTCCCTAACCTATCCTCAACCTCAACACAACGTCGTCCGTTGTCGTTTCCTTCCCCACCTCCACCTTTCTCCCTTACCCTCTACAAATAACACGACAACGAGGATTCATTTTGTAAGTCGACCTTTTTGAGGCTCAACAGTGCATTGTGATAGAGAAACACTCGGAGCCTTCCTGCTGTCCCCAAAAAGCAACCTCAGGGAGGGGTACGTACCTACCCATACCTTACCTCGACACTACACCACGCCTGCAACCTGGGACCTTAGTCTGGTTGCTCACCACCACCTTCTTCACTCGAACCTGCACCCTCCTTCCAAAGGTTGCTTTGGGTTCCCCAGCTCTACTGGACTCTTCTCCCACTTCACCCCGACCTCGCCTGCCTAGCTCTACCCTCTTCGCTCTTCCTCTCCCCCGCACCCTTCTTCCATCTTCGTCTCAGCTCTTGTCTGGTCAGGCATTCTCGTTGCGCAAAAAGTCGCATCGCATATTCGGCGCGCGCTCTTTTGTTTCATTGCAATATCCAGCACATATTCAACAGCGATACTGACGGAATCTTCACCCAAACAGTCTACCATCGACATACCCCGCGACAAACCACCACGCCTTTTTTTTCTATTCTCGAGATACCCCCGGCGTATTACGCGATCCCTTACGAATCCAGAAGCAACCCCCGTCGCAACGACCAAATTCAGATATCTCACAGCGTATGATGGCCGCTGAGGTAGCAAAGGACCGATCTGATGATGCAACACACGTAACTTCCGAGGCCGAGCCCGTGAGTAGCAGTCCACTGCTTTCCGAACCCAAGCAGGAGTTCTGTTTACTGACACGCCCATTCTCTTCTCAGACCATCAAGATCGATGCCCCGGACGCGCAGAATGCTCCACTCGACCAGTCGCAAGTAAAAGGCGAAACCGCCAGCCCTGCTACGGAAGAGATTGAGAACAAGCACATATCCGACATCGCGAACGAAGTGGTAACCTCGGCCGAAGTTAGTGTGAGCGGAGGATCCGACAATGAAGCCGCGAAGGGAAGCAAGGACGACAAGCCCCGCAGTTCCTCGACTGTCAAGAAGCCCGTTGCCTTCAAGGCCATCAATGTCAACCAGAAATTCCTCACCACAAAGGCCACCACACCGGCCGCCCCAGCCAAGGTTGCGGAAAAGCCAGCGGCGACGGCGACCCTCAGTTCTACCTCTGGAAGTCTGACAGCTCGGCCCAGGCTGATCGCAAAAACGGGAAGCGGCTCGGTCAAATCTGCCACTGGCGCTAATGGAAAATCGGGTAGCGCGCCAGATCCAAATGCGGTGTGGAACAAGAATAGACGTGAGCATATGGCCATACCCAAGGATACGGATAGATGGATAACTAACAAGCAAACAGCTGCCCCACCTCCGGAGCCGAAAAAATATACGGACGAGGAGCTAAAGAAATATGGAATTCACATGGCAAACCGTCTCCAACCCGAGGACACGAAGGGTCAGGCGAATTGGGCCGACATTGACGACGACGACGAAGATTGGGCGCCAGAGACGATCACATGGAAGGACGGTACCAAGATTGCTATTCCACATACCCCCGAAATTACACCAGCACCTCCCGCGCCAGCGCCTGCCGAACCGGAACCCGTTCCAAAACCCGTCGAAGCTGTCAAGGAGAGTGTGGCTGCAGAGAAACCGAAATCACCCGCGCCAGGCCACGCGTCTGTCATTAAGCCTGGAGTTCTGGGGTCTGGAAAGGGTCTTATTCTCAAGGGTGCCGCCGAGAAGCCTACGCTTGTAGCAAAGCCTCCACCGCCGCCAGCGCCCGTCAAGTCACCGTGGGCACAGTTACCAAAGGTCGATAAAGTCTCTCCTATGGTTGTTGAGCCGCCCCCGCAACCCCCGAGTCAGCATGCACCGAAATGGCCCTCGAGAGATGGACCGGCTCAGTATACCGGATTTCCTCCTGCGGGACCGAAGGAAATTGCCGCGGATGATTTCAGCCGAGGACCGTGGAGAGATGGACCCCCAGGTGGTGGTAACAGGGAGCTATATAATTCGCATTCAGGACGCTACGAACCTGTTCAGGACCGTCGCGGATCGATGCGCCCAGAGCCGCAGTACGGCAGACAACCTGCTGTCTTGCAACGCCCTGCCCATAACGACCACCACGGTCCGGCCGAGCCCTCTGCCGCTTTTCAGACACATAGGACTAGCGATCAGCATGTGCCGTACGGTCGTAGGCGCGGCTCCTCCAACGTCAGTGGCGTGAGCAGCGGCTTCCTCAACCGTGCCAAGGGCTTCGAGCAGCCATTGCATCCCCCCGAGATTCTCAACGTCAGACGTGAATCGATGACCGCTGGTAGCGACGGCCCCGGGTCACCGAGGAACTTCTCGCCTTCTGGCTTGCAGCATGGCCCCCGTCATCCTCACCCGCACAACCAGGGTTGGCCACCGCGGGTTTCTCCAGCCGTGGGTCACGCGGTACCAGTCCCGCATCATCACGGCCCTCCTGACATGGTTGGGGTGCCTCCAGTTGGCCCGCCACCTGTTCAGGAACAAGTACCTATTGTCACCGACCAAGAAATTGAGCTGCAGAAGAAGCTGATGCGCGAGAAGGTTGAGGCTGCCAGGAAACGGCGCATGGAAGAAGAAGAGCGCGAGGAGGCAGCTAGGAAGGAGCGGATCCGGCTCAAGTTGCAGGCGCTGGGTCCTGCCCCAGAATCCAACAGTGCCAAGAAGGCAGCCGCGAAGGAGCATCCCGCTCCCTCAACAACGGAAGGTGCGCCTCAGGCAGGCACGACTGACGAGCACAGAACCAGTGAGAAGGCAGAAGTGAAGACGCCCACATTCACTCAACCCGAAAAAGTTGAACAGCAACCAAACGGCGCCCCTCCACAGCAAATCCTACCAGATTCTGAGCCGCTCGAAAACCGTCAACCTCAAGGCACCAACACACAACAACAACAACAACCGCTCTGGAAGCAACAAGGACGGTACACAGCTACTTGGGGTTCGCAGACCTCGACCAAGAACGTCTGGGGTCCTCCGACCAACAATCGCACTCTAGGAAACGGCACTTTCAATCCCGACCTAGGCACATCACCGCCCCCGGTTTCCAACAAGCCTGGACCCGGCCCAATTGCCCCTCCAAACCGAAACACCATGGGCTCCAAGACCAATCTGTTCCCCGACGGTGCGCCCGCTCGGCTGCCACCCATTGCCCCGCCTACCCAATCCAGCGCGTCCTCTGGCCGCATGTCAGACAGCGAGCGACAAGCCAAGGCGAACCAATGGGCCAATGCTGCGCGCCTCAACGATCAGGCCTTCGATGCCATGCTCAAGGAGAGATTTGCCGAGCAGGATCGTCGCCGCGCTGAGAAGGGACTCACGGTTGAGGATGTCCAGCCTACTGTCAAGGATGTCTGGCGCCCCACCAAGCTCGACGAGAACGGCATGAGAGTCGAGGCTGGCCCCCGACAGACCGTCCGGGTTGGCAAGGAGAACCCTTGGGCTGCCTCTCAGCCTGCTCAGCAGACACAACCACCAGCTGCGAACACTATGCTCGCTAATGCCGGCCCAGCGCCGCGCACTTCATCTAGGTTCTTCCCCAGCCGTCAACAGACCATCGCTGCTGCAGAATATGAGCGTCCTCATTCCCCCTCGCCCCCTCCCCCCGATACGCAGACCACGGGACACCCCGCTTTCGATGGCGATGTCAAGCACCCCCATGTGTGCATTCCCACGCCTCGTCCTCAAGTTCGCCTACCGCCTCCCGCCCAGGCGAGAGAGGAAATCAAGGTACAACACCCTGAGGCTCCCAAGCCCCAAGGCCCGTCCTTCTCGTGGGCTAACACCGTTGCGTACAAGGGCGAGGAACGTACACCGGCACCTGCCCCGGGTAGCCCTTGGCAAGCTCGCATTGACAACCTACTCGGCGCTCGGAAGCCATCCCACTCGTCGCAGAAGCCCGCGCCGGGAGTCGACTCGACAAGTCGCGCTGCCTATGAGCATGCGTCTGAGACGTCAGTCACAGTATCGCTTACGGCCTCAATGATCGCCGAAGCGTCCCCTACCACCAAGGTCATGGACGAGGATTGCTTTGAGGAGCAGGAGATGGGCTCCTTGCCTACTGTCCGCATTCCCACCGAGCTTCCTGACATGACCTGGATGCCGGCGCCTCCATTGCCGCCCAAGCCTCTCCCTCGGAAACTCTTCCCCTTGACGACCAGTGCCGAGCCCATCCGCATCGACTCCAGCTCTAATGGAATTGGCAGTGTTATTCGCATTGCCTTCCCCGGCACTGACCGTCATCCGCCCTTCGTCACCGCTGTGACCATCCCGTTCAGCAGGACCCGCAGCAATCCCCGTCGTGGCGGTGGTGCTCCGCGTGGAGGCCGTCACTCGACTGTGCCTCACAATCAGCGCGGCATGCCTGGCGGTCGCGGCAGCGGCAGAGACCGAGACCCTTCTTCACCCAACGACCAGGGCCCTTCTGGTCCTCCTACCGGACCTAACGGATCACATCAGCAGACCAGAGGCCGAGGCGGCTATAGGGGTAGGGATAGCGCCTGGTCTAGGAGTGCACCAACCGCAATTCAGACTTCCTAGAACGGGGTCCGGTTGCTTATGAGGAAACGAGAACCAACAGCAGGTGGTGATGATTCCAGGGCTGCGGATCAGGAGGCCGGCTCCTCGGATCCCACCACCGCTGATTCCGGTCTGAAGGAGAGGAAGCCTTCGGCGGATAATGTCCAGCGACTGGTGAGGCATTTGTCATGTCGAGCTGGTAGTCAGACAGAAGCGAGAAGAGCTGCTTCCCGAGCGCGTTTGGTACCCGAAAAGGAGTGAGTTGATATGGAAGTCCAGGAAGGAACACGAGGAGGAAGCAATGTGTTCAACATGGCTGAGCGCAAGGTTTGGGAAGATATGTCAGCCGAACGAAGGTGACAGGAAAGCGGAGAGAGTTCATAGAGGCTCCAAGGAGAAGGGAAGCCCAATACTTTCCGCTCCAATGCAGTAAGACGGATGGACAGCCTTCGCTACATACCAACCTCCATAAGGGCGGGGACGAGCGCAGCAAGAGTTTAATACAACCACTCAACACATCACACGATACGAAATGGAACGACCAAAAAAGAGCCTTTTACGATGAAGAAAGGGTTTTTTTTTTTCACACGGAACTCGGACGGGATGTTTCTGGTTTGGGGATGAACCGAACGCGGAGATCAAAAGAAGAGTTGGGTGAAATTACATGGATGCTTGGTGCTAGCTAGCTTAGTGCATATTGTGTATGGCAGACACATATGGTCGTCGTCATCATTGTGTGGGAAGCACCGATAAATAAAAAGCAATGTCAAAATCTTGATGATGGTTTGTTCGTGGCTCTTTACGCTTGTTAAACAGGTTTTCGTAGGTGTTGTAGAGGAGATAGCCAGGATAGCTTATCATGGGCTCAGGGGCTCAGGGACATAAAGGGTCGTAAGGGAAGGGTGAGGTTAGGTTGGTGTCATTGCTCTCTCCATTTGCTCTATCTAATGAGAAAGTTTGTTGTATACAAGTTTGTGAATAGCTTCATGGCTCTGGGGAAGTGATGGCAAGTGTTGCCCCTGATTGATGTGGCGCGTGTACAAGGTTCAAGACTCAAGCCATATCTTGTAGACAAATGATTGGCTCGATAAGCAAAAACCCCCAGGACAGCCTCGTCCAGTGTTACATCGGGCGCAGATATCGCGGGGTCCTCCGCCCTTCGAGCCTTCGAGCTTCTCGATTGGGACTCGACGGTTCCCGCATGGTTGCCCCTGTGGAGGGGTCACGGTTGCAGTCCAGAACGTTGGTCAGACTCAAAAAGTGAACATGCAATTTTTTGGTCGTGTGAGGGCTTTTGGAGGTTGTCGCGTGCCTGGCTGCCTGCGCGTTTTGGTGCTTCGTGACTTCGTCTGGTTTTTGGGGTTTTGGGGGTTGCAGTTCGAGAACGCCGAGACGGTTGCATAATGAGACAGTGTCTAACCCAAAATAGCCGCGCCTCTCCGCACGAGTGTCGAGACAACCATCTACATACAGGTTTAACGTCGAATGCTTGGTGTCTTGAAAGTTTTTTCGCTATTAATTGCAAGCTGATACAAACCTAGGAGAGATATGACCTATTTATCCTCTCTCAATGCTGGTCTTCGCCTCAGTTTCTTGAATGCCATCTTCATGACGGCGAAACAACTTGGGTTGGTGACGAAAGAGGTGTGTTGCCAAGCTGGTTTGCGTTAGGCACTGTCCAAATAGCAGACGCCCTGCTCATCTTATCAACTCCAACTTTTGAAGAGGTTTGAAAACGCCTCCTTCAACATCCAGGTCCAGTCCGAGGTGAATTTGACTCGGTCACTTTTCCTTCACCAGTCATCCTCGTTCTTCTTTGAAAGCGACATTCTTATAGTCTTTTCATCCAAAGATCGACAAACCGTCTCCCTTTTCCGCCTTGCATCTGCCTCGTCGGTCGACGCCAACCGCCCAAGTAGAACTCTCGTCCCCGACTTTCCTCCCAAGGCAAAGAAAAGACACAAGGACCCTGACAAGCAAAAAAAGGCAACCAATGATGTTGATGCGGTGACACTAAACGATAACACAACACAACAATATCGATTAACTAACCCCCTGGACCTGGGAGATATAAAACCTATACGGTTCATCTTATCTATACAATCTGCAACCTATCGATTTCTCACACCGACCGAAATATCGATATTCGAGTACCGATATTGGATTGCAGAGGATCGACCAACAACAGGACCAACCAACGACAGGATCGGCCAATCTGCGTTCACACCTATCAAGCCAGCGCAACAACCCCTGAGGACTTGAAGAAGGGAAACACAACATACTTACCCGTCCTCCCGTCCTCCTGTCTCCCGCTCCCGAATCTTTGGAACCTCTGTTCCATCTACCGTCTCCCGCTCACCATATCCCTACCCTACCTCCCCAACCCACCCCTCGCCCAACCCTCACCATGGACAACAACACCCCATCCCCCTCCCCCTCCACGCCCACCCCCACTCCCCAATCCATCGTCAACCACCTCGCCACCGACCTCAAAGTGCCCCCCTCCGCCCTCCGCATCATCGAAAACCCCGAAGCAGACCCCACCATAGCCAAACGCGCGCACTACGCCCCTCCCTGGGCCGACGTCTCCATCATTGGCATCGCCGGCTCTTCAGGCTCCGGGAAATCGACTCTGAGTCAGGCGATTGTCAAAAAGCTGAACCTGCCGTGGGTGGTTATCTTGAGTATTGATAGCTTTTATAAGAGCTTGGATGAGGAGAGTAGTAGGAGGGCGTTTAGGAATGAGTATGATTTTGATAGTCCGGAGGTGAGTTTATTCTTTCTTTTCCTATGAGTGATGAGATTTAGGGGGGAGGGGAGGGGGGAGGAGGGGTGGAAGGGGAGAGAAGGGGAGGGGAGGGGGGAGAAGGGGGAAGGGAGAGAGAAGGGGGGAAGGGGGAAAGTGGGAAGAGGAAAGGGGGAAGGGGAAACTAAAAGGGGAGAAAGACGGGCGCAGGGAAAAAAAAAAAAAGAGAAAAAAAAGGTGGTGGAGAGGGGTAGGGACGGCAGAAGGAGAGGGAATGGAAGACAAGAATAAGGAGAGGGGAAAAAGAGGAGGAGGAAAGGGGTGGATGTCCGGGAAAGAGTCGGGATGGAGGGAAGAAATTGGAAGAGAGGAGAGGGAACAGATGAAGGGGGAGGAGAAGATATGGGAAAGGGTGGGAAATCAAAGAAAGAGAACGATGGCTAACGAGAAAACAAAAATAGGCGCTGGACTTTGACGTTCTCGTTGAGAGACTACAGGATTTGAAGGCTGGGTAAGTTTCTCTCTCACTCTCACTTGACTCCTGCAAAAAGGAGGGAATTCAAAGAGGCTAACGGGGATCAAACAGCAAACGCGCAGAAATACCCGTCTACTCATTCGAAAAACATGCTCGCCTCGACCGTACGACCGCCATTTACTCGCCTCATGTCCTCATTCTGGAGGGTATCTTTGCGTTGTATGATCCTAGGGTTTTGGACCTGTTGGATATGAAGGTATGTTTCACCAGTATTTGGTACAAGATTGCGGAAGCAGGGACTGACGATGAGACTAGATCTTTTGCGAGGCCGATGCCGATACTTGTCTTTCGCGAAGAAGTGAGTTTGTTTCAATGAAACTGGGGGTTGCTATGGGCTAATGAAGAGCTACAGTCCTCCGTGACGTCCGAGACCGCGGCCGCGACGTCGACGGCATCATCAAGCAATGGTTCAACTTTGTCAAGCCCAACTTTGAGAAGGTAAGCTTTTGCCCTATCTTTTTCTTCACAACAAGTTACTAACGAGAACAACAGTTCGTCGACCCCCAACGAAAAGTCGCCGACATCATCGTCCCCCGCGGCGTCGAGAACCACGTCGCCATGACCATGGTCACCCAATTCATCCAGCAAAAGCTCCTGGAAAAATCCAAGCGTCACCGCGCCGCCCTGACCCGTCTCGAGTCCCAAGCCCGCCACCAGCCTCTATCCAACAAGGTCGTCCTCCTCCCGCAAACCACGCAGCTCATCGGCATGAACACCTTCATCCACGACATCGACACCTCCAAGGAAGATTTCATTTTCTACTTCAACCGGTTTACCACCCTGCTCATCGAAAAAGCAATGGATAACATCCCCTTTGCTTCCACCACCATCACCACCCCTCTCAACCTCACCTACGCCGGCCTCAAACCCAGGGGCGAAGTCTCAGCCGTCGTCGTCCTCCGCGGCGGCGCCGCTCTCGAAGCTGGTCTCAAGCGCGTATTACCCGATTGCAAAACCGGCCGCGTCCTAATCCAATCGAACCTACGCACCGGCGAACCGGAACTTCATTACCTCGCTCTGCCACCCGATATCGCCAACCACGAGGCGGTTTTGTTGCTGGATGCGCAGATGAGTTCAGGCGGATCGGCACTTATGGCGGTGCAGGTCCTGGTTGATCACGGCGTCAAGATGGAGAGGATCGTGCTGGCTACGTACAGCGCGGGCAAGATGGGGTTGCATAGGCTCACGACGGTGTTCCCCGAGGTGACGGTGGTGGTGGGGAATGTGATTCAGGATGTGGAGGAGAGGTGGGTTGAGAAGAGGTATTTTAGGTGCTGAGGGGGTATAAGGTGGAAGGGGGGAGGAGGTTTGCATAGTTGTTTGTTAAGCATGGGTTAGGCGTAATGGAATCGAGTTTAGCAGAGTGGTGAGTTTGATGATGGTGCTACATCTATGGTACTTGGTACAGGCTCCGTGGAGTTGATGGATCTCGAGGTCAGCCGGTAGCCGTGCCGAGATGGCGGATAATCGTCCTCATCCTCTCCATCGAACTCTCTATTTATGGCATCTTCGGAGTTTTACTCATCGTCAACCGGATAGTCGGGATGTATGATTTACCTCACGGGATGGTGGGACGGCATGTGTGTGGTGCTGAATCCGTTTGATATCCAGAATATTCCACAGCCAACCCTAACCCCTTTACATCAGACGAACCAAAGCAGGCTCGGGATTACCCACCCGAAGTGCGTATGCAGGGTTGCACTTTTCAGGGCACTGACAGCAGTGACAGGTCCCGACAGGCCTTGACAGGGGGGTTCCAATCAGATAATCAATACGTTATCGAAAGAGACAATCAAGCTCGTCCAACCATGCCCAAGAACAACAAATGGAAAGTGTGCGACAATGGAAGACGTCAGTTGAAGGGATCCCCAACATACAAACGGGCCGACTGTGATTTTTGAAGGCAGTTATTGCTTTTCATCCTGACTTTTTTCTCCTCAAAGCCTCCTTCGTTTGTCGGCGACACTAACATTTTCCCCCAAAGACAACAACACCAACACCAACTATCGCGATATCCACAACACCAAGACAGCGCCTTATCGCAGATTGGGCATTGACGTCATAACAAAGCAGAGTAAACAAAAGCACAGCAAAGAACAGCAACACCGCAGCTGGCATACATCAGAACACGTCAACATTGCGAAACAATGCTGCGCACATATCGAGTTGCGCGGGCTTCGGGTCTGAGGACTGCGACAGCCCCTCGAACAATAACAACAACAACCACGCGGCAGTTGTTTACCAAACCACCACAACACCCCCAAAAGCCTAAAGACACTCCGTCCAAGTCCAAGAAGAGCCTCGAGCGACAGAGTGGAAAGCTCTCTCTCCTCAACCAAGTCCGCCAATTGTCGGGTAGGCCACTCCCACGAACCCAGTCGAAACTTCTCAACTTTGGATACCGCACTGCTGCTTGGTTCGGCAGCTCCATTGCTTTCGTCGGCCTCAGCTTCGTCGCCTTCTTCCTCTACGATGCCTCGACATACAGCACCCACACGACCAACCAGGGCGACATTGCCATCTCCAACCTGGCCCTGAACCCTCGTCGGGGTGGACCCAAGAACCTACCCATCCTCGAAATCTTCCTCGACGACGACGACGACGAAGACAAGAAGAAACAAAAGGAGAAGCCCAGGCTGGTTATCTTGGGAGGAGGATGGGGTAGTGTCGCCCTCCTCAAGGAACTCAACCCAGACAACTACCACGTCACCGTCATCTCGCCAACCAACTACTTCCTCTTCACGCCCATGCTGCCGTCTGCCACCGTGGGGACACTGGAGCTCAAGTCGTTGGTTGAGCCGATCCGCAATATTATTTCTCGAGTCAAGGGCCACTTTATCCGTGCCAGTGCTGAAGACGTCGACTTCTCCTCTCGCCTCGTGGAGGTATCTCAAAAGGACCCCCATGGCAACGAAGCGCGCTTCTACGTTCCCTACGACAAGCTGGTTATTGCCGTGGGATCGAGCACCAACCCTCATGGCGTCAAGGGTCTCGAGAACTGCCACTTCCTCAAGGACATCAACGATGCTCGTCAGATCCGCAACAAGATTATCCAGAATCTTGAACTCTCCTGCTTGCCCACCACCTCTGACGAGGAGCGCAAGCGTCTTTTGTCTTTCGTCGTCTGCGGCGGTGGTCCCACGGGTGTCGAGTTCGCCGCCGAGCTGTTCGACCTGTTGAATGAGGACCTAACCCTCCACTTCCCCCGTCTCCTGCGGAACGAAATCTCGGTCCACCTAATCCAATCCCGCGACCACATCCTCAACACCTACGACGAGACCGTCTCCAAGTACGCCGAAGAGCGCTTCCAGCGCGACCAAGTCGACGTGCTCACCAACTCCCGCGTCGCCGAAGTCCGGCCCGAATCCATCCTCTTCACCCAAAAGGGCCCCGACGGAAAATCCACCATCACCAAGGAACTCCCCATGGGCTTTTGTTTATGGTCCACCGGCGTCTCCCAAACCCCCTTCTGCAAACACCTCTCCTCCAAACTCGGCCCCGCCCAAACAAACCGGCACGCGCTCGAAACCGACACGCACCTCCGCCTCAACGGCACCCCCCTCGGGGACGTCTACGCAATCGGCGACTGCTCCACCGTGCAAAACAACGTCGCAGACCACATCATCTCCTTTTTACGGAATCTAGCCTGGAAGCGCGGCAAAGACCCCGAGTCGCTCGAGCTCCATTTCTCCGACTGGCGCAACGTCGCCGAGCAGGTGAAGAAACGATTTCCCCAGGCAGCATCCCACTTGAAGAGACTAGACAAGCTCTTTGCAGAATACGACAAGGACCAAAACGGTACCCTCGACTTTGGCGAACTCCGCGAGTTGCTCAAGCAGATCGATTCCAAACTCACATCCCTCCCGGCAACCGCGCAGCGGGCTCATCAGCAGGGTCAGTACCTGGCGCATAAATTCAACAAACTCGCTCGTGCCGCGCCGGGGCTTCGCGCCAACGATTTGTTTGACGTGGACGGGGGAGGGGATCTGGACGCGGCAGTCTACAAGGCGTTTGAGTATAGGCATTTGGGGAGTTTGGCGTATATTGGCAACAGCGCCGTGTTTGATTACGGGGACGGATGGAATTTGTCGGGGGGACTGTGGGCGGTGTATGCGTGGAGAAGTATTTACTTTACGCAGAGTGTGTCACTGAGGACGAGGGTGTTGATGGGGATGGATTGGGGGAAGAGGGCGCTTTTTGGGAGGGGTGAGTACTTACCTTACCTGAGAGAAGAGGGATGGGATGGGATGGGATGATGACATTTGGCTAACTTGTGGTGTGTTTGCAGATTTGATGAGTTACTAAGCTTGCTCATTGCCTAGTCCGATGAGTTGACGACATAAGAGGAGTCGATGAGTTCCGACCGATCCGAAGAGCGTGGAGTTGGTTGGGCTGGAAAGCAGGCGAGCGAGCATGTTTGTTTTGACTGAGCCACTTCGAAGCCATTGTCGATCCTTCTTCGGCTCTTACTTCTACCTCGACCTTGACGAAGTCATGAACCTCTTTGTTTTTGTTTTTGAGTTTGCCTTCTGCTTTCCTAGAACGTGGAGAGACGGAGTTGAGAGGCGGTAGTTGTTACTAAAAGCAAGAAAGTCAAAGACAAAAACCTATACTAGATTCTAAATCATAATGCCATGTTGTCCATGCTCTTCACTCACTCATTCACTCACTCACTCACTTACTCACCGTTGTTAAGTGATTTGTTAAGTTCATGTGACATCTTTGATAAGACAGACTATTATGGGCTGGGTTGAAAGGGTCGAAGTTTTGACCCCGGGTTTTCAATTGAATTGGTACTATTCTTGACATCCTTACAGGCTGGTTGGTAGAAAAGTATCGATGTCATTTCCTGTGTAAATATATAACATATTGACATCCGTTAAGGAATCATCTATTTGATCCTTTAATGTCCTCATATCCATTTTCTCTATCCCTCCATATATCAAATCATCCTACCAACTTTTCTATTATCTTGTCCTGTCTTTACACAGCACTACCAGTAGCAGATAGATCACTCCCCATCAAACACCCCAAACCCCCTCCCACCCCCTCTTACTCACCCTCAACGGCTCCCCTAACCTTCCAAACCTCGCCTCCTCCCCACTCTGCGCCTCCGGCAGACATATCCACTCCCGCACACAATCCGGTACCTCCTCCTTGACGTGGCTGATACATATCAACGCTTGATCCTCGGTCAAGCCATGGACCTTTACCTTCCCCTGCAGAGCTTGTGGGCTATCCACCACCTCCAAGGGCGCAACCTTGAGTCCATTCTTTCCGTCACCATCCCCAGTACCAGTACCGGCAGGGGAAGGAGCGGTACCGGACAAACAAGTGGCAGAGGCGAATGTCTTCGCTTCGCCATGCACAAGAAAGAGCATACATTTATCTCTAACAGCGTCGTCCATCCCGCTAAAGGCCTCGTCCAAGACGACGATATCGGGGTTTTTTATGATGGCTCTCAGAAACAACAATATCCGTTGGGAGGAAAAGGGTAACTCGCCGAATTGGTATTCTTTGGCCCATTGTAGGCCGGTCTGTTCTTCAGCGGCGAGTTCGAGGGTAGTGTGGGAAGTAGGTTTTGTGAATTGGGGGTTAAGTTCGGAGGCAAACCACGAGAGGGTGGCGTCGACTTTTTCGTGGGCTTCCGGGGTGAGTTTGGGGACGGAGGAAAAGGTGTCGGCCCAGGCGGATTCGAGGACGGAACGGATTGTGAGGCGGCGGGGCATGTGTTGGTGGATTTCTGGGGAGGAGTGGCCGACGCGGGATTGGATTTCCCAAATCGTCAAGGGACGCTGGCCGGAGCCAGGTTCGGGGAGGCGGGACCGGCCGAAGAGTTTGATGGGGAGGGAGTAAGTCTGGGGATGGTCGGAACATAACAACGACACGATGGTCGTTTTCCCAGAGCCGTTGGGGCCGAAGACGCCCCATCGTGATCCGCGCCGGACGGTCCAGTGTAGTCCCTTCGGCCAGTTTCCGAGCACGGTCTTGGTGCCGTAGCGGACTGTGACGCCTTGCATTTCCACCAGTGGTTCTCCTTCCTTCTCTGCTGAAGGGGTATCAATAACCGGCGCTTGGTTTGTTGGACTATGCGTCAACTCCTCCGCCAACCCCTCCCCCTTTATCCCTTCCTTCGTCAGCGTCCTCCCAATATCAATAAGAGCATGCACCGGCATCTTCTCATCCTCCCCCAACCCACCCTTCCACACCCCGCGCACATACGCCCTTAACCCATCCAACACCGTCCCGCGCTCACCCATCGCTCCAACCTGACAGTCCGTCCGCAAATAAACCAAATGCGTGATCCACTCCGGTAACGGATCCTGCGGTCTCGCCGCCAATACCAGCCTAGGCTTCCTCTGCTCCGCTAAACTTTCCAACAACGGACTCAATCCCGCCACCGTCTTTGGATCCAACCCCATAAACGGCTCATCCAACAGCAACATCTCCGGGTCGGTAAACAACGCTCTAGCAATCCGTGCTCTTCTCCCTTGCCCATTACTGAGAAAAGAGACGGGTAAGTCAAGGAGGGTATCCAACCTTAGATCAACCACCACCCTTTCAAACAGTTTCGGGTCGACATGGTATTTTCCCGGCTGGGAAGAGGGGTTTAGTTCGGTTTCTCCTAGTAACCATTTCCGGACGGAGAAATCGGTGATTTCGCGGTGGGATTCGTAGCGGGCTGAGATATACCCGGAGGCAGCAGCTCCCAGGCCGCCTGAGGTGGTGGTGCTGTCGAAGCCGACGTATTGGATTGCTTTGGAGGGGTTTCCGCGTAGGCGAGAGGGGACGGAGTCGGTTGAGAGGTAGGGGAAGGAGCGGGCGGTGGGTGGGAAGCAGAGGTGTTGAGAGCGAAGGAGTTGGAGGAAGGTGGTTTTGCCGGAGAGGGAGGGGCCGAGGACTGCCCAGTTTTGGGGGGTGGGAGGGTGGGAGGGGATTTCGAGGGTGAGGTTTGAAAATAGGGGTGGGTTTGGGTGGTGGTGAGATGAGGTTGGGGGGTGAGGATGGGAGGAGGGTTGGTGCCGGTAGAAGGTACCGTTGGTGATGCGGATTATGGGGGGCCGGGTGGCGGTCCCGGGTGGTGGGAAGCGCATGGTTTTATATGGTGGTGGGAAGGGACTCGAGTGTGCCGGACATCTCAAATTCTCGTTCTAGTATGAAGGAGGGAAAATGTGAGTGAGTGACTCTGACATGGTGATGATGAAGTTGATAGACGGGAATAACATGCGGCTTCGGCGGTAATTACATATTTACAGTACTGGCCTGTAATGTTACATGACACCGGGGAGGCCCCACTAACATTTCTGGGGCATGTAGGTACGTACCGCTGCACCCACACCTCCTCCACTGCCGCCGCCGCCTGCGAACGCCAACAGCGGGCAGCCCAGTGAACGCGGAAGCTGCTTGGAGCCTTGACGTTGAGTGACAGCTTCCCTTTCCACTTCCATCTTCCATTCCAATCCTCAACTCAACAACGTCAACCACCAAAACCCAAATCAACTCGCGAACCATCTTTCTTGCGATACCCAAACCAATTTTCAAGCGCTCGAGATACCAAACCAGTCGCGCAACGAACCAGTTCACCATTCTGCGAACATACAAACAAATACGTAATCAACACCGCCGCCTAGTTCGAGCTTAGAAACAATCAGTCAAGATGGTGAGCTTCCCCTCCATCACCACCACCGCTTCACGACGCCATCACCAGTCGCGTTCTCCCCAAGAGCGCCCTCTCTCCATCAGCTTCCACGTCCACTATTCCCCCCCAACTACCCATCCTAACGACCGCCATCCTACCATAATACTCCCCCCTCCATAACCACCTACTAACTAAACACCCCCATGCGACACAGTCCCTCCGCATAGTCCCCGCCGACACCCACTCCTCCTCTTTTACCCACCTCCGCTCCATCGCCGCCCCCTCCGCCCCCGGCCTTCACGATACCCTCCGCTCCGGCCTCGGTCCCAACCCTCTCGACACCCTCTCCTCCTCCAAATCCTCTTCCACCACCGCCTCATCGGTCCCCATCTCCTCCCACCCCCTCGAAGCCCGCCTCAAAGCATGGGAATCCACCCGCGAGTCCCTGCGCATGGAAACCCTCCGTCGCACCTTCGGCATGGCCGAGCCCATTCGCCGTCAGATGGAGCTAAAGATTGTTCGCGAGGGGGAGTGGAAGCCCATGGCTCTGGGCGGCGGAAACCTAGGAGCGATGGGGGGTATGGGAACGGTGCACGAGGAGATTTTGACTGGTAGGGATGGGGATATCACGTGGGAGGATGTGTACAGTGGCGAGGAGGGGAGGGTGGAGGTTAGTGTGCAGGAGGAGATGGAGAGGAAGCTGAGGATTTCGGCCTAAGTTGTCGACTTTTGATCGAGAGCGCTGCTGGGGTTAGATGATGATGATGGATCGGCTGGATGATACCTACTCTGAAAGATGGGATAAGGGTTTAGCAAATGTCAGCGCGCATTAGTAAGGGCGGCATGTAGCGACTACAGGTACAACCGGCCGGCCTCTTTACATCGAATCGAGCTGGACTGGGCCGATAATAGGTTTGCAGTTCAGAGATGCGTTCTACAGCTTTTAAAGAGGTTAAGCAAATGCCCATGAAACAGCACCGGAAGGAATTACGATACGAATGATTAGACAACAAAGGCTTCAAAACCACTTTTGCATGTCTCGTCGCAGGTGGGTGGCATACGATGACTTCTCATAGCACACTGATTCATTCTCTATTTCGCCATACCTGTCTTGGCTCTATGGGCTGGTTGGCATGGGTAAATGGAGCCAGCATCGCGCAGCATACCGTATAGAGCTCATGGATCAGTAGAGCGAACATCAAAAGAGATTCTCATCATTCAATATTTCCCAAACGCCTAAAAACTCATAATATGTACATGACCATACTCGTCTCTTCGGAGATCATTGTATCCACATATTTCGCTCTATGCTCCAGGCTGCCCCGTATCCTGTTCGGGAGAGTTTAACCTGCGCCAAGTACGTATTCACAACATCCTCCTACTCCGTTATTTCCCTGGCAGGTAGGGGACCTCTTTCGAATTCTTCTTCCTCTTCCTCTCTGCCCACTACTCGCTGTACCGCCATAACATTCAATACAGAAACTTCGCTCTCTCCCAGTAAAATACAGAAACCAAAACAAAACAACACAAAACTAAACAAGGAGCGTCAAGCCAAACCGAGTGACAAAAAAAAAAAAAAATACAGTAACAAGAACGCCTTCCCTCCCGAGCACGACGATACAGAGGAAAGAAAGCATATATCCAACCTCCATCCGTAAGCCAGCGGCAGAACAGTTTACCAAGGCTAGCTACAGTAGTAAGCGAAAGAAAAAAAGAAGAGGAAAAATACCTTAGCCAAGCAAGCCAGAATAGCAAAGCTCCAAATACATGAGTAGTTAACCAAAGAAGTACATGAATGTAACCGAGAAACAAAAAAAAAAAAAAAAAAAAAAAAAAAAAAAAAAAAAAAAAAGACCCGCCACTGGCCTTTTTTGGCCTGAAATGCAATAACATGGAAGTAAAAGCTCACTGACTGTTGATGTTGGACGTGTGGGGATGATCGTCCCCCCCCCCCCCATCTCAATTGATTGTTCGTTACGCTGGTGCTGGATAAGCGACCTGATGAAAATGAGCATCGTCCAGCTAGAGAGGTACTGGATGTTGTTGTTGTGGCTTTCCAATCGTTTGTCGAGTTCAAGCTCGATCCGCTGCTGCTGATTTTTGGCCAACGATCTTTCTGAGCTAGGGTTCTATTTCCCTCCCAGCAATGATATCCGTCCGGTATTTTTTGAACGGAGCTCCGAAGCAGCGATGGGGGCTAGAAAGCGAGACGAGGAGACATGGGATATTAGGGAAATGCGTGCCGTGTAACATCCCTCATAGAATAACACAACACCCACTCCCGCCTTCCCTCCTCGAGCCTTCTCGACCGCTTGAGCTCTTGCCGGCGCCCTTGGCGCCCTCGGCGTCCTCTTCCATCATCTCGGCTGGTCGGACCGACATGTGGACGACGTTGGGGGTGTCGGGGGAGAAGCGGTATTCTGTGAAGGGGTTTGTTAGCATTTCGTCCATCAAAAGAAGTTGCCAGGTCTCTCTTCTGTCCATCTCTTGCAATTATTCCATCCGAGGTGGTCTAGGCCATTATAAGCCAAGATCACCTTCCAGCATTCTCATTCCATCTCCCCTCTTTCCTTTTCTTTCAATCATCGCGTCTCCCAGCATCATCACCCTACTCCCTTTTCTCAACCATTTCATTTTCCATCTTTTTCCTGTCATCCCCTTTCTCCTCTTCTTCTCATCTCCCCTATCACTTTCTTCTCCACCCTACCACCACCTCCGCCCACTTCCCACCTTCTCTCACACGTCAAAACAAAAGAAATCAAAAAAAACTTACTCTTCAACCCCTCCTTATCATCCAACAACTTCCCAAAATGAATCAGTCTTATGCTGGTCGGACTCGCCGGCTTCCCCTCCCACTCCTCCCTCCACTCCCTCAGAATCAGCTCCTTCAGCTTGTACACCGAAATCGAAAACGGGTCCGGCAGGCCCGTCTCCGGGTCGGTTTCGGGGATGGTGACGTTGCGTTTGGCCAAATATTTCTCGTCGATTTTGTAAGGGTGTCTAGCGCCCGTGGGGAGAAGCAGGGTTATGGAGACTGTTGGCGCTGAGGGGGTGTCGGTGGTGGGTTGTTGGGGAGGGGAGGCGGAGGCTTGGGAGATGCTGTCTGGGTCGGGTTGTTGGCCTGCGGCGGCGGAGGGAGAGGCGGGCGAGGCTGGGTCGGTGTGGTCGGTCATTACGTCTTGGAGGGAGACGGGCATGTTGGCGCCGGATGCGGTGGCGGTGGCGGTGGGAGGTATTGATGGGTCGGTTTCTTGGGGTTGGGTATGTGATTGTGATGAGATGGTGTTGTTGACATTTTCCATTTGGACTACGTCGCCTGTTGTCGCTGACTGCTGCTGCTGTGGTTGGTGGTCGGATTCTGGGCGTTTGCCGAGATGTTTTGAGTCGGTTGTGTCGGCCATATTGAATGTTTAGTGTAGATCTGTCGATATGAAGTGTTCAATGTTGATGCGATTGTAGAGATGTAGGCAATGGTGTAGTTGGTGAAATTGAAACGAAAGACGGCACAACGGCTGGCTGGCTGTCCCCCTACTGTAGGTGTGTCCTCCGGACGGAAACTCGATCGAAATTAAAGGGTGGTTGTGCTTGCGATGTAGCGTGCGTCCGTCGCGGGCGGGTTCGTCAAAAAGGAACGTTGTAAGGTAGATTGCCCCGAATGCGATGTGTATGTTGGTTTCGCTTCAATCCGTCCCTGGTTGATCAGATTGCGCGGGAAGTGTCAAGTCAGGGCGAAGGGAACTCTGGTGTAAGGTATGTCCGGAAACGGTTGCCTTGGTTGCTGAAGGTTCTTTGGATCCTTGTTGTCCCTGAAAGTGGAAAGTGATCGCTGTTGTCGGCCCTATAGATTGATCGATGTAGGCGATGGTTCCTGAAAGATTGCGCACACCCCAGATTGAATCGTTTCTTTTCTGTGTGTAATGGATCAAAGAGGGAAAAGAAAGGATGGATGGGTGGACGGGTTGGAAATGAGGAAGAGGAAGGAAAAGAAGTGTGCCTCGATTTTGGGAAGCGACTAATGCGATGAGGCGGTGACGGTCTTTGTGAGTGGTTGGATCCTGTGGTAGCGGATGGATACAACGCCGACGGGCTATGCCTAGGTAGTGGGTAGGTTGCAAGGCCAAGAGAGGTCGTTCAGAGGTCTCGACGATAACGACAGCGGTGTTGTTGTTATTGTCGTACAGATATAGGGATGAATATGTATGTAAGATGCAAGTCAGATGGAAAACGAGTGCCTGACCGTAGCAGGAGCAGCAAGTGCAAATGCAAAATGCTATGCGATGCAGGCAAGTGTTGGTGCGGAATGCGGAATGCGGTGCGGGTGAGAGAGATGAATGTCCGAGCGTGCGGGTACGAGAGTCGAGAAAAGTAAAAGTCAAAGTCGAGATCGAGAACACTGAGGCGGGCGGGCGGGCGGGCGGGAGGTTCGGTCTTAGTTCCAGGTTGTATGGAGTGCAGCAACAAAGTGTGGAGGTGGATAGGGTATCGATTACCGCGAGGTTACAGTAGAGATATTGTTAAGGTATAAGGTATATGTTAACGGGCTCATGAACAACTCCGGGATGGACTGATGGCAACGACGACTCTCTTTTTGTTTGACTCCGTCCGTGAATCCATGATGGTCTATAAAGCGGCATGTTACGAGCTATCCGAATATCTCCGGTCCTTTCTGGTGGTTGAGGCAAAAGCTATGTCCCGATACTCAATTCAGACGATTCGAATGTGAGCTGATAGCGTCTGGCCAAAGCTGAGACTCGGGAGCCAGGCTAGTCGAAATCTGGGGTGTCCCTGGATGCAGGAGATCATGAAAGATTGTAAGTTGTGATAACAACCGACGACGACAAGAGATATCGTAGACATCTTGTATCGTTCAATCCTTCACGTCAACGACGTCAACCTTGGCGATATCCGAATACCGATGTCAATGTCCGGAAATCGAAATCAACCCCGGGACCCGAATGGCAAGGCAGGAATAAAACTCTGCGGCCCGAGTCCGTACCTGGCCTCCCGGTCTATCCGCTGCGGCGTAGCATCATCTTGGAGGTCATGGAATTGTGGTGTTTTTTCCTTTGTGACGAATGAAGCTCGATGGACTCAACGGCACCAATTCGGGAGGTCGGGGAATGGTCGTGGGTTGGGTGGCCCATTGCAGCTGAAATGTCAACTTTCATTGGATGGTAGGACAACTGCAAGATCCACTCTTGATCGGCAGACCCCGCACAGGCCATCATGATTGTGGAGAAAATGATGTTGCCTGCCAAGCCTGACTTTGTCCTTTACACATCACCAAGTTCAACCTCCTTGCCATGAAGACACTCTGAAGTTGAAGATGCTGTCGAGAGTGCGTGATGGTGAGAAGCCCGCAATTTGATACCAATTATTTTGGGTTTTGTACGAGACCAAGCATTCTTTATCATTCCGCAGTGGCTCACCATCTCAACGTCAACCGAGTTTCCGTCACAGTTCCTCCTTCAATAACCACACTGGCAATTCACCATCACCATGAATCATTGTTGCCAGACCATAAGCCAACGTGCCGAACCGTCCTCGTTATTCTTCCTGAGGAACATTATTTCTCGGCATCCATCATTCAACAATGCCTGTCCGTCGCTGTTATGCCACCAAGGTTGTGGATGAGAAGACCAGGAACCGCCCAGGTTTAGGATTCGACTACCGGCCTATACGCTCCCTGAAGTTGAAAAGCGGTGATCTGTGTCAGCAATGATTGAAGTCGTCTAAGAGTCTTCACTTCGTCATCTCTCAAACGGAGAGTATATGCCAAAGACTGTTCGAGGACCACGGGTGCGATTTTACAGATTCCAGCAAGCCACGGTCGACATCCGTGTGCTTCGATCGGACAGAGACGGAAACGAGCAGGATCTTGATATGTGACCGTATGAGCAACCGACATCTGGACTCGAAAACATCGACTAGCCAATGACTCCGCTACCAATACCTTCAAACAGACAGAATAGGTGATGGTCGTCTTGCCGCGAACTCGGAAGGTTTCCTCGACATCTCTTAATGGCAGCTTCCTTGGAGCGTCTATGCTGCGATAAATCCATGACAAGCTCCAGACTTCTTTGATCCAGGAGTCAAATAGACCGACAATGCACAGAGTCAAAGCCTTTGTTGCCCAGTCACTTATACCCTACCCATCTGCGGGCGGGCATCCCTCATTTACCCCCCGACTGTTTGGAACCAAGACACTCGGCAATTTCTCTTTCGACAACAAGAAACAGCCCTTCCGAGACGCGTCTGGGACCCCGACCGTGTTGCTGGGTTGAACCCAACATCGTGGTTGTTGTCGGACTAGGTTTGGGAAAGATTGCCTTGAGACATGACTGTATCCTACCCCATGGGGATCCTATTCAAAGAATCACAGGAAACGTCCGCTAACTTTGAATAGACACGTCTCTCTCCGCCTCGTGAAGGATAGTATCACACCACGGTCTATCTTGAGTGAATGTACATCGTCATGTCCTGACACTCAAGCCACAGAACCTTCCAGCTACCTTGAGGCGAGAGCTCAGAGGCACTGGTGACACAGTCACTCGCGAAAGTGTATCTGTACCTCAGGTTGAGTAGACTTAGTCACACAGAGGAGAAGCTAGAACCTCGAGCTTGAAGGCTGGTGGTTTGACCTTCCATCTGCTTGATGATTGATTGCCCGGTTTGACTCTTCCGTGATGGACTCCTCCAACTCCCGTCATATCGTGATGTTAACACACACCACGGCCCACGGAGCGTCATTTCGGCAAGAATCATGTCAATGACGTCGAGACGGGAGTCATCAGGATGGCCAACTCCCACGAACTCCCGTGTGCACCATCGGATTCCACGATTGCACACCACCGAGGCCGAGAATTGTCACCATGGCCACCCACTCTTGTGCTCCAGATCCGTTTGCCAGTTTGACCGACAACTCCCAGACATCCGATGAAAGATTGCACAGAGTCACCTGGACAGTCACCATGTGCTCACTTAGGCCAAGGTCGAGGGCAGGTTGAGGTTGCGGCAGGCGATGATGGTGGATGCCGAATATCTGAGGTTGCCCGTCGTACCTTCCGTCCCAGTCATACAAACAAGCTTGGAGCGACCTAGACCGTGGACCGCTCCTTCCTTTTCAATTCAAAACTCCCACCACTCCAGGTTGAGGTCGACATTGAGGCCCCCTTCGACTTTTCTGTTTCGACTTTTACCTTCCTCAAATTTCTCAACCCTGCCCTGCCCTTCTTCCCCTCCACAAACACGCAAAAATCCCGAAACAAATTTCAAACCCCAAACACCTCCAAACCACCAAAACCACATCACGAACATTCTTTCCAGCACATTCTACCTTGGAGTACGACTTCCTTGTAAGTTGCCATTTCTTCCTTTCCGCGCAATTGTTTCCACCCTTGGAAACCGTCATTCTCATCAACCCTGGCGGCGACATCAACCTCCCCCGGCCCTCACCTGGTCGTTTCACGATGCAAACAATCCAACAATCCAACAATCTAACAATCCCCCCACCGCACCACCCAAACACCACGGTGACACGGCCCTGAGCCGTGTTGCTCAGAGGGCAGTCCTTTGATATTAGACGTGTACCAACACGTCCAGAGACACATAAATGCTGTCCCACTCCGGCTGTCCCCTGCCATGCTGCCACCCGTTAGCCGTGTTCCTGAATTTCACTCTGCAATTTCCTGTTCCGTCATGGGTCTACCACCATCCCATATGGTCGCGTCAGGTCCTCACTTCTTTTCTTCCTGAGACTCCTTCTTCGCCACTCACTCACTCACCTTACCTTCATTTCTTCTTTTGACCTTCTCTTCTTACGGCACTCCTAGCTGACACTCGTTTCACCAGCAGCATTTGAATAACACATTCTTGACTCTACAACTTTATAGATATACAACATGTTCTTCAAGAAGTCCACCGCTGCGGCCACCGCCGCTTTTGTCGGGGCTGTCGTCGCCCTCATCGACGGAGCTGCTTGCGCGCAGAACCAGGTCAACGCTCTCCACCAGCGCGACGATGGAATCTGGACCACCGTGTCCCTCACCACCACGGTCTACGGGACCACCACCCAGACCGTGCAGTTGACCGCTGCCGAGGTGACCAGCACCTCGTGTCTGACTACCACCTACGAGACTACCCTCAATCCTGAGGAGACTGAGACTGGTTCACCCGTCGAAGGCACTTACTCCTCTGACTCCAGTCTCGTCGCTACAGAGACGTCTACCAGCGTGGCGTACGCCACCGAGACCACCACTGTCGATACGTCCAGCAGTGAGACTTCCACCAGCGCCGACGTCACCATCATCGTCCCGGCCTCGTCTGTCGTCGCAAACACTACCACTGCCGACTTGGTCACGGCCTCGACCACACTAACCGTTAAAAGCGGCACCCTCACTTCCACGATCTGGGCTACCGCTCACACCACCGTCAGCGTGGTTGTTCCCAGCAGCGGCTTCCCCATTCCGAGCTACAACTCCACGTCCACGGTTGTAGCCGCGACCACGTACACAAACACAACCACTGTTGGAGCCGCCACCAGCTTTTTGTCGTCGTACACCTATTCGCCTACCACCACCGTGGCTGGGTCGGATGTGGCCACCACTACCGGCTATGGTAGCCCCATTTCATCTGCTGCTGTCACCGCTGGAGCTTCCATCACCGAGGCCGGCAGTCTTTTGGGTCTATTTGGTTTCCTAATGGCTTTGTTGGCATAACTGGCGTCCCCTCTTGGAAAGGCAACCCTGGATTTTACCACAAGAGTAAGTTAGTTTCTCCATAGTCCTACGAGCTTAAGCTGACGGTCTCCTAGATTATGACACATCGTATTTCACGACCATCTTGGTAGACTCTCTGGGTACTGACCTCGTCATCTGGATTTGGCAATTTGGGTCGGCATGACTGATATGATTCATTTGGACACCGTGGTATTCACATGGTCGGATATTTTCTCTTCTTTTCACTCCTTCCATTTTCTTTCTCAAAAAGATTTCTATGAATGTTATGATGTTCATGCATCAGAGTATATGGTAATCGGTAATGACCCTGGCTCTCAACGTGGTGGTAAATGCGAGATGCCGTAGACAAAGACAAATGATCTCGGAGGTCGATGGGCGAGTGGGTCGATAATGAGTCTGGACAAAAGGGTGCTGCATGTACAATACAATACAACCCTGATATGTTCGAGTAAAGGCAGTAACTCGATACATGATCCCATTTGCCCTTAGTATCAAGTGAGGTTCCGCTTTCTCTCAAACTCAGCTGCCGCCAGTCAAGTAATTTGTTCTGACCAACCGTCACCGAGGCTGATATCCAGGTGATAACGTGAGATATGTTTTTTTGTTTTTAGGTCATATCATAGGGTATCTTCCACTCATTAGGTACATTTCGTTTGACTTTCGCCGAGCTTTCCTTCCACCCCTTTGTCGCATCATCATCATATACATCAGTATTATTATTTTTTCCCCCTCCATCCTTCTTTCGCTTTTCCCTTTTCATCAGCCTTTCCATCATTAGTGTAAGTTCCGGTCTCCCTTTCCTCTCCACAGCCCAGTCCCCCCTTCCCCCCCCCTTTTCTCCCCCTTCTCATTACCTAAACATACGTCCTCCCCCCACCACCCATCCCCCCTTCCCCCCCTCCACCTCAACCACCCCACCACCACCAGTCCCACCAGCACCGCAAACCCCAAAAACTGGAAAATCTCGTCCGCCAATCCCCTCTTGCAAGAATCTTGAAGCCGACTCCACGCCTCCTTTTCCGAGGGGTTGTCGTGGAAAATGCCGTAGATCCATTCGCCCTTGTACTTTTGCTTTCCTTGGTTCAAAAGGTCGTTGTTGACGATTTTGTCGGCTTTGCGGATGTCGGTGCAGGAAACGGAACGGGTGCCGATGGCCCAGGCCTAGGGGGCGTTTTTGTTAGTGGTGTGATTCTTGGGTAGGGAAAGGGGGGGGGAAGGTATGGGGAAGGTGGAGGGAGGGAGCGGGGAGGAAGACAGATAGATGGATGGATAGGTAGGAAAAGGAGAAGGGAAGAAGATCGATGAAGAAGGGGTGGGTGGGGGCGGGGACGAAAAGAGGTAAAAGTTTTTGGGTAGAGTTAAGTTATCTCTAGGCTGGATGGGGTGTAAAGAAGGAACAGAGGGAAGTGAAGTGGAAGGTTGTGTGTAAGGATGAAGAGATGATGGAAGAGACATGACATACAATTCCACCCGCTAGGAGGACGAGGGCACCAACGGCATCAGCACCGAGAACTACGACGTCCGGGATGAAACTGGCGAAAAGCGCCGCTATCCCAAAGAGGCCCTCGATGATGCCGTAAGCTCCCGTGAAGACGGAGTACTTTGTTGTTGTGGGTGCCGAACCGATTCGTTGGGATGTGATGAAGTGGGCGGAGAGACCGACTATGACGGCGCCGAAGAGGATCTATAGAAGTTAGTTTATGGGACATGGACAGGGAGAAAGGAAAGAATGGAAGGATGCTGCGAGGGTGATGGTTATGGGGATGGTGATGGTAGTATTGGATAAATAGAATACGGAGGGTATAAAAGGAGGTAGGATTTGTAAGGTTGAAGGATAGATATATAGGTAGTATAGGTATGGAAGATAAGAGTTGAAAGTGAAGATGAGTATCAGATTAATGAAGAGAAGAGGGAAAATGTGATGACGAGTATAATCGGTAGTTGCCATGAACTCCACGACATTGGTTCAAGTGAACGGAGAATAAACATACCTGAAGACCTCTCAGCCCGAGACTAACACCAGCGAGCACCATTTTGTTCTGCTCTGTCCTCGCAGTTTACAAGGCTTTTAACAAAACACTTGAATGATGAAAAGGAAGATTCAAGACCAAGAATAGGATTCCTTCCGGTACTTGAGAAGTGTGGGAGTGTCACACCTTTTATACTTTCCCACTCCAGTCATACCTATCCCATACTGTGACATGACATGACATAACATTGGTTTTTGGTACGGTAGTATCAAGCGGCCGAGGCTAGTCTAGAGACTAGGCAGAAAAGCCTTCTTTGGGATGGGACTCGCCCCCATGGCCCGGTTTAGTTATGGTATGGTAGCGTACCAGCAACCTTAAAAGATATGACATGCACGTTGGTGACCATCTGTCACGCTTCCCAATTTCCGAATATGGAGATTTTGACTGGATGCTGCCTAGCTGCCTAGTGCTTTTCCATGGTCTAACTGTCCGTTGACTCCCGTGATTCAACAGGATTTTTTGACAAAGTTTAACCCAAAGGCAGAATGGTTGCTCTGAGCAAGAAAGTTCGTCCCCATGTTGTTTGTTACCTCTATCAGGTTGATAGACGAGGAAGCGAAGAAGGGTCATCCCGGGCTTGGCGTTCTGTTTAAGCTTGCTCGCTTGTTAGTGTCAAGATGATCCTTGTGTGTTGTTTTCTGTACCCCTGTATTCCTGAACCCTGGTGTATCTTCTTTCTTTTCCGACAAAATGTTATCGTCGAGTGTCCGGGGTTCTCTTCAAGCAGAACAAAGTCCTCTCTCGCTGATAAACCGTGGGACCTTCGAGCCTTGAACGTGTGATGTTTCATGGCTGACTTCCCGAGATGAGCCAACATTGCAACCTCTCTGCCGGTGCCTGAACTGGTGTCGATAGTCTGTCTACCTGTCTTCACATGTTTAGTCCAGTCAACAGCCACGAAGGCTCAGCATCCGTATATCACATGAACTTCCCCGCACTATAATACCTCAAAGCCTTAAATTATCGACCTCACCTGTTCAATCAGGAACGATCATTCAAGAGTTCCAGGAACAAAACGGAAAAGTCCGAACTCGCATTCGGCAGCTAGGCACATCCCTCTGAAGAACCTTGCATATATAGAGTGACTGTCACATGTGTGTAGAAACGGGTAGGAAATGCCGTCATATCGTAGCATGTTTCCCTCTTCCCGCTTACCCTCCCACATCCCGAAGGGTTGTCAAGAAAACCCTGGAACGAAAAGCAAACATTTTGCTCGAGAACGGTCAGCATATCGGAAATAAACAAAGACGAAGGGTCTCAATGTGACACCAATCTCCGGAAGGCGCTGGTTAATTCGGCTGGTGCCTAGAATTTAGTTCTGTTAGTACAATGTATGAAGTTTAGCTGGTTGGGACTAGCAGGGTAGTATAATACTAGCGGGTGTTGGTTTGTGTTGGTGATGCCAAGCCTTTTCATTATCATTCTTGGACCTGGGTTGTGACTTAGTGAGTTCCCGTCTGATACCCCTGAGAAAGTATGACTCTTAGTTGGAGGTGAATGGAAGAAGGTACCTACACTATGGATTGTCGCATTGGAAAATGGTCGTTTTGATTTCTCAGCCCGACTTTGCAGAGTAGAAGCACGTTCTTTGTCCTCAAGAAGGACAGAACTCCATTCTTTACACAGAAAGCATAAGTACTTGCGCTCGAGAGGAAGCATAAGTTTTTTTTTTTTTTTTTTTTTTTTTTTTTTTTTTTTTTTTCAGCACGATTTCGTCTCAATTGCATAAACACCGTTTTTTCCCACCTGATATCTTGGACCACATAGCCAATGGTAAAAGAGGGTGCCGCCCAGGCTGGGTGACTGACGGTATCAGTCAGGGAAACTGTCAGGGTCATACTTTTGAGGCATCGTGGAACTGTCAGAACCTTATCCCGGGTTCCAAAGACCTTTCCATCTCCCCTTGCTCATCATATCTCCAGGGGGCCTTGTCGGGCGAGGTTCTGGCTAGTTGCCTGTGCCGCATCGCGCCACTGAGCAGGACAGGCCAGATACCTCTATCTTGTAGAAAGCTCAGGTAGCTTCAGTTCTCGATATCTTTTCCGAGATCGTTTTCGGCAACTTCCGTTGCGTGATCGGTTCCTGAGGTGCCGTCCAGATCTCGTCAGTATGCCGTCCAGTTGGATGGACACTGTCGCTTCTTCCCATCGTGCACAAGAAATTATGTAATTCATGTCTTCGCTTTCCACGTCAATCCGAGAGGGGTTGTCCCATTCCCCGCCATTGGGGTATCGATCTAGAGGCGTCTAAATTGCTGGTGTATAAATTGTCGGTGTGTATCTGGTAACGTTGAGCTAGAGACGTCCGTCCTCACCCCTCACACATTACCGAGCAGGGCTCATGTACCTATAACGACAAAGCCGGAATAGCATGTTCCAACGGTTCCCTCCTAACCTCCCAAGCAAGCCAATCCGATCTCGTCGTCCTGTTTATTTTGTCATCGTCAGTCAGCACTCAAATTCTCTCCCCTCCACCCCCCTCTCCTCTCTCCTCTCCCCAGGATTAAACTTACGGTAACAACCCCATACTATTGATCTTCCACACACCCACCGCCAGCGCCAGCACCTGCATGAGCACATACGCCGCCTTAACCTGGAGGATACTACCCCTGTTGCTATCCGTCTCGAACCGTTCGAACGCCTGGTTGGTTGACAAAAGCCCCATGATGGGGTTCTTGAACGCCATGAAGACCATCATGATGCTGAAGATCTGCAGCGAGTTGCCGGACATGTACATCATGATGAGGGTCATGGGCAGGTTCTTGGCGGGCGCGAGGGCGACTTCCCAGGCCTTTTTGAGCTTGAGCTGGTCCATCTTTTCGGGGGAGGGTTGTTCGCGGATGGGGCGGGCATCTTTTTTCTGTAGCTCGATTGTGTCAGCAGCTGGAGGTGCAATGTTGGTGATAGATGGAGGTTGCTTGCCTTGGAGGGGCCGGCTTGCGACGAGTAGCCTGGGGGATCGGGGATGCTGGCGGGCTTGGACTTGTGAGGCGGTGGGTTGGTGAGGTCGGTTACCCATCGAGGGGAGGGGTCGGCAACTGGTTTGAGGTCTGTCATGGCGGGTGTTATGGATGCGCTGAGTGATGTGGTGATGTCGTCCATTGTATTTGGAAGTATTGGTGATGAAGTTGAAGCTGGATGCGAAGCTTCGCGATACGATGACGCTGGGAGGAGACAACGTGGACGTGATGGAGTCCGTGCTTCTGCCATGCTTCCGGAGCTGTCCCTGAACCTGGGCCCCACTATTTGAGCCGCTTTCCCCACGCTGGACGATGAGTGGTGGGGACCGTGCGCTGCTGATGATGCTACGGAGCTCCACTGGAAGCGTGCCGGCCGTTCACTGGCAGGAACCCGGGCCAGGAGAGAAGGCGCCGTCCAGTGGGCGTTCAGCGGCAAGTCGCAGGGTTCGCGATCGCTGACCAGGAGGTCACGGTGCCGTAATTAATTGAAGGTTCAGGGGACGACGCCCCCGAGTTCCGGTGAACAACTTGTGAACATCCCCGGCCAAGTTGTCGATTTGAACCGAACATCATCTTTTTGTCGTCGACTGAATAGGAGTTTTGCGACCAGGTAGCTGTTTCACCCGACCATTAAAAAACAGCACGTGGAGGATTGTTTGCGCCGGACACACCTACACCGAGCATACCGAGACATTGACGACAGCGACATCGACGACGACGACGAGCATCGCGATATTCATCCCCCGACTCGACGACAACACTCCGGACCTCCGCGACGGACATTCAATATTTGACGCGACTCTAAGGCTGAAACACCGAGGAGGACAACAGAAAGGGTGCTTGTGACACCCTATTTCATCTGCTGTACATCGGTCAATTGTCGCCATATCGCAAACAATATCCTTGTGCTCTCACAGCAGCAAGCAGGAGGAGAGGGGCTTTTTCTTGTCTACCACACCACCACTTCTTTGCGCCCGCGCCGAGCTCGTTTGCCATTCGTCCATTCCATACATATCGATTCTTCTCGTCGCATCGCAATCACATCACACGGGTTCGAATCGACCAAAATAGGGATAGTAGGAGAAAGTGAGGAGGTGGACGATAATACATAACTACCAACAAGATGTCGGCCACACAAGGAGGAGGAGACTCCAAGCTGTTCGCGAGGGTAAGATATTGTCTGCTATGTTTGATGTTAGACGGGACTTCCCATCACATTCGGGATATCCCGTTGCTTTGTCAACCACCACCTCTCACCTCTTCAGCTCCCGCATCTCCCTTGCCTTTGACATCGCGAACCTTGATGGCACCAAGAACATGAGCTACCCCTGACCTTTCACATGTCTACCTTCACCATGTTTGTCGCATACCCCGTCCCACCGAACATTGGCTTACCACAGACTCGACAGGGCAAAGTAGCCGAGCTACGCCTCGAGCTGAACAGCGGCAGCAAGAAGGACAAGAACTTTACCCAAAAGAAGATTGCCCTCAAGAAGATTGTCGCCAACATGACCATGAGCAACAATGACATGGTTGGCTTGTTTCCGGATATCGTCGCCTGCATGGCTATTCAGTCACTCGAAATCAAGAAGATGTGCTTCTTGTACTTGGTCAATTATGCGAGGATGAGGCCCGATATTGCAGTAAAAGCGATTCCGGTGTTGGAGCATGTGAGTTACCTCATCCTTTCTTATGTTGATCTATGGTGACTAACAATATCCAGGACATGGAAGATCCAAACCCTCTGGTTCGCGCCCTCGCCCTACGAACCATGTCTTATATCCACGTGCGAGAGTTTGTCGAAGCTACCGTACCACTAGTCAAGCACCTTCTCCGCGACATCGACCCTTATGTTCGCAAGACGGCCGCTTTCTGTGTGGCTAAGCTTTACGATCACGATAGACACATGGTTGAGGCCTCGGACCTCATCGACAGACTCAACAACCTTTTGAGGGACGACAACCCGACAGTAGTGGCCAGCGCTCTTGCCAGCTTGATGGATATCTGGGAGAGAAGTGATGCTATCAAACTCACTATCGACTACAGCAATGCCTCCAAGATGGTTGCCATTTTGGCTGATTGCTCTGAGTAGGTCCCTTTCACATAAAAGACTTTTGGCCAGTCACTAACAGCATCCAGATGGGGCCAAACTTATATCCTCGAGGCCCTCATGTCCTACGTCCCTCAAGAATCCGGCGAAGCTTTGCTACTAGCCGAGCGCATCGCCCCGCGCCTCTCCCACTCCAACTCCTCGGTAGTTCTCACCTGCATCCGCGTCATCTTGTATCTGATGAACTACATCTCGGACCAAAAGCAAATCTCGGCCCTCTGCCGCAAACTCTCTCCACCACTAGTGACCCTCCTCGCCAAGGGCCCCGAAGTGCAATACCTCGCCCTCCGCAACGCCCTTCTCATCCTCCAACGCCGTCCCGAAGTTTTGAGGAATGACATCCGCGTCTTCTTTTGCAAATACAACGACCCCATCTACGTCAAAGTCACGAAACTCGAGCTCATCTTCATGCTCGCCAACGAGAAAAACATTGACGAAGTCCTGACCGAGTTGCGGGAGTACGCCACCGAGATCGACGTCCACTTCGTCCGCAAAGCCGTGCGCGCCATCGGCAAGCTGGCCATTAAGATTGAGCCAGCCGCCAAGCGCTGCATCAACCTCCTCCTCGAGCTCGTGTCCACCAAGGTCACATATATCGTCCAGGAAGCCACGGTCGTAATCCGCAACATCTTCCGCAAATACCCCAACCAATACGAGTCCATCATCGGCACCCTCTGCGAACACCTCGACTCCCTCGACGAACCCGAAGCCAAAGCCGCCATGGTCTGGGTCATCGGCCAATACGCCTCCCGCATCGAAAACTCCGACGCCTTACTCGAAGACTTTTTATACAGTTTCGCCGAAGAACCAGTCGAAGTCCAACTCGCCCTCCTAACCGCCACCGTCAAACTCTTCATCCAACGTCCCACCAAGGGCCAAGACCTTGTGCCCAGGGTGCTAAAATGGGCCACCGAAGAAACTGACAACCCCGACCTGCGCGACCGCGCCTACATGTACTGGCGTTTGCTGTCAACCGACATGGAATCCGCGAAAAAAATCGTCATGGGCGAAAAACCCGCCATCACCGCCGAGAGCGAACGTCTCGACCCCGTGACGCTAGAAGAAATGTGTCTCAACGTCGGTACACTGGCGACCGTCTACCTCAAACCGGTACAAACCGTCTTCCGCAACGCCCGCCCTCGCAAACTCCAAGAGTCACCGTGTTTGCAAAAGCCTGATTACCCGGAATATGCAACGCAGCTTCCTAACCCTAAGAGTCTGAGTCAGTTTGGGCATGGAGGGCAGGGAAGTGATTTTGATCCAAGAGTTCCTGGCTCGAGACCGGCACCCCCTACATCCACCACTGGTACCCAGGGCCAGGGTCAAGGAAATCTAGCACAAGCAGTCCACGACGCCGACGCCTACTTTACTCAGCAAGCTAACGCGCAAGCGGCTGTTAATGATGCTGATGCGTACTTTGCGCAGCAGATGCAGCAGATGACGATTCAGCAGCCTGGGGATAGCTTTGGGGGTGATGCGGGGTATGGTACTGGTGGTCCCGGTGTATATGGAGGGGGGCAGGGGGGGTATGGTGGTGGGATGTATGGAGGAGGTTATGGAGGAGGAGGAGGAGGGGGGAGTCAGGGGTATGTGGTTAGTCAGAATGGAGCTGGGGCGGGGGGGTATCAGCAGGGGGGGATGAATGGGGCGCAGGGGGATTTGCTTCTTTGATGGGGTTTGACGGGGAGGCAAGTGGAAGTGGTGAGGGAGAGGATGGGGGTGGAAGGGAGAAGTGGAAGGAAGAAGATAAAGAGGGGGAAGGGGGAGAAAGAGAGATGGGATGTAGGGAAGAAGGAACGACGGGAGAGAAAGAGGTGGGTAATGTAATATTTTCTCGCAACACAAGCAAGAGCTGTTTACGCTCAACAACGACGTGGGCTGGCGAGGGCTCGAGGGAAAGAAGTGGTTGACTCCGGTAGAGGTAGAGGTAGGGAAAAGATTATCAGTTTAGTTTAGTTGTAAATATACTAATGAGATATAATAAACAAAGAATGGCTAGAGGTACCTTTGATAGCAGGATATTACCAAAGTCAAAGTTTATCGCTTGATTGATAAAAAAAAAAAAAAAAAAAAAAAAAAAAAAGTGACCTATGTATCTCTGTCCGCACCTAGGAAGCACGGAGAAGAAGAGAAGAGAAGGAAAACGAGACTCACAGCACAACAGCTTGTATACAGTAGTGTGTTTGCAACTAGGGTGGCAAAGCCGGGGTATGCAATCGGTTCCACTTGTGTGAGATAGACATTTGCACATTTTATTAAAAAAAAAAAAGGGGGGGGGGGATGGAAGATATAAAGAGAAAATATGTTGACAGTAAGTAATATAGTATAGAAGTCGTCTCGAAAGTGAACTGGAGAGACTATGTGTGCAGGAGATGATGACACCTTGGACACCACACCAGATAGATATGTCCTCCTTATACTTACGGACTTAATTGGTATGCTCGGTTTACATTGCACTTCTTCGCTGATTTGAATTCCAGGGGGGTATAATGTTGGTTTATGGAATGGTTTGGATACTCCTTGGATATCGTAAGATTGGGTTTCGTGGTAAAAAGAGAGGGGCCCTGACGGGAGTTTTGGACTTATACCTCTACTGCGTGAAAGCCAACTTGGAGGTGGGAGGTAAGTTTGTTGACTATGGGGATATGTGTAAGTAGATTACATATTTGCTCATAAAACATTCAACTGTCACTCACTCGCTCAAAGCTGAAAGTCACACCAGACACTTGAATAAAAGACATGGACGCGCCAAATCTAATGTTGTTAAAGCCTTTTTATTGCACTCAAATGAACCATGTAACGCCCATCTACACATGTACTAGAGCCAAGGGAATATTTCGCAAAGACAACAAGAAAAATCCGAATTACCAACAAACATGTTCTCCCAATAATCCATATGATGCCCCCCATGTAAAACGCTTAATCCAGAGTAAAATCCTTGAAAGTCCACTTCTCCGTGACCTTCGTCTTGGCCTGCTTCTTGAACGGAATGTGTCTCCTGGCTTCCACCTTGCCTCTGAGCAACATATTCCTGTACCTGTCCTTCAACAGGTTACCCTCCGGCTTGAGCAGTCTCAGCGAATCCTGCAACTCATCCGGGAGGACCAATTCCAGATCCTTCTCAGGCAACTTGAACTTGCCTAGTTGCCTGCGACGAAGCTCAACTTCGTCATCCTCCTCCATGCTAGCGTCGTCCTCCTCTGGGTTCTCGGCCTTCTGAAGAGCCAATTGCCTCTCCTTCTCGGCGAGTTCCTTAGCGATCTGCTTCACCCTAGCGGCCTCGGCCTCCTTCTTCTTGATAGCCGCCTCGTGCTTGAGCCGCTGCTCCTCGGCCTTGCGGCGCTTGATCTTGTTGCGCTGGGCTTGTGTCTTGCGCTCTGGGCGCTTCTTCTTAGCCAGACCCTCCGCATCGCTCTCGGCTCCTTCCCAGGCAGAATCATCCTCCCACTCAGACAGCTCGGCTCTCTTCTCAGCGGCCTCGGCCTCGGCGCGCGACCTGGCGGCGGCTTCCTGCTTGAGACGCTCCTTCTCGAGTTCCTCTAGACGCTTCTTCTCGGCCTCCTCGGCCTTGCGCAGCTCCTCCTGGTAGCGCTCAGAGTAGTCGGTGAAAGCGGGGTTGTACGACTTGTCGCCCTTGGGCTTGGGAACGGCGGGCAACTGCTTGCCGGTGGCGGCCAGGGAGATGGGTTGTTGTGTGAGCGTCTTGGGGGCCTTGGGCTTCTCGGCCTTGGGGAGGAAGTTGAACGTTTCCTCGACCTGCTTCTTCTTCTTCTCCTCCGCGGGGTCGGCCCAGGCGTCGAAAGTAGCGTCGACAACCTCGACAGTGGTGGTGTGGTGGCCGTCAGCAACGCGCTTCAGGCGGGAGAGTTCCTTTTGGGTGACGTAGGTGGCACGGAGACGCTTGGAGGGCAGGACGCCGTCGGTGACCTTGCCGGAGGTTTCGGGGGCGGGGCGCTTCTTGAGGGAGACGGCGGGAACGGCGGAGCGCTGGGCGAGAATCTCGTCGGCCTTCAAGGGCTTCCGGAGCTGCTTGGGGAGCTTCTTGGTGAGTTCGGTGTCGGGCTTGACGTCGATGGCGAAGAGTTCCTCGGACTTTTTCTCGGCAATGACACCACTGTTGTGCGATTCATGTTAACCATTGGGGCCATGGGTATGAAGGCATAGAAGGGGGGGTATTAACGTACCCCTTGATGATCTGGGCGTTCAACTCATCGAGGCCCTGCTCGACCTCGGTGACATCGACATTCTTCCTCCACGCCTTCTTGCCCTTTCTTGATGGCTGCTTGAATTGCTTGGGGGCTTCGCCATCGCCCGACAACGGTTTTAGAACGGGCATTTTGGATGTGTGTAGTGTTGTGTTGTTGTCGATAAGTTGTCGACTCTTCGAAAATCAATGAGTCGGGAGAGGTTCGTCGGGGCAGATAAGAAATCACAAGTGTTGATAGCCTGAAATTCTGGGGTCTCCTCTGCAGTCAATTCGACTTTCCAGTGGGGTGTGCAACTCAAAATTTCAGCGGCGACAGGAGGTTGCGATAAGATAAGAGACTAATGAGACAGGGAAGACGGGCGCTTCCCCAGCCGTGCTCAGCTGGCAATTGGATGATTGGGCCAATCAGAGTTATAGACTCTTTAACACCATGACGGCCGCGAAGCCTTTGGATCGTCTCTGTCTCTGAAGTGTCTGGGCGCAGAAAGGCGGCCACTGCGGCGCACTCACTCCACTGATCGCTTGGCGCAAAAGTGGTCCTTCCCCTTCTGCAGTACGGTCCCCTTTCTCTCGCATGAGTCCGCTTCGGGGCAAGAAGAGGAAAAGGGAAGTCGCAGTCATTGTTCAGAGTGAATTATTCATGTAAAGTGACACGTATAAGTTTGTTCTTACAATATAATACTCACGTGCATGCCGAATGTCGGTCAATTAATTTAAACCTGCATCATCAAAAATTCGAGGACATTTTTCTGTTTGTGGCTACCTATATAAGAATTCAAGATCTCTCTTCGATCTGATAGACCACACAGTCAAAAAGACCCCAGCAACAATCACTCAACTCAACTCACATCGACTCGGCAACGGGACCCCGATTGTCGTCCACTTCCACTTGCACCGCATCCACCCCCCGGCCACACCACGCCCCCCCTGCCCGTCCGTCGCACCACTGGGGAACCACTCAACAACGCTGCCAACCAGCACCAAAGACTCCGGCAACTCTCCGCCGCCGCCATCCACTTCCACTTCGATCCATATCCCTCGAAACAACCGGGGCAGACAACTCTAGACCAAGAATCTCCGACCGCCTTAAACTTTCTGCCACTTAACAACTACTTTACTTCCTCGAGCCTTTCCCTTGACCGCGTTTCCCTTCGATTCCGAATATCTGCTTCAGTCAAAGCTACCCCGCGACATATACCGATACTTACTTTCTATACCAAATCCATCACAATGGCGCAAGCAGGCGGGTCATACAACAACCCCTTGAAGAAGTTCAAGTAAGACAGCATACCCGACATTTGACCTCGCTTCCATGACCGGAACATTGCAGTCGAGAAAAGACACAGAAACAAGACAGGATGCTAACCACTTTTCTTTCTCACCAGGTTGGTCTTCTTGGGCGAGCAAAGCGGTATGCGACCACCACCACCACTACTCAAGAAACAAGAGTCTCGAAACTAACCATTGCCTTTGCGCGCAAACAGTCGGCAAGACGTCGCTCATCACACGCTTCATGTACGACTCGTTCGATAACATGTACCAAGCTACGATTGGTATCGATTTCCTTTCCAAGGCATGTCAACCACGGCCCCCTTACCGCCCTCCTCTTTCCCCGAAGAAACAATGCGCAATCATTGCGAAGACCGGAAAGAGAAACAATAGCTGAGAGAGTAAACGTTTGGCTAACTGAACGACAAAAAGACCATGTACCTCGAAGACCGAACAGTCCGCCTACAGCTCTGGGACACAGCCGGCCAGGAGCGTTTCCGCTCTTTGATTCCCTCCTACATCCGCGACTCTTCGGTGGCTGTGGTGGTTTATGACATTTCGAGTATGTTCTTTTCTTTCCACGATTTCTCTCGGCTGGACTACACTAGCTCCCCTTCTTCACCGCCTTCTGCACCGCTTTCCACCCCTCCATCTCCCACCACTTTCCCCAGCTTTCCCAGCTTTCCCAACCCCAGTTCCTCGAATAGCAGCAGCAGCTAACACACTTCCCTGCAACAGACGCCAAATCCTTCCAAAACACACGAAAATGGATCGACGACGTGCGCGCCGAGCGCGGCAACGACGTGATCATTGTGCTCGTCGGCAACAAGACCGATCTCAACGACAAGCGCGAAGTGACCACGGCCCAGGGCGAGGAAGAGGCTCGGCGGAACAACCTCATGTTTGTCGAGACCTCGGCGAAGCTGGGCCACAACGTCAAGACCTTGTTCAAGAGGATAGCCCAAGCTCTGCCCGGAATGGAGGGGACCGGTGGGGAGGGTGGTGCGGGTGGTGGTGCTGGGGGACAAGGGGGGGCGGCGACGAGGATTGATGTTAGTAGTAAAGAGACGGTGGCGCAGGAGGGGTGTGCTTGCTAGGCTGTCTCCGAAGGGAACTGTTTCCGAAGAGACTTGTCTGTCGGTTGATGGGATGGGATTGGGAGAAAAGAAAGTAAAGGGAGGGGTGTGCTGGGGGAAGTCAAGAAATGGGGGATACGAAATATGTTGACGAAGCCATGTTAACGAGCGTTAACGAATGTAATGGGGAAACTATATGAGAGATGGGATACGACGACGGGAATAGAGGCGGACCGCTAGACAACGGGAGACATAATGAGAAACTGGCTTGGCTGTGTTTGTGTTGCTTACGATTTTGGCTTTGGCTGGCTTCTTTGCAAGCAAGGGCGATCGGGGCATCAGCATGCGAAGCGAGGGGCAAAGGGGGTGGTGGTTTGGCTTTGGTTTAAGGCTTATAATAATATGATTAAGATGTAATACTTGTATTTACTTGGTCTAACCTGTCCGTGGCGTAGCACTCCGAGTCATCGTGAGCAGATGAAATGAATCTTCAAACACCACAGTCCCCAAATCACCGCCATGTTAGGACGGAGAGATCAAGTAAAGTCGAGTCAAAAGCTGTTGACGTTACTATGGCAGAAAGAAAAACAAGTACTTCATATTTTAGGGTCTCCCCGTGTCTATTAACGCCAAATTCGCCGATTCCAAATAAACCGAATATGCTCTTGCTACTAAAGGTAGATTGACGTGCATGTATCCCTGCCCCCCTGAAAACCATGGGTGTTCCAAATCCCAAAAATAACCTTGTGGCGACCAAACCAAGGGGTATATGCCTGAAGCAGCCATCGATCGCTATATCGCTCGAGGGTTCGTTTGACTGTCCGAAAGATCCAACAGTGTGTGATGTTACTGGGACGTTGGTCAATGAATCGTTCGTTGTTCCCCCTTATCCTCTGTGGTTCCGTCTGTTGTTCCACCGGGCATCCGTTTTGGTCGTAGTTGACTTTTTTGTTGTTGGAAGTCAATCAACTGAACAGGTCTCGGTGGCGAGGAGGGCCGCGGTGCTAAAAGAAACAGCGAGGCCCTCCTCGCAGACAGAACATCGACAGCCGCTGGAGCGAGTTCGTCCAATAAAACAAACAACTACTAGTGATCCCGAGAAGCGAGGTGGTGGCTGGTTCCGGTTGTGTTGGTAACGATGGTGCTGGTCGCGGTCGCGGTCGTAACACTACTGACAGAATCGTTCGCTCAGTCGGTATCCATCTCGTCATCGTCGTTAACGTCCTCGAAATCGTTCTCGTCGTCGTCATCCTCATCGACAACACCGCGTCCACCGACGTGCTCGGAAATCTCTTCCACGCCGCCGTCTGTCCTGACGCGGAGCCTCTTGACCTCGCCACCGAACGCCTTGGTCTTCTTGCTGGCGGCCTTCTTGGCGAGCTCCTCGCGCTCGAGCTCCTCGACGTCCTGGCCGGTTTCCTTGGCCAGCTCGGCCAGCCTCCTCTTCTCGGAGCCGCGCAGGCGGGGGAGCAGGTGCTCGTTCTCGGCGACGAGCTTGCGGGCGGCGGCGACCTCGCGGGCGCGCTTGCCGGCCATGCGGCGCTTGTAGAAGATGCGCTCGCGGCGCTGGCGGATCTCGGAGATGCGCTCCATGGCCTTGACCGTCTTGGCGAAAAGCTCGCGGTCGTAGCGGACGGGCACGTTGCGGCGGGCGGCGAACTGCAGGGTGCTGTCGACCACCATCTCCTTGCCGGCGTTCTTGCGGTAGGCCTTGGTCCACTTGAGCTTGCGGGGGTTGCGCTTCATCTTGAAGTTCTTGTGGCATTTGGAGCGGCAGAAGCGGAAGGACTTGCCTGGACGTTGGGAAGGTGGTTTAGTATTGGTACTTTCTCGAATGATGATGCCAACACAATGGATTGGGGTGACTGAACGTACCATCGTTACGCATAAAGGTAATGCCCTTGGAGGGCCAGGCCGGACGGCCGCAAAAGAAACAGGGATCGACACGCATCTTGACGTCGGGTTATGTGTAGGTGGTTGTTGTGGCGGTTGAGGATGAGAAGCAGCGAGCCGGGTTGTGGGATGGGCTCGTTGTCTGATCGAGGGGGGAAACAAGAACAAGCAGCAGAAAGTCAACAACCAGCGGAACGGTCCAGGGCGCCGCTTCTGAAAATTTCTGGACATCGGTGTTGGAAAAAGAAGTGGGGCGGAGGGGACGCTTGGCTTATCTTAGCGTGGCTTTGTTATCGGGGACAGGTCCGGGTTAGGGTTGGAGCTGTCTTTGGTTGGACCCCTGGCAACTTGTTCAAGGTTCCTTCTAAACATGATCGTGAGTGCACCCCAGAATTGTTATTGATATGGCGTCCAGAAAATGGAGGAACAGGAGATTGAGCATGGTTTAGCCAGTACGCAAGGTGCTTTGTCAGAAATTAAAACATATACGAAACAAAAAAGATGAACAGCTCAACCCGACCAGGTCGAGAGTTCGAACTCACGAACAGGACTCAATTGGCCCGGCATGCCTACGAAAACACCACGCATTTTCTGGACTCAGTCAGCCCAGTCCACCTGGCACTACCACGCAGGCTGATGCTACTAGTAACCTGTTGTCCATGGACGAGAGAACATGATATCGGAAATCGTCGAAAACTGATACCAATATGAACATCTATCGGTGGTTACGTTCGACCATGCTTCGACGCAAGTTGACTTGCACTTTCGGAGGTTCATATGTGGTGTGATGCTCTCCCAACGGTCGACTGAAGCCCATTGTGATCCAGTTAAGAGGGAGTGTCGAATCTTCGCGAGCGTTACCTTGATCTGTGGTTTACCAATCACTCGAACCCACAATTCAATGGCTTCGCTTCCACGTCAAAATACTCATAAAGCATGGATAACAGTAAGCAAGATGCCCATGGGGTTGTTCTTGCCTGGTCCATCCCATCCTGTGCTTCCACTCCTATAGCACAATCTTCGCCGTCATGTCCCATCAGCATCGTGAGTCGATACCTTCACTTTTGCCATGTCTGAAGAACGGGTGCAAGTGGCAAAGATACTGTCGAGGGCTATGGCGCATTGGAGGTGGTGACCTGGTCTTGTCATGTCGCACAACTTGGTGATTGCAACTCGGCAGTATGTAGGCGAGGGCTGCTGTGAGCCACTCGCGAACCAGTTTATCGAAAGCCCAAATGGCAACTGGACAAGTAAAGTATCCAAAAACATCCTAAACGAAGTTTTGAATTTTTGAAAATTTCAAATGTTCTTCTCAAAATTCCAATCCAATGGCTCATGAGTGATGCCTTCCTCATCACAGTGCTCCTTCCGTCTCGTTCACAGTCGAGGTCGGCGTGCTGACCGAGGAGCCCCATCGGATCCACAGCGCTAACTCAAAATTGCGGGGGTGGAATCCGGGGAAAGCGTCAAAAGTGGAGTCAAATTTCCCTGAGGCTCCACCGACTAGCTCCTGCCCTGCGACGGTAAGGGTCCCCGAATTCGTTCTTTCTTGTTTTGGACAGAGACTTGGGAGGTGTTGATATCTCTTTCCTCAATTCTTCTATATCATCAATTTCCCGTCGGACAATCTTTCACTGCAATGACTGTTTTTGTACGACGCTTTCGTCGCCAACGAAACTAGTTCCCAACCGCAAACTGCCTGCTTCTTCCCCCAGCCACAGCACACGTGCCCCCCAGACCACTCCTCGCTCCGTGGTGCCATTTGATATCGCAGAATCGAACGACGGAACTCACAGACGGGGTGTAGACGGGCTGTTGTGATACAAAAGTGACGTCCAGCCACAGGCCATGATTGGGTGTTTGGATATTGACTGCCACTCCTACCCCGCTCAATTCTGGGTTACACCATGCCTCAGCCAGAGCGGTTCCGTGTCTGGTCTGTCTGGATATCCCGTTGAACTGGAGGAAGGAGTGGAAGGAGTAGAGAAACAGAAATACGGAGGTGGACGGTGGCTTCCTGTCTGGACTGGGCCGTCCACTTTCTGCAAGGCAAACCGGGGAGGGGAAAGTGACACGACAGGAGGTCAAGGCTTGGGCATTTCCTGCAAGTGAAGAAGGATGGCATCGAGTTAAGGACACTGCATGAGAAAAGGGGGGATCACACCATGAGCTCCGTAAAAGCCTAACAAGCAGTAACATCACTTGCTGCTTCCTGTCGTGGTTCCCATTTCTGCCACATAAAGGGGACTCCCGTCCCTCCCACTCGATATAACTCTGCCTCTTCTCCTCTTCTTGTGGCACCCAGAGACGAACGCTCATCTTCATTTCTCAGAGTTGTCCAGATACACGAGCAGAACGCAACCTACAACACTCGAAGCGTGCAGCATCAACTGCTGGTCAGGCAGAAAACACTCAGCTACAAGTAGAGGTACGTCTGTGATGCATTCCGTCTCGTCACTCCTTCAATATCGTCCACAGATGACGAGACTTCACTGTTGGTCATCGACAACTGTCTTTTCATCGAAACATCAACCTCCTGATCATTGTTCAGTGACTTCATTCTCGCTCTATCCACTGCTTTTTTTGTGTATTTTATCACTAAAGACATCACTCCTCCGTCTTCTTCCCACCACCGCACCCAAACTTCATCAACCACAACACACTAACCAACCCACAGCACCTTTCCCCCAACAACCACCCACACAAACCACTAAAATGCCCGTCCGCATCCCCGCCGCCGGCATGACCGAATACATCTGCTTCGGCGCCGCCGGCGTCGGCACCCTCGCCCCCCTAGCCATGGGCATTCCCGGCGCCGAGGAGCGCGTCGCCCGCCAGACCTCCAAGTGGGCGCCCCGTTGGGAGCGCAACATCACCTTCTTCAAGAACCCGGTCGAGCGCGGCGTGCAGCGCATCACCCCGCCCGTTGCTCGCACGGTCCAGCGCGTGGAGCACAAGTTGCCCCTTGAGCGAGCGGCGGTTGCTACGGGCAACGGCGCGCGGAGGAGCATGAAGGGGATGGAGAGGATTAAGCGGAATTGGACAATGGAGTAAGGGCACTCGCGAAGACGGGACAGAGCATGCGTGCTTCGTCGGGCTTTCTGAGTTAGTGGGAAATGGAAAGGGGTCAGGTGCGGGAATGGAAGGGGGATATGGCATAGCTGGAGTTGGGAACGGACGGTCGTTTTTTTTGTATGGACTATGGGATGGTTATGGATCATGGTATAGGCTACGGATTCGGGATGGGATTGGGTTTTATGGAACGGCAAACGATGCTTTAGTTTTCTCAGCATGACAAGGTCAAGTGAACAAATACCTTTGGTGGCTTAACCACGATGTCTCTTCTCTTTAAGGGACAACCAGCTTTTGCTGGAGAAACTGGGAAGTTGTAGTTCCATCCAGAGCGTTGAGTTAACACAACCTACAAGTACATCCTGAGAAAACACAGTTCTCGGACACTACACGTTGTTCGCTTCCATCTTCGTGCAAGTGACCTGACTCTTTTTTGACCGTCTCTTCTTAAACTTCCAGTCCTCCACATACTAGACTATTTCCTATCATTTGCAAAACATCTTGGTATCATTCTCGTCAGTCATCAGACCACAGAACTTGAAAAAAAACATGTCGCACAATTTACCTGGAGTGGTGCAGTCAGTCAGGCGCCGTGTCGTTCTCCAGTCGCCTTTATGGATTCGGGCTATTGATTGTATCTATATGGCAAGAAATAACTGCCTTGGGGTATAGAAGAACTTCACATCTACTACTAACTACCTAGTTCTCAAAAGCTCTATGCTTGGTACGTAGGCAGACACGGCCTTGTTCCATGATTGTCGGGTACGTAACAATAGAGGGTATACGAGCAAAGGTACTTCTATGTAATCGAGAACAAAATATAAATAAACAAGAGCATGCGCAGTCCAACAAGGCCTTCTCTTGCCTTACACATGTGCAGCCAGCCGACTGCTCTGTTTGTGAGGTCATGATAGAAATTCGCAATAACTTCAATATCAATTAGTCACTGTCAGATGGAATAGCTGTTCAAACTGGAAATTATCATCAATTATCATATTCCGAGATTTTTTTTTTGGTGGTTACAGTAAGGTGGATGGTAAACGCGGAGCCAAAACGTCTCTAGATATGTATGTTTAGAGGTACCTAGTTTTGCCCTTCAAGCGGTAGACATGTTTAGCATATGTAGCATGATGAGAATGATGATCGAACATGACCACGACGAACTGCAGTCATGTTGTCTACATCGTGAAATGGATAAAAAGGGCCATGTGTAAGGATGAAAACGAATAAAAACACGTAGTTGCTGTAGGAAGAGAATGAGAATGATCTCGGTGCTTGCGTGTTGACGGGCTATGTCATGGAGATGTACTATATGATGGTGGGATTTGTCTTCTCCGTCTGGCATGGACATATTCATGACGCTTGTTTGTCGTCGCTGTCGTAAACGAGGGCTTGTGAAGTTAGATGTGTATATCGCTACTTGGTATTTCTGATGGTTTAATGACTAGTTCGGTGAGGGTGTAACAAACGATGACAAGAGTAGAGGATAAAAACGAAGGAATAGAATCCCACGAAGAATTGGGTGGTGCTGGACCTGGATGCGAAGAGTGTCCCGAGTGTGTAGAAAGGGGAAGTCGTGGTCTTGGCAGCTTGACAAGTGGACGGGATGATCATGGAAACACAACAATTGTCAAAGCCGATCAATGCCGTTCACAACTTCCAGGTATGTAGATCCGAAAACATATAAAACCTCAGCTCCCCCCCTCCTCGGAAAGACATGGGCTCTGTCGCAATCCTCCTCCCCTTCTCACGCAATCCCGACTGCCTGCGACAGCCCGCGCGAGAGCCTGTCTCGCCTGTTTGGGTGCTGACACTCGTTTACCTTTCCCACGTACCGCCAACCTCACGCTTTTCCCGCCCGGTTTTCCACTATGTACCCGGACCCAACCCCCCCACGCGTTCCGGTGATGGTAGGTAAACCGAAAACCCGGATGTCGTGGACATTTTCCCGGAGCAGACCGATAGGGTCGGCATGGTCGGTAGCGACGGTAAGGGTCGGCGGTACCGCCCAGCCGGTAGAAAAGTGGAGAGCTCGGTCGGCACCGAGAGCCGCCCGAGTGCCGTTCTTTAGTAAAAAAAGGTCTGGGGTGCAGACTGCAGAGACTCAAGATGTACTGAGTCTGTAGAGCAGTAACAGCGCTAGCAAACGCACGCCGCGAGGGACGGGAGCTTTCACGATCAGATGCTCGGATGTGTGCGGTGCGGCTGCCGCGCTTACAACTAACTGCATGCAGTGAGTGCTTCTTGAGAAAGGGCTGTGGATTGTGACATTGATGATGGATGATCAGCCTTTTTGCGAAGGATGTCCGAGGACATGGAATTTCGGAATGATTGAGATCTCGGGAAACTGAATGTACAACGGCCCGTTCCCGAATAACGAACTGGTGTTCGAGTCGTCAGTGTTTATCATGCACCACCATCTTCAAATCTTCAGCGTTGACAGGATTCCGGGGCCCTTGAGGTTTTTTGCATCGGGCATTCCAGAACCACGTTCAGAATCTCCAAGATGCCCGCCTCTTGCGGAAAACTACTCGATGTTTGACTTGATCTTGTACGGTATGTCAACCTCAGACTGCTGCTGAAGACCTTGGAGGCTACCCAGAAAGGGCGCAACAGAAGGAATGGTGGGTGATAGGGTCTATAGGTACCCTCGTCTTACAATGTCTAGAGAGGGGCATTTTTTCAATGTGTCCAAAGGCGAGACTTATCATAGTGTCAGATTTGATGATCAACTTGAACATGTCGATTGTGACTTGAATCTCTTTTGGGAAGAACTTGAGGCCAAAAGGGTTCTCCCTCAAGACTTCAGGGTCCTCAATTCAGGGGTAAAACCGAACTGGCTCCACATTTGTCTTTTCCGCTGTCACAGAGAATCCGAAGGCGGAGTTGCCGTCTTTGTCCACTTGGAACTTTGAAAACAGAGAAGCACTGAAACCCATTTTCAAGAAGTCGGTGATACCGTCAAGTTGTCCATCCGCGGTTGAGTTCCCAAAATGGCCGGTTTAGTTAAGATGAGCGAGCCCAGCACGGATTTTTACCAGGGTTCAGGAGTACGCGGAGATTTCTCTTATGGTTTTGTGTTCCGGGGTTGTGGCCGGGTTGGCACTAATCGGAGCTGGGATGATGTTAATCACTTCCATTATCCTTATCGCTTTTACGCCACAGCCAGGTAGGAATCTGTTAGCCGCGGGATAGGCCTCTAGCAAAACCTTAACACCCCCCCGTCATCACCAACCCCGTTCATTGGCGACATGTCTCTGCCCTTGTCCAGTCTCGTCACCCTCGACTTTTGCGTCATAGGCCACAGCAGATCAAATAACCGAGTCGAGTCGGCAAGCCTGACAAGCCTGGGAGGGCGGTTGGGCGGATGGCTGATGGCTGATGGCCGATGGACAGGGAGGACACGCGAGAAAAGTGACTGCCTTGGAGTGGTAAGCGAGAGGCAGCCTGCCCGGTGAGAGCATCACGTCGAATTTGAAGGACGACGGTGATGAAGCTATCCGCGGATATTAAACGTATGAACGCCAAGTCAGACGGTAATTGCGAACGGCGGCCTTTTAACCTTCAAACAATCCGGTGGTTATATGAAGAGAAAGATAGGCTGGTCCTGGAGCATAAAAACAATGGGATAACAATAGCGCCAACCCTTAACAAATTCGCATTCGTGTCTGCCGATTGTTCCGAGTCCGATCCAGGGAAGTTTGGCGCCGCCGCCCGCCTCGTTTGTTTCGCGCGCGAACCTAGGAAGTGTCGCAAGCGGGTGTCGCAACTGGCGTAAAATCCGGCCCCGTCGCGAGTCCGTCGGTCTGGTGTTTTTAGGTCACAAAGTCTTGGTCTTCGAGGATCGTTGAGGTCTGAGGTCTCGTCATTGGTGGTGTCACTTTTTTAGAATTCCCACAATCTGGTTGCCTGCCGAACTGCCCACCCACTGCACCCGCCAGCCAACTTTCCCAGCCCACTGGCAAACTGCAGTCCATGTTGGCTGCGCGCTGCTGCAACTGCAAACACAACTGACTTTGCCGCCATCCATTCTCAACGCACGCACGCACACGCATTTGATCCGCTCTTTCCATTCAGCTGCTGCTGCAACCTCACACATCCGCCAACCTGCCGCCCTTCCGCCGCAAAAAAAAGACCCCTTTTTTGGTCTTTGTGTCGGCATCATCGTCATCGTCAATTCGCATCTTCCCTATTTTTCTTTTGGCCTCTTTCTGTTTTCGCGACACCTACAGCGCCAACCTTCACATAACGCTCTCCCCGTATACACCAAACCAATAATCACCGACACCATGTCGCGAGGTCTACTACGACTTCGGTTTCCCCGGCCGAGGGTAAGTCGTCGCACCATTCCCATTTCCATTCCCATCCTCCCTCCTCCCTCCTCGCGACAGCATCACTAACAACCTCCCCGCGCGCAGACCTTCCTCGGCTTCATGTCCCTCCAAACCGGCACCGAACTAATCGCCCTCTCGCTCGTCTTCAACCGCATCACGGGAATCTACGGCATCCTCGCCCTCTTCACCGGCTTCCCGCTCTCCTTCCTCCAAATCAGCCTCTACCTCCTGTCCCTCCTCGTGGTCGGCTCCCTGGCGTATCTAATCCCTCACATTCGCCAACAATCGCCCTTCCAATGTCTCGCCCTCGCCTTTCTTTACGGCATCGACACCCTCCTCAACTTCGCCTACGTCACCTTCTTCGCCACCACATGGTACCTCAGCCAGTTCCACGACCCCCAGGGCCCTGCTAGCAAGGGTGATATCCCCGAGAGCGCGAGCCCGTCAAATGGAGAGGGGTATGAGCATGATGATGCGCAGCGGAATCAGCTTAATAAGGCTGTGGGCGTGCAGGAGAGCGCGGCGAGTATGTGTCTCGTTGTCGGGTTTACCGTTGTTCGGATTTACTTTGCGCTGGTGGTGTGCGCGTACGCGAGGGCGGTGGTGCAGAGGTACGTGGATATGAACAGCGGATGGGCGGGCGGACCGCTTGGCTCAGGGGAGGTGGATGATGATAATGGGAAGGAAGAGGGGCATGCGCCGGATCCGTTTGTGGAGGGCGCGCCGCTTGGTGAGGGGTGGCAGGGCAAGATGGGACGCGCCATGGTTGGGTTTGGGAGGGGGTATTGGTTGGGTGGAAGGAAGGAGGATGAGGAGTGGGCGAGGGAGATTGGCGGGAGGTTGAGGGGTGGGAGTCGGTATTCTAGGGTGTAAGGGCGGAACTCGAGAGGGTTTTTTTGCCTTGAAATAACTCTACTTGCTAGAGGACGCCGCGTGGTTGAGCAACTCGACGAGAGTTAAGGCTTGAGACTGGCGTCTCGCTTCAACCCCTTTTGGAAAGACGACATTCGCATGGCGAGCAATTATCCGGCATACTACACAGCTTGCATGCATGCATGGCATAGACGAGGAGCTGGCCGCGAGAGAGAAAACACAGCCAGCCTCACAGCGCATTTTCTACTGGAAGAGGGGGATACTGCGGACCACCTGCTCAAATGAGCCCCAACACACCTATGCGCGGCTCCCTGTGCATTGTCATCGGGCATTTTGGATTCGCTTTGTACTCATATCGCATCTGTACAAACTTACCACAGACGGCTTGGGGGCACCATATCCATGATCACATCTTACCTTTCACGGACACCAAAGAGATTAACGGCGCAAAGACACACACATTGGGTACATGGGACGGCTTTGTTTTTGGATCAGTTACAGAGACCATCAACATCAGCATGGAGAAGAGAGATATTTGGACGACGTAATGATAATATGGAAGGGTCAATTCAGGTCGGGTCATTTGGACATAGCTGATAAGATATTGTACTCGATAAGATAGTAGAAGCGGCGGAAAACGGAGAAGTAATGACACCATAGTTGAAAGTCGATGTATCCATGTCTCCATTGAATATGCGCAGGGCTGAGCCTTGTAACTCTGGAAGAAGCCTTGGTCATGCCTTGTCTGACTCCGGGCTCGCTTGTTCCACCTTGTTGACCCCGCGGGGTCGTTCACCCTCATCTCGAGATATTGACTCTTGAGTCTACGTGAGAGGCCATCATCAAGGTAAGGGAAACAACGGTGGAAGCGTGCCACGGATGGCATAGTGGGAAACATTTTTATACAGCCTCACAAAAAGAGTTAAGACCTTGTAGTTCCAGAAGTGGGTTTCACAGATGGTAGGCTCGGGGTATATTCGGGAAGCCAAAAGGGTTCTTGATATGTCATCCACCTGTTCTCACCGTTCAGATCCCTCCAGCCTATTTCCGTGATGCCCATGTGTTGTTCTTCTATCCGCCTCTAGCACCCGGGAATAGAGTCATACTTCTTAATGCAGCTTCATCCGATGTCTCGAGACTCCAGGCAACTACATGAGACCAATGTGGATATCCGAGATGGGACGGGAAGCTGTTTACCCGGAACCCCTGGAATCGTACGAACAGACGTTCAACTCTTCCCAACGGTTTGGTCTGTTCCGAAGTGTCTGCCTTCCCGAGAGACTCCGTGGCGAGGTCGGGGAGGATAGAGTCTTTTGCTAGTCTGTTAGTGCAATACCGTCTGGATACGGCGGCATGGGGATCGGGAGTGACTTTGAAGTGACAGTGACAAAGGGCAACTCTGGGCGAGAGTTGAAAATTCGACACTTTCTATTCGTTGGAACGGCAGTCAAGGACTCAAGAGGCAACTTGGTGAGTGACGAGAATTATACAAAGAGCGGCCAAAGTGGGTGCTGGTCGAGGTTCGAATGAAGCTAGGCCGATCACGCAATCGCTCCAGACTAGCAAGCGCAGCCATTCATGTGCCGGCATCACCACAAGTGGGCTGCGGGGCCCGGGCGCCGATGTAGGCACATCCACACACCTAACTCTAAGGGACTCTTTCTCTCTGTGTGCTTGTTAGTGAAGCTCTATAGAGAGCTGACCTGGCGTTCAGGTACCTCTAGGTAGGTATTACATAAGTGGTGCCCTCCACGCCTAGCCCGCTTTCCGCATTGCGACATTCCCAAATTTTGAGACTTGAAGAGTCCGGTCCTGGTTCTTTTAAAAGTTGGGGGTTCGCTCTTCTTCGTTGTTTCTGTTTCGGAGAAAAAGAAGAGAAAGTGTGTGAATCATTGATTGTCCATCTCATCCATCCATCTTCCTTCCTCATCCTCTCATAGTACCACAGATCTTGCCTTTTGGTTGTGGTTGCTTGTTTCTTCCTTCCTCTTTCTTCCTCTTTTTCTTTTCTTGTTTCATTGATACCTCCACCTCCTCCTTCCTCCTCCTCGTCCTCCAGACATACAGCCGTCACCAGACTCCACGATGGCTTCCTCACAACAGATCAAGACGCCCCAAGAGGCTGGTGAGTTTTTCTCTACAACTTCCCTTGTCCCTTCTTACCCATCGTGATCCTGTCCTCTCAAGAAAGAGGTGGCTCTGTGCCCCGCGGTTTCCCCTCCAGCGGGAAGAGACGCAACTCAGCGCTGTAATACGGGCGGTCCGACCCCGGATTCAGACAGCGCTGCAGTGTGTCTCACTGGCCACGGCCCCGCTACCTCTACATCCGTGCTTACCAATTGCGCAATCGGCATGACCAAAAACACCAAAAAAGATATCACGACATTGGGAAGAGCAATGGGATCAAAATTGGGACAGACTGGGACAACTGGAATTGAAACAAGCACAAGAACAATTTGGCTAACCTGTGACTCAACACAGTCGCCAGAATCGCATACTTGGCCTCCGATGTCGTCGTCTCGGTGCAGCCCTCCCTCTCCACCGAGTCCGACTTCTCGGCCACTCTCAAGAGCCTCGCCTCTTCCAGGACACAGAGCCTCGTCTCCAAGACCGACGATGCCGTTACCGAAATCATTCCCGTCAGACACAACAACGACCCTCTTCTCTCAGTATTCACACCCATCCGCTCCGGCCGTCTGGTCTCGGTAACAACCACCTCCGAGATCCTCCTCCCCAGCATCGCCCACCTCTACAAGCTCGCCCAGCTACCAGTCGTCCTCCACGTTGCTCTGGGCCCCAAGAGCCTCCCAGACTACACCGCCATCACTTCGATAAGGAATTCCGGCTGGACTTTCCTCCAGTCCAACTCGCTCCAGGAGGCCCAGGATTTGGCCCTCACTGCTCACGCTCTCGCCGTCCAGTCCGGCAAGGGTGTTATTCACTTCTTCGACCCCAGCTCCAGCGCTTCCGAGCAGCCCATTGCCGCTGAGGATTCCAGCCTTGTTCAGCAGATCCTCAACCTCGACAATGTCCGCCGCTTCCAGTCCGCCCCCATCTCGGGCTCTTCCATCTACGCCAACGACGGCCGCGTAGCCGTTGCTTCTGAGCAGTCCGAGCCTGTTGCCAGCCAAACCGTCCTCGACGCCCGCGAAGTCGAGGCCGCCACTGTTGCTGCCACCGATGCTCTTGCCCCTGCCCAGGACGGCGCCGATGAGTCCGCCCAGACCAGCCAGCAGCAGAGCGAGGCCAGCGAGGCCAGCGCTACTCCCAGCGCTTCCATCGCCACCACCGTCGAGGCTCAGGCCCCCGTTGTCACCTCCGAGCACATCTACAAGTACGTCACCAGCATCTGGGCCAAGCTCAACGAGCTCGCTGGCAGGCAATACAACGCTTTCGAGTACTCTGGTCCTGCCAATGCCGAGAACGCCCTCTTCGTTTTCGGCTCTGGCTCTCCCCTCTTCGCCCAGGCTATCGCCCAGGCTCAGTCCGACGACAGCTTCGCCAACGCCGGTGTTTTGACTGCCCGTCTCTACCGCCCCTGGTTGGGCGCCAAGCTCATCGAGGCCATCCCCAAGTCCGTTAAGCGCGTAGCTGTCCTTGAGCAGGTCTCCAGGAAGACTACCAAGTGGGGTCCTCTCCTGATCGATGTCCTTACCTCGGTCAAGAGCGGCCCTGGCGGTGTCGAGACCATTGTTGGTCACCAGCTTGGCTACATCTCCCAGGAGACTGTTGTCCAGGCCCTCCGCGGTATCTTCCAGAACTTGACCTCCGAGAAGCCCGTCCAGAACCTCGAGGTTGGCGAGCGTGATGCTCCCAAGGAGGCTTCCGAGTACGGCCTTGAGAAGCCCAAGCTCGAGATTGCCTACACCAAGATCCTCGACCAGCTCTTTGGTGAGCGCGCCTACATCGCCAACTCCATCGAGAAGGACAACGCTGGTGTTTCCAACAGCATCTCCGCCACTCCCGAGTACGGCTTCGGTGCCCTCCTCGCCCGCAAGGAGCGCAAGCAAAAGTTTGTTTCCGAGGTCAAGGAGGCTGCCAGCAACGGCCAGTTCTCTTCTGATGCTCCCAAGCAGGCTCTTGCCAAGTGGGTTGCCAACGCTGAGGACGCCAAGAAGGTCGAGGAGGTTGCCTCTGAGGCTGTCTCCAAGCTCTCCGAGGACGGCTCTGACCTCTCCAAGTCTCTCCTCGAGTACAAGCAGTTCTTCCGCAAGCAGTCCCTCTGGCTTGTTGGCTCCGATGCCTGGTCCTACGACCTCGGCAACTCTGGTGTCCACCACGTCCTTGCTTCCGGCGAGAACGTCAACCTGCTCATCATCGACTCCACTCCCTACTCTGAGCGCGCCGCTGCTGATGCCAACCGCCGCAAGAAGGACATTGGTCTCTATGCCATGAACTTTGGTAACGCCTACGTTGCCTCCACCGCTGTGTACAGCTCCTACACTCAGGTCCTCCAGGCCATGGATGAGGCCGACAAGTTCAACGGTCCTTCCGTCGTCCTTGCCTACCTCCCCTACTTCGGCGAGACCGACTCTGCTCTCACCGTCCTCCAGGAGACCAAGAAGGCTGTCGATATCGGCTACTGGCCCCTTTACCGCTGGAACCCCGAGAACGAGAAGAAGGGCGAGTCCAACTTCTCTCTCGACTCCGAGCGCATCAAGAAGGAGCTCAAGGAGTTCCTTGACCGTGACAACCACCTTACTCAGCTCATGAAGAAGGAGCCTTCTTTCGGCGCTGTCCTTTCCGAGGACTTTGGCACCGAGATCCGTGCCCAGCAGAAGCGCAAGGCCAAGGATGCTTACAACCAGTTGCTGGAAGGCCTATTTGGTGCTCCCCTTACCATCCTCTACGCTTCCGATAACGGCAACGCCATCTCCCTCTCCAAGCGTCTTGGTAACCGTGGCCGTGCCCGTGGTCTCAAGACCACTGTCATGTCCATGGAGGACTACCCCGTCGAGGACCTTGCCTCTGAGGAGAACATTGTCTTCATCACCTCCACCGCCGGTCAGGGTGAGTTCCCCCAGAACGGTCTCTCCTTCTGGCACTCCGTCAAGGACAACACCTCCCTCGACCTCGCCAACGTCCGCTACTCCGTCTTCGGTCTCGGTGACAGCCACTACTGGCCCCGCAAGGAGGACAAGATCTACTACAACAAGCCCGCCAAGGACTTGGATCGCGTTCTTGCCAACTTTGGTGCTAAGCCTCTGGCTCCCATTGGTCTTGGTGATGACCAGGATCCCGATGGTTTCCAGACCGGCTACTCCGAGTGGGAGCCCAAGCTCTGGGAGGCTCTCGGTGTTGCCAACGTTGATGGCCTTCCTGAGGAGCCTGCTCCCAGGACCAACGAGGACATCAAGATCGAGTCCAACTACCTCCGTGGTACTATCGCTCAGGGCTTGAAGGACACCTCCACTGGCGCCATCTCTGCCGATGACCAGCAGCTCACCAAGTTCCACGGTACCTACATGCAGGATGACCGTGATGTCCGTGACGAGCGCAAGGCCCAGGGTCTCGAGCCCGCTTACTCCTTCATGATCCGTTGCAGACTGCCCGGTGGTGTCTCTACCGCTAAGCAGTGGGTCCAGATGGACGACATTGCCAACACCCTCGGCAACGAGACCATGAAGCTCACCACCCGTCAGACCTTCCAGTTCCACGGTGTCGTCAAGAGCAAGCTCAAGCCCGCCATGCAGGCCATCAACCGCGCTCTCATGGACACCATTGCCGCCTGCGGTGATGTCAACCGTAACGTCATGTGCTCCCCTCTCCCTGCTCACTCCAAGTACCACCGCGCCGTCCACGAGTGCTCCAAGCGCATCAGCGAGCACCTTCTCCCCAAGACCACTGCCTATCACGAGATCTGGTTGACCGATGATGATGGTACCAAGACCCAGGTTGGCGGTAACGCCGTCCAGGACTTTGAGCCCCTCTACGGCCCTACCTACCTTCCCCGCAAGTTCAAGATTTCCATCGCCATTCCTCCCCACAACGATGTCGACGTCTACGCCCACGATATCGGTCTGATTGCCATCAAGAACGAGGACGGCAGCCTTGCTGGTTTCAACCTGCTCGCCGGTGGTGGTATGGGTACCACTCACAACAACAAGAAGACCTACCCCCAGACCGGTCGCACTCTCGGCTTCGTCACCGCCGCCGACGTGCACATTGCCTGCGAGAAGGTCATGCTTGTCCAGCGCGATTTCGGTGACCGCAAGAACCGCAAGCACGCCCGTCTTAAGTACACCATTGACGACATGGGCGTCGACGTGTTCCGCGCCAAGGTCGAGGAGTACTGGGGCCAGAAGTTCGAGGAGGCTCGTCCCTTCCACTTCGACTCCAACGTCGACACCTTTGGCTGGCAGAAGGACGAGACCGGTCTCAACCACTTCACCATGTTCATCGAGAACGGCCGTATCGAGGATACCGCCGAGTTCCAGATGAAGACTGGTCTCCGCGAGATCGCTAAAATTCACAAGGGCGAGTTCCGTCTCACTCCCAACCAGCATTTGATCCTCTCCAACGTCGCCGACGAGGACAAGCCCGAGCTCGAGAAGCTTCTTGCCCAGTACAAGCTCGACAACCTTCACCACTCCGGTCTCCGTCTTTCTTCCTCCGCCTGCGTTGCCTTCCCCACTTGCGGTCTCGCCATGGCCGAGTCCGAGCGCTACCTCCCCGTCCTCATCACCAAGCTCGAGGGCGTTCTCGAGGAGGTCGGTCTCAAGCAGGACAGCATCGTCATGCGCATGACTGGCTGCCCCAACGGTTGCGCCCGCCCCTGGTTGGCCGAGGTTGCTTTCGTCGGCAAGGCCTATGGTGCTTACAACATGTACCTTGGCGGTGGCTACCACGGCCAGCGTCTGAACAAGCTCTACCGCAGCTCCATCAAGGAGGAGGAGATTCTGGTCATCATGAAGGGTCTCCTGAGGAGATATGCCAAGGAGCGCGAGGAGGGCGAGAGGTTTGGTGATTGGACTATTCGCGCTGGTGTGATTAAGGCGACTACGGATGGAAGGAATTTCCATGAGGGTGTAAGTGTTTCTTCCCTGTGATTATGACATTGATGGTGAATGTGATGCTAACGAAATTGGTGATAATAGGTTGCTGAGGAAGAGGGTGATGAGGAGTAAACTAAACTGTCTACGAAGGACCCTACCGTACCTAGGCAGAAGAAGGAGGAAGGAAGGAATAACGGTCACACAAGCAAAAAACAAACAGATCGATGCATTCTTATTGGCGTTGAAAATTTTTCTTGTTTTTTGTTTTTTGTTTTTGGTAGCTTTGTATATACTATACCTCTTTTTTGATATCTCGATTGCATTGGTTTTTTTGAAGTTTCATTGATTAACTGGGGGTGTTTGAAATGTTTACTTTGACGTCACTTGCGTTACTTGACCCTGGGGTAATGCCAGGGACCGATGGATAGAAGAGTTTAAGTTGTGATGCCACATGGGCATGGCAGTGGCATAGGGCAGTCGCTTGCTTGCTTGCTTGCTTTCTCCGTGCAGCGTGCTTTGTGCTTGGGCGCGTACAGCTGCGTCGTACACGCGCGTGCAGTGAGGGGTGGGCATCCAGCGGGTGTTCGAGAAGAGATCAAGTGCATTCTAGGCCAAGCATAGAAGCAGAAGCACAGGTGGAAGCAGAAGCACGAAAGCGATGAACTGACTACGAACGGCGGGTCTTCGATCCAGGAACAACAACATTTCAGGAACAGGAACAGGAAACGAACGTTCTGCAAAACACATGGAAAAGTGGAAGGCCACGACAACGTTGGAAAACGCCAAGCAAGCGTTCCTGAAGTTCCTGGATGTTCCTGAGGTTCCTGAACTGCAAGCTACCTTATTCTTGTAGCCAATAGGATGTGTGGAACGGAGGGGGCAGTGCCCGAAAATTCTGCACATATACGGTAAAATTTCTGCGTACATACGGTAACCCACTTTTATTGCTGAGTAAACAGCGCTAGCCACGCTAGTTACTAGAATACCGTGTGTATATCGCAGCCCAATTTCGTCGTCGTCGTATACCTTGTTAGTAATAGTTAATATATTATATAATTAAATAAAGCTATCGCGAAGCCTTATTTACTATTGCGCAACGTTTTTGCAGCGGTTTCTTATCGTCGTTATTATTATTTAAGCGAATATTTTCGAATTTATTATATTATATTCCTAGATTTTTTCTTACCCGGCTATCCTAAATTGCGCGTATACGCCCGCCTAAGTAAATAAACTTCAGATTCCTAATAAAGCCGACTTTAATAATATTGTACTAATAGTATTTTATTAGAATTATTAGTAAAAATAGCCTCTATTCCGGTTCGAGTAATTACCCTAAATTGGGCTACCGCGGTATTCGAGGAGTTATAATCCTTTTCGATCTATTATAGCCACCGCGAATAAAAATAATACGAATTGAAACGTTCGAAAATATAATTATTATAATCCTTTAATAAGCGTATTACCCGTTAGCGGTCGCTATTACTAGCCCTAGCCCCTCCCCTTTAATTATTTAGCCTTTATAATAATAGGGTTGTTGCTTTCGAAGCGTTATAAAATTATTATATAGAATAAGGTTTTATAGTTTTATTAATAAGTAATTCGAAGAGTACGAAGAGTAGGGAGGAGAGTATTATTATACGGGTTAATTACCGCTATATATATAGCGGGATATATAAAATTAATAGTTATAATACTTATAATATTAATATTAAAAAATTCGATTATTTATATTAAATAAAGGTCGTATTGAAGAAAAAAGAGGGTAGTAAATAATTTACTAAAGAAATTAATAGTATATATAATTACCCCTTCGACGTTAATAACTTTATTAGTAATATAGTATATTAGAAATAAATTCGACGGAATTATAAAGAAGTAATTAAAACCGCTATCGAAAAATTATTAATATATATTAAAATAAGCTTTCGTTAAATTACCTATTATTTAAGTAGTATTTTCGATAATAACGAAAGTATTTTTATACTTCTAGTTATTAGTAATAATAACCTATTAATCGAATTTTGTAGTTTTCGAATCTTTATTACGCTAAAGGAGGTAATTAATATTTAATAGGATATTCGACGGGTAAAATATAATCTATATACTTCGATTAAAATATTCGTCGATTTATTAGAATAATATAAAATCAATTATAGTATTAAATATTTCGTCGAATATAACGAGAGTGGGAGGGTTATTCGAATCTTTTAAACCTTTGAGTAGTACTTTAAAATATAGAAGAAAAATCCCTATATTCTATTAATCGATAATACGTATAAAGTAAATAAAATTAATACTTTTCTATTATTATATAAATAAATTTATTTATACTTTAATTCTTATTATTATACGGATAAATCTATTTGCATTATAGGGGGTCGATTTAAATTCCCCCTTTTTTTTTTCTTCGTCTATTTTTTGATATTATAACTAATACTAATTTTATATTTAACTAAATTAATTAATTTAACCTCCCCCTCCTTAATATTATTAATATCAATATATTAAGTAAAAATTTTAATATAGCGTTTAATCTTTTTAGTAGAGAGAGAAAGGAGGATTTCGAATAGTAGTTTAATTATTTAAAGAAACTTTAAATAGATTATAAAATTTTAGACCCGTCGGTTTTAATTAATAATTTTAATAAGGGATTTAAAAAAACCGCTATCGCTACCTATTTAAACGTGCCTTATTAATTATATATATAATATATTATGAAAAATATAAATTATTATATTAAAAAGAAATAGATTTAATTAAATAGTATTAAATTAGCCCTGAACGATAATATATTAATTCCCCCGCTAACGGTTCGGGATTTAAATAGTTATAGCCCCGACCCGCTATTATATTAAAGGTTAATTATAGTAATTAATAAAAATATTAACGTCGATGAATATATTAATAATAACTTTAAAGAGGATAACCCAAAAGAGTTTAATGACGCTGCCGCCGCTAATTAATTTATATAATAATTTAATAATAGTTAAAGAGCTCGCTAAGCGGTTAAAGAGCTACTAATTAATGCCCCTATTCTACGAACCCGTAAAATCCCCCGGTATAATTTAATTTATCGATTCTATACCGATATTTATAAGGACTTTTTAAAAGTATAGAAATAAGTAATTTATATAAAGGATGAGGATTATTTTAAGAGGGTATAATAATTATTATATAACGAATTTAGGAGATAAATTAGTAAGAAAAAATCCCTTATGAAAAATAATATACCTTTTTCGCTAATTATTTTTTTTCTTAACGTTATTAATATATTTATATAAATATTATTTACTATAAATTAAAAAATTTAATAATTATATAATATCTAAATTTCGAAATTATAGTATTAAAATTATTAGTAAAGTAAAATCCGCCTACAAAATTATTAAACGTTTATTTGAAAATTAATTATCTTCGTTAAATTAATTTTATAAGTATATACGAAACTCCTACTATTCTTAAAGGAGGGAGTATAATATTAAGTATACGATTATATAGTAATTTATTATATTAAAGTATAAAAAGGTTAATATATTTAATAATCTATTATTAAAAGTAAATTTTTTATAATTTATTATTATTATATAAATAAATCTATTTATATATTCTATAAAAGTTTGGTTTATTAATTTCCTTTTTTTTTCTTACTTATAAATTCTACTATATACTTTAAAACTCCTATACTATTAATACCGCTACGCTTATAACGATTAATTCGACCGCCTATTTTAGGATATATATACCTCTTATAAAGGGGAATTTACGAAATAATATAATTTACTATATAAATATTTTATTTTAAAATTATTATAGATAAATCCCCCTTACGCCCTTCTTATAAAGGATATCGATACCTATTAGTAATTAATTATAAATAGAGGCTTTAATTCGATAATAGAAATTAAACGGCGGGCTTATAATATAAAGAATCCTATTCCCTTATTTAATCGTTAACGTAAAATAATAATCCCCGATTTAGATTTTATAATATATATACGTAAATTATCGGGTTATAACTTTATAAATTTAAATACTTATAAATTATATATATTAGAAAGTAATTACTATACCCGCTCTACCGCTACTATACTTATTAATTACGACTATTATAATAATATTTATATACTTTTTTATAACGAAAATAGTATTAGCCCCCCTAGAATAACGCTTTATAATATAAGAGGTAAGGCGCTAATTACCTAAACCTCTATTTAAATACGCAATAATTACGGTCGTAATCGCGGTAGAGGTAAAGGTAATAAGGGAGGTAGGGCGGCTATATAAGAGCTTTAATAATTTAATAGCGTAATTTTTAATAACTTCCCGCTAAAGGATTAGGCGGCTCTATTCGCAATATTAGAGGCTAATTATAATACCTCCCAATTAATTAAGGCGTTAATTATACTAATATTAATTATTATAGCGCCGCCGCTATTAATAATATTAATTATTATAATTATTATAACGCTATTTTTAATATTATAGTAAGTAATATTAATATAAATAGCGCCGCAAATATTAACCTCTCCTATACCTTCTTTCTATAAAGCTTTAATTCCTTCCTAAAAAATTGGGGCACCTTCTCTTTTTCCCTCTCTTTACCCGTAGTAATTTTTTCCCTAATAATTTAGTTATAGGGTATTAACAATTATTAAGCAATTGCCCTAATACTATAATAGCCCGCTTCCTTTTAATTAATAATAAAGAAGGCAATAAATTATAATACTACTTCTATTATTAATAGCGCCCTTTAAATAATATTTTTATAATAGGTATTATAATTAAAGTAAGCTATTTAAGGGGTTTTACGCTAATTAATATTCTAGTTAATATGTTAAGTATAAGTACAGGTATTAAAATTAGGGTAAGTATATATACTCTAAGCCGCTAATATAACCGCTAGTATAGCCGCTAATATAGCCGCTAATATAATAGTAAAGCGTTTAATTAAATTGGTAGGAACTATATCGATTACTTTAGTAAATAAATAATTGAGTATTTTACGGTCTTTGAATAACTTTACGTAAAAGAGTGATATGGATTTAGTAGTATATACTATAAGTACTATAATAGGCATTACGCTGGTGCGTGCGTTGTGGCTGGCGCAGTTTACTCAGTAGTAAAAGTGGGTTACCGTATGTGCGCAGAAATTTTACCGTATGTGTGCAGCTTTTTCGGGCAGTGCCTTGCTTGCCCTGATGCCCTGTTTTCAGGGTTCTTGTATTTTGGTTGGTTGCCCGGTTACCGCAGCGACGGAGTGCTGGGCGACGCTGGGAAGATGGGACGAATTGCGTCGAGGAGTTGAGGAGGGGGTGAAGAGCGAGTGAAGAGAGATGTTCAATTCACGGTCGCAAAAATATGAGGAGCTGAGGATATCTGACAGCTTCAGAATCGACATCTTCAACCGTCAACACCTTCACTCGCAAGAACCAGGAACGGAAAAGAAAACAAGCTGAGCAGCAGCACCCCTCTCCAACCGGTGCTACCCCTGTCCATCAACAACGTCTCCCCACTGGACCGCACTGGACAGGAATCATTGGTAGCCAATAGCGGTCGCATTTTCTCCAGCCATTTTCTCCATTCCTACCTATCCAAGCAGTACCAATAGCCATTGACAAGCATCCGCCTGCCCAACCCGACCGACCGACCTCCTTCTGCTCTGGGCATCTCCATTGGCGCGCGCCGCTTTCTCCAGCTTCCTTCAACGAGACGACCCGCGATTGCGAGTGAGCCCAGCCACCGAATTGTGGATTTTTCTGTTTGGGAGTTGCTTGTTGCTTGTTGCTCCCTCCGCGCCGCCGTTGCCTGTCTTCCTGGTCCAACAAATTCATGGGCTAGAATTGCGCAACACGAATTACGGGAGTACGACAAGAAACGATTTCACCGCATTTCAACTAAAAGGGAAAAAAAAAGGGTCCGTTTCCACATTGTGTTCTTTGCGACGAACGAAAATACCCCTTGACGACTCGACTTCACACCGCGTGTCCAGTCCAGTCCAGTCCAGTCCCCGGAAAAGGTCAGTTACAGCCGAGTATTGTACTTAGCCCCACGATGTACGAACCAGAACCCCCGTTTCCTCAGTGGAGGAATGCGGGAGAAGTGGAGGACGATGCCCTGGGGCTGTGGTCACGGTGACGGTCCGACACCCGCGATCGATCTAGTGCTAACTGACGCGCAGTAGTTCTCGTTCTCCAGTCAGGAACATTTCTGAAGGAAACTGTCACTTCACCGCATTGCTTCGTGTTCAATCATCACGTCAGTCAGTCAGTCAGTCAGGTACCAGAGTCAATCGATCGTACTATCAGCCAGAAACGACGACCAAGGAGAGGGGCCGCGTCCCTTAACGAATTCTCCAGCGTCTTGTCGTCGGTCCGTCAGTGACATAGTGGTTGTATACCTACACCCACTCCGCTACGGCTACTCACCCACAAAAGTCAGAAGAAAGGTCCATTTGTATCCATCGAATCGAGATCCAGGACAAAAGGAGACCCAACAAGTCTCACGCCATCACCCGACACAATGGCCGGGTATGGTCACAGCACCGGCGCCGGCGGCTTCGGCAGCGGCAGCGGGAGCGGATCCGGTACCGGTACCGGCAGCAGCAGCAGCAACATCCACTCCTCATCATTACGTCCGCCAGACCCTCAGTACATGCTCCCTCAGTACGACGAAGCCGACGACCCAGATGCCGATGCCACACCAACAGCCGGACAGGGCATGCGCCTGTTGACGAACCTCGACAACAGCTCGTACATATCTGTATCAGAAGTCACCAGCCAGAGTTCACGCATAGATAATGTCAGACCGTATGTCAAGCCCCTCTCATTGCCATCATCGTCGTCATTGCCCCTCCATACCAGCAGTACCAGTACCAGTACTTCTTCTTCTTCAAATTCCGAGACACCTTCCACACCACCTCCCACATCTACCCGAACCACAAGTCCTCATCATCCCTTCCATTCCATCGCAAGTCCCCAAACAAAACAAACCTCAAGTCAACATCAAGATGATGTGGTGGTGGTCCCTCCCAAGAGAAAATATGCCCCTTCCCCTACCCTTACTGCTCTCTCCTTGTCAGTACCAAGCGAGGGACTACCGGAAGGAAATCAAGAAGAAGACGACGAAAGAAAGAGACCCCCGGCTTTGGAGGCGCCTCCGTCACGAAAGAAGTTGGAAGCACCCACGTCACCAAAGAAGTTGGAAGTACCACCACCAAAGCAGCAGCAAACAGAAGAGATCGAGGTCACCGAAGTCGACGAAGACGATATGGGAAAGGCCGTCAAGTTTGCGCCTGCGCCAGAAATCCTGGGGAGCGATGACCCTCAGATCGTACCTCACTATCCCCCGCCTTATAGTCCGTATCGAGCGGAGGCGCAGGATCCGTTTCTTGTGGGAGGGCAGCAGCAGCAGCAGCAAGCAGAAGAAGGACAACAACAAGGAGGAAGTGGGCTACGCGGGGGAGGAAAGTTGCAGAAGAGAAAGTGGCTGGGTCAAGTGAAGCCTCTTCGACTATCTGCGCCTCCACCTGCACCTGCTCTGGCCTTGCCGACAATTCCGGAGGGGACATCCCCGCGACGAGCGTCGCTTCGTGAGGCGCGCAAGAAGACGCAGCAGCAGCAGCAGCAGCAGCATCAGCAGCGGCCAGTGATCAGACAGCGGCTCAGCAATATTCTTGAGGAAGTGCAGGCGGATCGAACAACACTTACACCACCACCCTCTGTTCATCTTGGATCATCACCAAAATCAACAAAGACAGCAGCAAGCTCACAAAGTTCTTCTCCAACTCGCAGCAGCCGGTTACGACGAGCCTATGAACCCTCGATAGACGCCCGCACCTACGAACCATCATTAGATACCCGAACATACGAACCCTCGATTAGCGATCGACGACACATGTACGAGCCATCTATTGACGAGCGATCATCGATTATGGATCCTCCACGCATTCCACCACCCGACGGCGGATCATACGTTTCTTCCTATATGGGCACCGAGAGCATGGTTTCGGGACATGGACGGCCATGGAGTCCAGTATCAACAGCCGATTATCGAGTCCCACCACAAGGACGGTACGAGCCTTCAGAGATTGATGGTCATCCGAGGCCAGGGACACCTTCGAGTTATGGAAACGCGAGACGACCACTCCCCGCGGCACCAGCGCCTATGCAGTATAACAGCCCCAGTCGCGCAACGAGCCATCATCCTCGAGGGTATCATGGAGCAGGAGGATATGCGGACGACGTAACAGTTAGCATGGGACCGGATGACGACAGGACAGATATCTTTGGGCCCGAAACCGACCTCAGCGAGTCCCGACATCTGAACGATTCTTATGGGTTCAGGTCATCACAGATTACACTGAGCGAAGATCCCCACGGCACTCACACCCACAACCGTTCGCGATACGACGACGAAGACGACGTCAGCACCACCTACTCTTCCAAGACAGGAAGCAGCAGCAGCAGCAGCGCCTCGGGCGGCATCGACAACAAATTCGCCGAACACGCCTACGGTCTTCCCATCCCCGAAGAAGGCAAACACGAGCGGCGCGGCGTCCGCCCACCGCAGATGTCTAGAAAGGAAGTGCAGCTCATCAACGGCGAGCTCGTCCTCGAGTGCAAGATCCCGACTATATTGTATTCGTTCCTGCCGCGACGCGACGAGGTCGAGTTTACGCACATGCGCTACACGGCCGTGACGTGCGACCCGGATGACTTTGTGAGCAGGGGATACAAGCTGCGGCAAAATATCGGGCGGACTGCGAGGGAGACGGAGCTGTTTATTTGCGTTACGATGTACAACGAGGATGAGTACGGGTTTACGAGGACGATGCACGCCGTGATGAAGAATATTTCGCATTTTTGCTCGCGGAACAAGTCCAGGACGTGGGGAGCGGATGGGTGGCAGAAGATTGTTGTCTGTGTGGTCTCGGATGGGCGGGAGAAAATTCATCCGAGGACGCTGGATGCGCTGGCGGCCATGGGGGTGTATCAGCATGGGATTGCGAAGAATTTCGTCAACCAGAAGGCGGTGCAGGCGCATGTGTACGAGTACACGACGCAGGTGTCGCTGGATAGCGACCTCAAGTTCAAGGGCGCGGAAAAGGGGATCGTGCCCTGCCAGATGATTTTCTGTTTGAAGGAGAAGAACCAGAAGAAGCTGAATTCGCACAGGTGGTTCTTTAACGCGTTTGGGAAAGCGCTGAACCCGAATGTGTGTATCCTTTTGGATGTCGGGACAAGGCCAGGCAGTACGAGTCTGTATCACCTCTGGAAAGCCTTCGACACGGACTCCAACGTCGCGGGCGCCTGCGGAGAAATCAAGGCGATGAAGGGCCGGTTTGGCGGGAACTTGCTCAACCCTCTGGTGGCTAGTCAGAACTTTGAGTACAAGATGAGCAACATCCTGGATAAACCGCTCGAGTCGGTGTTTGGATACATCACCGTGTTACCGGGCGCCCTTTCGGCGTATCGGTTTCATGCGCTGCAGAATGATGAGACGACGGGCCATGGACCGCTGAGTCAGTATTTCAAGGGCGAGACGCTCCATGGGCAGCATGCGGATGTTTTCACGGCCAATATGTACCTGGCGGAGGACAGGATTTTGTGTTGGGAGCTGGTGGCGAAGAGGGGCGAGAGGTGGGTGTTGAAGTATGTGAAGGGGTGTACGGGGGAGACGGATGTTCCTGGTGGGTCACAGAGAAAGCCCCTTTTGTGAGTGAGAAGATGCTAACAAGAAAACAGACACCGTCCCGGAATTCGTTTCTCAGAGACGTCGCTGGCTCAACGGCGCCTTCTTTGCCGCTGTCTACAGTCTCGTCCACTTCCGCCAGATTTGGAAAACCGACCACACCTTTATGCGCAAAGCTTTGTTGCATGTCGAATTCCTCTACCAACTCTTGCAGCTTCTCTTCACGTATTTTTCGCTGGCCAACTTTTACCTCGCCTTCTACTTCATCGCCGGCGGTCTTTCGGACCCCCACGTCGACCCCTTCAACTCGGACGGCCACGTCTCCCGCATCATCTTCAACATCCTCCGCTACGTCTGCGTCCTGCTAATCTGCACCCAATTCATCATGTCCCTCGGCAACCGCCCCCAAGGCGCCAAACGGATGTATCTCGCCTCCATGATAATCTACGCCGTCATCATGGTCTACACCACCTTCGCCACCATCTTCATCGTGGTCCGCCAAATCAAACCCAAGGACCCAGCCACCCATGCAGACGAAATCGAACTAGGCAACAACGTCTTCACCAACCTCATCGTCTCCGTCGCCTCCACTTTAGGTCTCTACTTCCTCATGTCCTTTTTGTATCTCGACCCCTGGCACATGTTCACCTCGGCCATCCAATACTTCATCCTCCTCCCATCCTACATCTGCACCCTCCAGATCTACGCCTTCTGCAACACCCACGACGTAACCTGGGGAACAAAAGGCGATAACATAATGCGCACCGACCTAGGCGGGGCCATCGGCAAGGGGTCCACGGTAGAACTCGAAATGCCGTCGGAACAGCTCGATATCGACAGCGGGTACGACGAAGCACTCCGCAACCTTCGCGATCGCGTCCTCGTCCCCCCTGTCCCCACCAGCGAAGAACAGCTACAGCAGGATTACTACAAATCTGTAAGAACGTACATGGTCGTGACGTGGATGGTCTGCAACGCTACCCTCGCCATGGCCGTCTCCGAGGCGTATGGGGATAGCGAGATTGGGGATAATTTTTACCTAAGGTTTATTCTTTGGGCGGTTGCGGGACTGGCGCTTTTTAGAGCGCTTGGGTCGACGACGTTTGCGGTTGTTAACTTGGTTAGTGCGTTGGTGGAGGGACGGGTGAGATTGTCACTGAAGGGGATGAGGGGGTGGAGGTGGGTTAAGGAGTGGTGGGCTGATAGGAAACTTGGTGGGGATGGGGGGATTGGGGGGATTGGGGGAGGGAATAAGATGAGGGGACGGTGGGAGGAGTTGGGGGAGAGGGCTAGGGGGGTTGTTAGGCGGTAGTCTTTTCTCTCTCCTTCTCTGTTCTCGTGAGGGAAGGGGGGTTTTGTGCCTGTTGTGGGTTTTGTTCTGTTTATGGCTTGACCTGGATATCGCCCGGGCAAAGGTCTGTTTATTCTCAGCAAGCGTTGCAAAGAGCAGCGGGCGAGCTGCTTGTTATTTTTGTTGTGTTTTCTTTTCTACTTTCTTACGACCATCTCACGACGATTACGAGATATACAACGGACCTGGGAAAGGATTTGGTGGGTTGGCGGTTTGATGATTTCGCCTCGAGTAAAGAAAAGCTCGATGGGCTTATGTTAAAGTTGATGATACCACATATTGTTTGGGAAATAGGAATGATTAGGGAATACCAAAGGCTGGTTTGGTTGATACAGGACACATCTTGTCTATATAGGAATGTTGATATTTACTGTTTTTCTACGTGCTTATCATACAAAACTATGGTCCTTCATCTATGAACACATGATACCTGCTGTTCTGGTCGTTGTTGTGGTTTTCTATAGAGCCATGGGGCTGTTTTTATGATACGTGCAGTCGAACGCCCTGATCCTGCATGTGATCTGGATCAGGAAATCTCATGCAGTGAGCGGTATATATGCAGTTCCAACACCTGTTCTTTGGTAGGTAGCGGCAGGGCGATTCACATCACCAAATTTTATGCAATAGACAGCGGTTATGCAGCATAAGGAGTACAATGTAGCTTTAGGGGTTTGGCTGTATGCTCTGGGTGTTTGCTTCCCTTGCAGAAACTCAAGGCAGGCTTCTTTCAACATTTACACTACAAATTCATGAACAAAGGATTGTCTACTGGTATTAGGAAAGACGTGAGTGAGTGCTTGGGAGGCTATCATCTCACTTTTCCTTATTGTATTCTTTGAGTTCTTGATGCTGTCACATGCACCAGATCAACAGGGGTCCCTCTCACTGATAAGATAAGGCCCACTGTAACTCGATCACCACAGTGACGACAGCCCAAATCCAACTTTGTATTGTTTTCTTTCTCCGTGCATCTTCTCACCAATCTCAACACCAGGTTAGACTGTTTGCGCCAACCAGACTCTTTGCGCGTGAACCGACTCGATAAGTTTCGCGCAATACCCAATTGAAGTCTGCCTGGTGGCGCGCACTTCAGCTTTGCTTCTTCGACCTTCTGTTTTGTTTTCGCTTTGTCGCAACCACCAAGGTCCTCGCCGGCGCAAATTGTCAACATCGACTCGCGATCTGATTTTTCTTTTTTAATTTTGTTTCACACTCGATACCACGCGCGATACCCCGAGATACCCAACAAACATGAGCAATCAACAATCGCTAGTCGACTACCTAGTCGAGCACGAACCCAGCTTCAGGAAGTACGTCTCCAGCCCCACGACCATCTACACGTAAACACAACTAACCATGATCTGCAGAGCCCGTCTTCCAGCCCTCTACTCCGACTTCACAACCCTCCGCACTCTCAACCCCGACGGCTACCAAGCCAACATCTCCGCCTGGCGCTCCGCCCTCGCCCACCTCGCCCGCTCCGGCCTCGCGCCCGCCCCCAAGGGATCAACACCAAACCTCCTCGTCCTGAACTCCGATGAATCCCTCCTCCGCGCTTTAGAGTCAAAGAAGTACGGCCGGCCATTAGCTCTAGGGACAGTGATTAGAGAAGCACTAGCCGCCAAAGACCTGATGCCGCTTCACGACTTCCTCACCTCGCAGACAAGCATTTACTACAAACCGTGGCTTCCACTTCCCTCACCTTTGGGTATCGCGGGTGGTGTAGCAAACTGGGCTCTAAAACAACTTGGTGTCGCCGACTGGATCCGAGGAAACGGGTTACCAAAGGGCCAATACGTCGTCGTGGCCAACGTCGAAGAAGCAGGGAAACAATTCGCCGCCACGACTGCTGACTCGGCCCTAACCGACTCTCGGTTCGAGCGCACCTGGTCCAAAGCGCATTTCCTCCAGACGTACAACGAGCAGGTGAAACTCGACCAGGGCGCCGAAGCCAAGCTGCTGACATCCACCGACCTCGATGTGCTGTTGACATTCCTCTCCCGCGACAAAGACATCATCCTCTACGACGGGTCAACCTTTAAAATCAAAGCCCCCTCCGACTCCTCCCCCTCCGGTCAACAGCAAGTGGGGATCACAGCAGAAGACACAACAGTCGCCTCAATCAAAGAACTCATCTCCTCCCTCACGCACCAAACCCACCTTTTGGCATCCCGCATCTCCGACCTCGACAAAACCGCTCGCGCCGCCGTCGCCAACAAGAATAGGATAGCAGCCCTCGCGGCGCTAAAACAAAAGAAACTAACCGAGCAAACCCTCGAGGCGCGGTATACCTCCCTAACCCAGCTCGAAGCAGTGGCTGCCAAGATCCAGGAAGCTACCGACTCTGTTGCTATGATGAAGGTCATGGAAACCAGCAGCCGCGTGCTAGAGAGTCTGAACGAGCAGGTGGGCGGTGTGGAGAGGGTTGAGGATCTCACGAGTAGGTTGAGGGAGCAGATGGCCGAGGTAGACGAAGTTAGCACCATCCTTGCTGAGGCGGGGACGAGTCAGGTGGTGGTGGATGAGGAGGAGGTTGATGAGGAGTTGGAAGCGATGTTGGAGGAGGAGACGGGGAAGAGGCAAAAGGAGAGGGAGAGGGAGGAGGAGAAGAGGGAGGAGGAGAGGCAGAGGGAACGGGAGCAGGAGAGGGAGGCCGAGGAGTTGAGGAGGAGGTTGGAGGCTATTGGGGGTGTGCCGATGGCGGAACCGGGAAGGACAGAAAGGGAAAGGGAGAGAGAGGTGGAGAGGTTGATGAAGGGTATGTCTATTGATGATTAAGTGAACCCCTTTCCGAGAGTGGATGTAGGGTGGGATGAGAAGAGGGAAAGGAAGATTATATACCATTTATGTTTTGTTAGCAATGCTGATTTTTTTTTTTTCTGGTAGGTTAATCACAACCGTTATACCCACTTGTTTACACAATTGGTTTTCACGACTGTTACGACTTACGATTGTTCTCGGTATTAGGTACCTACCTACCATCAGTCTTGGTTTCGAAGTTGACGGATGGGATGCTACTGTTACGACGACCTACGATTCTTGACAATACTGGATACCTGCCGTCCGTCTTGGTTCAACGATGATGGGATACAACTGTTACGACTTACGATTGTTATGATACGAAGTTGGACACTGGTTTGGGTTTTCCAAATGTGGACTCTTGTTACGACTTAGACTTACGACTTTTACAAAAGCATCTAATGTGGAATGAGAGCTGGCGAAAGAGGATTCAACGGCCCAGGATATGATTTATAATAAGGAGTTATGGTAAAGGACGTTTTTTTTTTTTCCCTTGTTCATATTCGACTTATATGTCAAGACCAGAATTGTACATGTTTATGATCGCCGCCCCCTACATTCCCTCTCCTGCTTGATCACTGCCACTTCCCCCTTCTTTGCAATCACCACCCATCCATCTACCGCCCACTCAATTTATATAAACTATTTCGAGCCTACCTCTCGCCCGACTAAGCACCACATAGAGGTATCAACGCCTCATTCCTGTCCTTCGTCTTCTTCTTCTTCTTCTTCCAAAGAAGCCGCTACTCCTTCCTCCCCTTTATTGCTCTTCCTCATCCTCCAAAGCAACCTCACACTCCAAAACCCCCTCCACCCCCTCCACCCCACCCCCCGGGCCCCCATACACCCCCACCACTTTCAGTCCCGCCCCATCCTCCAACAACACCCTCCACTCCCTCTCCGTCCTCTCCCTCGCCCCAAAAAGGACCATCATGTACAAATCCAAATACGTCGCCTCCCACCCCGCCTTCCTTTCCGGGATGATACTCTCGTTTATTAAAAGGCGGGAATACCCGGGCTTCATGGCGCGTTTGATATAGGAGAGGATGGATAGACATTTGGAGTCGGGCCAGTCGTGGAGGATGTGATGCAGGTAATAGGCGCGGGCGGAGAGGATGGGTTGGGGGGTGAAGAAGTTGTGGGGGTGGAGTTCGATGGGTCGTGGGGAGGAGGTGGGGGAGGGGGATGATAAAGAGGGGGGAGCGGAAGAAAGGACGGAGGGGAGGTCTTGAAGCACCAAACGGCCGGGGTGGGAGGGGTAGCAGGAGGAGAAGGTGAGGAGGTCATGGCCGACGTTGCCGCCTATGTCTACTAGTAGCGTTGCCTCTTCCTCGCTGCCATCTGACGACGACGAGGGAGTGGGATCGAAACCGGTGATTAAGCGGTCGAAAGCTGGGTAGACTTCGGGAGAACACCAAGCTGGTTGACCCTGACAATAAGCAACCATGTGATTGTTAAAATGCTGATTATTCTTTTCTGACGAAGCGATGACCTCAAAGAAAGTCTGCGAGGTCTGATGCCCAAAAGTGAAAGGGTTGTCAATGATGGTCTGGGGAGACTGGTAAGATTTGGTCTTGAGCCACTTGTGCAGGTTACTCATGGCGGGCAGGCAGATATCCCGATAAAACTGGTAGGAGCCGGCAATGGGAGAGGTGGTGAGGGCTTTGGAGAAGTTGTTGGGCCGGTACTCGTCTGAGCCGGTCTGGATGATGTGGTTCATGGCGGCTAGGTGGCGGAGCATGCGCCGGAGGAGGTCGGGGTCGAAGGAGATGGCGGAGGCGAGATGGGTGACGGTTTTGGGAGAGCCGTTGTCTTTGGCCATTTCGTGGAAGAGGTTGGTTTCGATGCCGATGACGATGGTGTAGAAGTTGGATGTCTGTGTGGGTGGTTAGTGGTGTTTCTCATTCGATTCGGATTGATGGAGGCCTACCTCCGCGCCAATATGCCTTATCAGGGTCTCTCTTGGGGTTTCAAGGGCCGCGACAAGAGATCTAGCCTTGGACAAGAGGGATATCCGGGCATTGCGGTCTTTGGAAAAGTCGATATCGCCCCAGTTGTATGAGGCAATGTCGTCGATGAGGCTGGAGACACGGCCAAGGTCGCATGGACGAGCATTGATGGAGATGTCGTTGGGGTCAAAGGAAGATGATGGGCTGGCCTTGACGTTGGGTGTGGTGTTGTCCACGGTGTCGTGATAAATCTCTTGGACGGAGGGGGCCATGATGGTTGTGGATGTGGAAAGAGATTGATGTGGTTGATGATGATAAGCAGTTGGGACAGAGGCGGACAGCCGGTCTTATACCTGCCCTTTGTTCACATCTCATCCACTACCTCCCTCTTGCTTGCTCTGCAATATCATCGACCTCGGTCTTTGACAGTAAGCCGACAGTATCCCACACCAACGCCAAATAGCGGCATGTGTGTCTGTGATGGGTTTGGAGGCCGCACCCTTCTTTGGTGGTGTTCACAGTGTCGACTGGAGTATCGAGAGGCGAAGGATGGACCCAACATGTTCAGGTTGGCTACTTGGCAGATATGACTGGGCAATGGTACCAAGAGAGTTATCAACCGGAAGGGTCCATCCGTATCCCCATGTCTTCGTGTCTTGTGGCGTGCTGAAGATGAAAGTCTCTTCAGTGGAAGGAAGATCGAGTAACAACAGAGAGCCAGATGAGAACGTCAAGACCTGTCTACTCATTAGCCAACGTGGAGGTTGAGATGACTGCTCAAAAGCACCCTCTCTCCTACGCTACGTCCACATCCGGGGACATTTATCAAGAGTGGAATGGCCGCGGCGGCTCTATAACCCCGCATAAAGAAAAGAAACGATTGTACGTAGCCATGTTATGACACTATTCGCAAGAGTTCCCGCACATTGGGGTCGGACACTCCCCCGTAATGTCTTTGGCTGGCACGGTAGAGGTCGAAAAGCGAGGGAGGCTCGGAAACTTGACAGCTGAATACCTCTACGCTTGGACGAACGGGGCTCCGCGGCGGCAACGCCGGTCACTTTTCTGTTGATCACATATGAACGAACATAAATGCACCCTGAGGCTGAGCGGGTGGGTTGGGTTGGGGACGACTCCATGGCTGCGCTCGAGCTGGGGTTCACTTCGGGATCAAGCCATTGACAATTCTGCGATGGGCAAATGCCCCAAAGTCCGAGCATGTTCGAATCTCGATCTATCTTGCGACAAGATCCGCGCAAGAAATCCCATGCCATGCTGAAAGCACGTTTTCCCCCGCTGGAGATATGTGATGAGAAGAAGTGATGAGAGCATCCTTTGGGTGATGGTGGAGTAGGATCGACTGAATCTAGTTCGAAAACCCCCCCATGTTAGTGTCTTCAGTCAGCTTTCTGCTTCGGGAACAAGAAACATGAAGCAACACGCTAGCAAGGGAGGAAGATCCCCATGGTGTGGAGTTAACATTGAGTGTCATTGGATCCTTTTCGATCTTCAGCTCCCCCCGGTGATGTTTCACAGCCGTGCCGTAGACTAAAACGACCAACACCACCACCAACGCCAACTAAACACCATCAAAGTCAGCATTAGGAAGGAGGAAAGTTCAGGAAGGAAGATCCCTTTCGTGTGCTGGTTTCGAGGGATGGGATACCCTTCAAATAGGATTGTACTTACCCAACCGGAACTTCAAGTCTTCAACCCAAAGCGGCCCTCGTATTGTCAACCTCGGAGAATATCCATCCCCGGCAACATACTACCGCCAATGCTGTTGCCACTCGCAATACCAGGATTGCTTCCAACAGACAGCATAGGCAGTTCAATATCCAACAAGTGTTTTCCTCCCAGTTGCGTCACGAACACCCTTTGTTCGATCCCCGTTCCGGCCTGTCGCAACTCCTCTTTCATGAAGGAGCACAGTCTCTGCACTGATATCTTTCCATCTCCTCGGGCATAGATGCTGTCCAGGATGCTGCACAGAGCATCAGTCATTTGGTTTACCTCTATGCTTTTGGGAGCTCCCATTGACTTCTTGTTGTTGGCAGCAGTGTCCGTTCCGGATATATGTAGGGGAACTGGAACGCAGGAGCCCAAAAGCTGCTTGATAGATGGCGAAGATGCTAGGCCCGGCTCGACCAGCATTTGATCATCATCATCCCCTTCTGTGCTCCCATTCAAGTTGACCACCGGGCGGTGTATGTGGCAATCAAAAATGAGCAAGACGTCGTTCTCACTCGACATGATCGGTTCGCGGATGTCCTCCCAGAAGAAATGGCTCGTTCCTGGTGCGTTTATGAACATCATCCTCCCTTCAACCATGGACACCCGTCCGGTGTAGTAAACAATTAGCAGCTTTTTCTTCGTTTGATCCCCATCGGAGGAATCCTCGAGGAACTTGGCCAGAATGGTCTCCACGGCCGCAGTGGGATAGTCCTCGGGAATCGGTCGACATTGAACTCGATATCCGAGTCGTTTGAAGCAGTTGCGGATAGACTCTGTGGAGGTACTGATGATGCCTGGTCGACTTGAGCAGTGTCTGTTTGGCCCTTGTGGGCTGGTTTTTGCGCTGGTTGCTGTTGATGTGGCCCAGTTGAGGATCAAGACGCTGACTTCTTCGGTTGCCTCTGCGTATCGTCCGCGTGGAGTGGGATAGAATATGGAGCTGAACCTAGGTTTGAGTTCCCGAGGTTCGGTCTCGGGCTCAGGCCGAGCGGTGTTGAGACTTGGAGATGCTGGAACAGCCGAGTAAGTCTCGTACAGCTGTTGAGAGTGTGATAGGAGAGTTGCATGATCTCTGTACCAGTCTTGTGAGTGTCTCTTTTGAGCCCGGGCTGTCGCATCTGTTTCACGCCCTTTGGTAGCCGCGGACGTGTAGAGGTTGATGGGACTTTTTGGTTGCGGCTGTGGCAACGACCATCGATTTCTCTTCAATTTCGAAGGCGCAATGGTCCTGGACCAGCTCGAGTTTTGAGGTGATGAGAGTACAGTCTCAGTCTCGTCCGTATCGCGGCGATGATGACTTTCTCTGAACCATGGTGACTCTGGGCTAAGGGCTTCGGTAGCGGTTATTGGGCTTTGACTGTTACATTTCTTGGTTAGCTCTCTGTGTCCGATCAAGTATCAGGTCAGGCAGACTTACACCTCAAGCTCCTGCAAAGCATCAATCACCATCTCCATATCTCCATCCCATCCGTGTCCAACGAGAAGTGACGATACTTGGCCCCCATGATGATCAATACCCCTGGGCGTAGCTTCACTGTCTCTTCCATCGACGCTTCTCGTGGGCTCTGAAGGTAGAGCTCGTACACTGTTACTATCGACAGCCCCAGTCGTGAATTCATCGCGCAGGTTGGCCAAGTGACGATGCCATAGTTGGCTGAAGTCCGTGTTGTTATTCATTTTGACCGCCCAGCTCCAACAACAGCGTGGCCTAGGTCTGGTTCTCTCAGGCTCATAGCTCTGTTTAGCCGCGTCAGTGACGATAGTCTCGTGGTTTCGCTTGTCGATCCGTCTCTGATGTCAGGCACATACTAACCTGAGGCTCTTGCTAGTGTGTGAAGTAGTAGCAGAAGCTGGGACGCCAGAAAGGCGGGTAAGTGCCAAAGATAGCTCAAGCTCGCTGCCACGCTGCCCACCGAGACGGTGTTCCTACCTCAGAGAGATCTGATCGGGGGAAGCAGGCGGATACCAGATTGCAGAAGGCCGTCACGTCAAGCAAAGCCGGCTGCTGGGACATGATGGTCTTGGCCGCTGACTAGATGCGGGCGAGCTTCCTGGTTCCGAGCGAACAGTAAATGACTGGCACTCTCTCGGCTAAAGCCTATCAGCCCAGATGAAAGATGTGGTAGCACCGCAGGCTGTATTCTCCGGGGATGCTGAAGGTTTGGAACCGAGCATGATCGGGTTGGCTTGTGACTGGCTCGACCGCAATATTGTCAGATGTCTATGTAGATTAGTGTTGTACCTTGTCTGACATATCGCGGGTTATATAGATGACCACTTGCGGACTTGGCCAGGCAGCTGGCAGAATCGGCATCAGGACACTATGGCAGTGCCAGTCGAGGGCCCCCCAAATGTAAAAAGCCAAAGACATTATGAGAGTGAGCATAAGTTGTAAAAGGTAGAACGGGGTGGGTGCGAGTCCAAGAGTTGGACTGAGAGAGCGACGATGATGGTGACGCGAGGCACTTGACGAGACGAAGAAACATTGATAAGAGGAAGACACAAGGCTGACAGAAATTTCCTCATTGCCGCTCAATAAAACCATTGCCACATCATAAAAAGCGCGGGGCTCTCTAGTTTTACTTGAATGGGAAGGAACGCTTTCCTGGTCTTTTCCCCAACGGGTTGTGAGGAAGGAGCATCTTTGCAGCACTTGCTTTGACTAGCATCGTTCAACTCTATAGAGGCTAAAGTATCGATGATGAGCATGACAGCCTCGGAATGTATCTTGGGCCGCAGTAGAGAATTGATTCAAAAGTCCAAAGTCCTTCTTGTGTGAAGTCTGCGAATTAAACAAGACGATGCGGGATGCAAGAGGTGGTGTGAAATGGCGATGCTTCGTTATGGTGTAGAGTGTGGTTTGGTTGCATACTCTTTTTAATGCATCGGAATCGTTGTAGAGGAGAAATAAACAGCCAATCAATCTTACCATTCTAACGAAGCCATTAAAGAAGGCCCCACTGTTACGCGCCAGCTCTCTGGCCTTGGCGCGCTTCAGCTTTTCTGGCGCGTTTTATCGTGTTTTCTTGACAGGGAGGTGTTCCCCTCGTCGCAAGTTCCCCTCCATCCACTAACGAATCCCTTGTTTCTCTTGGGTTTGTCATTCTTCATACTTTGACATCAACAACTCTCAATCTCCACCATCTCTTTCTTGATACCCTCGGTGGACGATAACAGCACCAAATCACAAACCACAACAGACACATCACCACACGAAATGGCAACACCAATGGCGCATTCCAGCGACGCTGGCTTCATGATGTCGGATGGAATCGCATCGCGAGGAGGAGCTACTCCCAGGGCGCGAAACGGCCATCCCAGTTCCTCTTCAGCTCGTCCACGAGGACCTCCCTCAGAAAGCCTTGGAGCCGCCAGCGAAGATGAAGGCGAGGAAGGGTTCGCCGACGACCAGGTGCCGGTCCGATCGAGGCCCCAGAACATTGCCGACATTCCCAAGGTCCAGGATAGGATTGGTATCATGGTCCAGAAAGCCTTTGAGGCCTTCATCGACGGGTATGCTCACATATACACTTGGGTGTAAACCACGACTGACCCAGACACAGCTACGTCGAAACACCCACATCGTCCGGCCAACCTGCCTCGAGCGCAGTCACGACAGACAAGTACTACGTCGCCCAGATCCACGGCATGAGGACCTACTCGTTATCCACCTTCTACGTCGACTACAAGCACGTTGCCTCATGGCAAGACGGTACTCTCGCCGAGGCCATCACCAACTCATACTACCGTTTCCTTCCCTTCCTCACAGCCGCCCTCCATAGCCGAATCGCCGCCCACGAGCCCCAATACTTCCAAGAACATCGCCAACCCACTGCGTCCAGCGCCCAGTCCACAACAGCCGCCAGCACGCGAGGCGCCAACGCCAGCCAGTCCGAATATGGCATCAAGAACCCGAACCAACAAACCGACAAGCTCTTCGCCATCGCTTTCTACAACCTGCCTCTCGTTTCGCGCGTACGCTCCATGCGCGCCCGCAACGTCGGCCAACTTCTTGCCATCAGCGGCACCGTCACCCGTACCTCCGAAGTCCGGCCCGAGCTGGCTCTGGCCACCTTCGTCTGCCAGGCCTGCCGCACCGTCGTTCCCAATGTCGAGCAGACTTTCCGATACACCGAACCGACGCAATGTCCCAACCTGACGTGCCAGAACCGCACGTCGTGGCAGCTGGATATCAGACAAAGTACCTTTGTGGATTGGCAAAAGGTCAGAGTGCAGGAGAACAGTAGCGAGATTCCCACGGGAAGCATGCCCAGAACTATGGATGTGATTCTGCGCGGCGAATTGGTAGATCGCGCAAAGGCCGGCGAGAAGTGCATCTTTACCGGCGCTCTGATTGTGGTGCCGGACGTCAGTCAATTGGGTCTGCCGGGTGTGAGGAACGTCTCGGTGCGTGATGATCGGGGTGCGGATGCTGGTGGCAGTGGTGTTTCTGGCCTCAAGGCCTTGGGTGTGCGCGACCTCACCTACCGTTTGGCCTTCCTGGCTTGCATGGTTACGCCTGATGTGTCGGCCATTGGTGCTTCCGGTGACGCCCTCCTTATGGACATTGTCGGCACCCTCAACAGCAGTGCTGCGGCGGAGACGGCCGAGACCATCAAGGAGGCCCAGGAAGCGTTACTGAGCTCCTACACACCCGCCGAGATGGAGGACCTCCGTGCCATGGTGCACAGTGATCACATCTACTCGCGCTTGGTACAGTCCCTGGCACCTACGGTCTATGGTCACGAAGTCGTCAAGAAGGGCATCCTTCTCCAGCTTCTGTCTGGTGTTTCCAAGACCACGGCCGAAGGTATGCAACTCCGTGGCGACATCAACATCTGCATCGTCGGCGACCCCTCGACCTCCAAGTCCCAATTCCTCAAATACGTCGTCAACTTTGCTCCCCGCGCCGTCTACACCTCCGGTAAGGCCTCCTCGGCCGCCGGTCTCACAGCTGCCGTGGTCAAGGACGAAGAAACGGGCGAATTCACCATCGAAGCTGGTGCGCTCATGCTCGCAGACAACGGTATCTGCTGCATCGACGAGTTCGACAAGATGGACATTGCCGACCAAGTCGCCATCCACGAAGCCATGGAACAGCAGACCATTTCGATCGCCAAGGCCGGTATCCAGGCCACTCTGAATGCCAGAACATCCATCCTGGCCGCCGCCAACCCGGTCGGAGGCCGCTACAACCGCAAGACCACTTTGCGCGCCAACATCAACATGTCAGCGCCCATCATGTCGCGTTTCGATCTCTTCTTTGTCATTCTGGACGAATGCAACGAGCAAGTCGACCGCCACTTGGCCGAACACATCGTCGGCCTGCACCAAAACCGTGACCAAGCCATCGAGCCCGAATTCTCCACCGAGCAATTGCAAAGATACATCCGTTTTGCTAGGACCTTCCGTCCCGAATTCACCGACGAAGCCAAGGAAGTTCTTGTCCAGCGGTACAAGGACCTCCGCGCCGACGACGCCCAAGGCGGTATTGGCAAGAACAGCTACAGAATCACCGTCCGCCAATTGGAGAGTATGATTCGCTTGTCCGAAGCCATCGCCAAGGCGAACTGCGTCGAGGAAATCACGCCCGACTTTGTTAATGAAGCATTCCACTTGCTCCGCCAGTCTATCATCTCCGTCGAACACGACGACGTGGAAGTCGACGACGAGGAGGAAGATCTCCTCCCTGCTGATTCCGCGCAAGACTTGCAAGCGGCTGCTGCTAACGCTAGTAGAGTGCCCGAGGCTGATATGGATGGTGATGTTGATATGGCCGGTGGCGACGCCGCCGCTGCTGCTAGACAACCCAGCGCGGCACCCAGCGCTGCTCCTTCTGCGGGAGTGCAAAGAGAGAAGCAGACTATCTCTTACGACAAGTATATTTCCATCGTCAACCTCATTGTGTCCAAGGTCGCGGAAGACGAGACCCAAGGCTCAGGGGAGGGGATTGAGGGTGAGCAGCTGGTGGAGTGGTACTTGGAGCAGAAGGAGGAGGAGATGCAGACGGAGGAGGAGTATAATGAGGAGAGGAGGTTGGTGGGGAAGGTTTTGAGGAGGATGGTGAAGGTGAGTTTTTCCACTACTCTGTGTGACGTTGAAGTTGTGGGGGTAGGATGAGTGCTAATAAGATTGTGACAACAGGACAACATCCTAATGGCCATCCGCGGCCAAGGCATCGTTGGCGAGGAGGGCACGGCTGGGGAAGGTACCTCGGCGAGAGCGGAGGGGAATATTGTTTATGTGTTGCATCCTAATTGCGCTGTTGAGGAGTTCTAAGTCTTGATCCCAGATACGGAGGTCATAGGGAGACGGGAAAGTGCAAACTGAAGGGATTTGTGGTATTTGGAAAATTGTCAGGAAAATTGTTGGGGGTTGGGTTAGCTGGCTGGCGTCTGGAGTTTATGTTGATGAGATTCAAGGGTGAAGATATCATGGTGTTCTGTACAATGCGATAGACGGTTTCAAAAGGACTCGAGGTTAGTATGATAACGTGGGTACTGCATTACGGTGTGAGTATTCGTTAGGGGTGCATCTTGTCGGCCGGATGAGAACGGGCAGGAGGCAAGTGGAAAGGTACGAACTTGCACTTTCTTCCAACGATACTCTTCTGATGCTGACTTATATGTATGGGAGTACAGGATGGGGGCGAATTGTGGTATCGCTACCTTTTACGTCCTAAGTTCCATCAAGATCTTTTCTCTCTTCAGCCTTCCAAGCACTCAGTGCTATTAACCATTCCCTTTGGTAACCTAAATATGATGCACTTTCATTCCACTTCCTTCGTCCATACAAACAGCCTACTATGCCTGGCCCCGACCAAAGGAGCAACCATCCGTTTCGTTGGAACAGCATCACTCCCCAAGTTGTCAGAACGAAGCCTTATCTCGCAAAGTCACTGCGGGCGCCATTATCACTATTCACTTCCCAGCCACTGGCAATAACCCTTGGTTTCGCCATGGCCGACACAAAAGCGGATGAACGCGGACCAGACTTCCACAATACCAACCCTCGCTCACCGTTGCACCGTAACGCCACAACCGGTCTCGGTAAAGGTACTCGAGGCCAATGGCCCGTTTGGAGGCGCACGGGAGTACGGAGCACGGGAATCACAACCTCAAATTTGCCTTTGCGCGCTGTTACTGTTACTGTTGGGTGGTGTACCCGTGTGACATCACCCCAATTCCCCTCGTCAGGGCATCCAAGGCCGACCAAGGGCCAAAGGCGAGTATTCCGTCCACTGTACCAGCAAACACCCGTGCTGTGAAATATGCAGTAGTTCATGCTGTGTTGCCTTGATGAAACAGTTTCAGGAACAAGAAAGATGCAGTTCGGTCCTTTGTTCAGATCCTTGATGACACTGACATTGGCACTGCAGGTGCGAGATATGGACAAAGACAACCTAACTGACAAACTTGCAATATATCTAGTTTTCTGATTCGAATAACAAATTTCGGTGTCGAGAAAGGAGCACAACGTTAAGCTGACGGACAACCTACTTTGGTCATGACTTGGACGTTAGAGGCGAAGATCTTCTCGCAACACCGGCATCATTTTTCCTCCCAAACACTCAACCTGCTCCCGCTCAATCTCCTTCGAGATCCCGCCAATTTTCCTCCTACCCGCATCAACCGTACACCAATCCGTACAACCAAGTGGGACGAGAAGCTTCACGGCCTCGTAACCTGATCACCTCCTTTGTGCGAAGACGTTCGTCAGCTACAAAAGTCAACTCAATGAGGCCACAGTGGCCCAGTGGGACGTCTCGGCGTGTTGGACGGACGGTCCTGCGTAACGGGTCCATGTGATTAAGTGTTCCCAGGCTCATCCTGTCAACAGAGAACAAGACACAGCGAAACCATCATGATGTCGAGGCTGTGGTATTGATGTCACCTCATACACGACTACAAACGGGTCGGCAGTGCTACTGCTGTGACCGTTACTCGCTGCAGGGCCAACGAAGCTGGGCACATAGCTTGAGAGTGGAAGAACAGACGGATGCCCCTGAGGGAGGGTCGGAGGAGAAGGGGGTTCCGTCAGTAGGACAAGCCAGTTGATGGCTGGGATATATCAATGGGATAAAGACTAACATTGGCCAGCCCTAAGGTCCGGCTCGCCTCTTCACCGGACTTTTCTCCTTTCTTCAGGTCTCTCGCTTCAGCAGTCTCTTTTCTGTCTTTAGCTGACCTAGACACTCGTTCACTTCATCATCACTCACCTCACCGAGACATTTCACCCCATCCATACCTCTACCTTACCCACCAGTCCATTCCAAGCCACCTCACCCAGCAGGCATGTTACCCTCCCACGCCCCCCTCGCGACATGGGTCCACTCCATGCTCGCCATTTCTGGCATGGTAGCAGCAGAAACCATTGTCATCAAAGCGGACGGGCTCGTCTTCGGCCCAGAACTCATCACAGCCAACAAGGGCGACATCCTCGAGTTCCATTTCCTGCCTAGCAACCACTCGGTTGTGAAGGGTAGCTTTGGACATCCGTGCCAGCCGGCGACGGAGGATGTGGAGGGGCGGTTCTTTTCGGGGTTCCTGCCGGCTAAGGAGAAGGAGGAGAATGTGAGTATTGTTTCCTCCTTTCTTTCGTCGGCTCTCGCGTCACTCTTCGCACCAAAGTTATACTTCCTATCCTTAACTTGTCCGTTCCATCCGCGCTTCATCACCGCTTCCAAATTGCTCGGCCTCTCACCTTTGGCACTCTTCTCACTCATCGCCCAACCCATTCTCCCCCTTTCACCTCCCTACCAACCTACTAACACCCATCTAGCCCTCAATCTTCAAAGTAACAATCACCTCCACCTCACCCTTCCCCTTCTACTGCTCCTACCCCTCCCACTGCGCCAACGGCATGGTCGGCATCGTCAACGGCTCTCCCGACCAACTAGCGCAATACAAAGTCCAAGCTGCAAAAGAAGCCGCTCGCCAGCCCAACGGCGACTTTCCCTTTGAGAAGATGAACCCCTCCGACCCTTCCAAGGCCTTCGGCGGCGAAATCGCCAAAAACCCGGATTATGCCGCTTGGTACGGTCCTACCGGTACGGACGCAGGGGCAGCAGGGGCAACAGAGGGAGCAGGGGGAGCAGGGGGAGCAGGGGGAGCAGATGGTTATGGACAGGCTCCTCCTGCTCCGCCGCCGCCTCCTGAGTCTGCGATGCCACCGCCGCCGCCGGCGACTGGTGCTACGACTACGACTACGACTACCGGGACAGAGACGACGACGGGAGCGGTGGGTGGGGTTGGGGTAAGTGGGAGTGCTACTGGTACGCCGGTTGGAGGGACGGTGGTTACCAGTACGAGTACGGGAACGGAGACGTTGACGATGAGTGGTGGTGAGCCGACGAGTGCGACGAGTACTACCTCGGATATGCCGCCGGAGGCTAATGGGGTTGCTGCGCAGGTGCAGATGACGCTTGGGGGGTGGAGTGGGATGATGATGGGGTTGTTTGGACATATGTGTGGGGTTGTTATGGTGGTTGGGATGTTGGTTTGAGGGTGACTTGATATAGGGAGTGGAAGGGAAGGGGAAGGGGGATAGTAATGGATGTGAGGTTGGGGGAGGGAGGGTGGTGACGGTTTAATGTTGGAAACCAGTAGCATACGAGGACAGACGAGACAGGCAGGATTACTCCTGCGATTTAATGGATGAAGATCACAATGGTACAGGAAGAGCACTTGCTCTTTCAAGATTAGATGGTGATGTTCATGCATGGCGTAGAAGTGTGGTGGTGACAAAAAGAAGGAGTGTCCTCGCCGTCACCAGGTTCATCTCTAACCTTGAAGATACGGAAATGAAAAAAAAAAAAAAAAAAGAGAAAAAAGAGAAGATGTTGCCATCTACTAATCGTCGATCCACCCAGGGGTCGAACCTGGAACCTCCTGATTCGTAGTCAGACGCTCTGCCATTGAGCCAGCGGACCTTGAACTTCGTTGGAAGATTAGTCGGGAAGAAGGGTTCAAATTCTTGCCTTTCTCCAGCTCGAGATCCGTGTCTAAGGGAAAGTTTTTTTTGTTCTTTTCATCCAAGTCCCTGCATTTTTCGGTCGGGATCCACTATCTTTCAGGGTCCAGTGGGTCCAGTGGGTCCTTCTCGAAAGGTGGAGTCTTTCGTCCGGGATGCTCCCGCGAAAGAAAATTCTCAAGAGAATCTTTGAGAGTTTGGGGAGATTCTGGGGGAGATTTGGGGAAGGAATTGGGAATAAAAATATACATTGAAATACGGTCCGCTGGCTCAATGGCAGAGCGTCTGACTACGAATCAGGAGGTTCCAGGTTCGACCCCTGGGTGGATCGACGATTCTTTTTTGGTATTTTCCTCCATATGGAGGATGAGAATAGTTTGTTTTTTTGCTTAAGTTAGTTTAAGTTTTCTGTGCTCGTCGCCGACTGTTGAGTTCAGCGAGCTTACGGTATGTTCAAGTAAAGTGATGTTGCTCCGTGGAGGAGTTTGGACTGTTGCTTTGCACGAGGCTATAGTTCTTTCTACATTTGAGCGGATGATGGGCAGTATATTGGGCAGTAATATTGGGCCCAGGAGCTGAGATAGTTTAAGGACTTTAATGTCTGATCATGATCCGGATCTTCGTAAAACGGATAACAAGAGGAAGTAGGGAAGTACAATTACCCTAAAAGAGATGATGTCGACGTTGGCAGGAAGGAGCTTCTAGCTGTTGGTGGCGCTCGGGCCGCTTTTCAGCACTGCAGCAAACAGCGCCCTCCATTCCGCTTTCTTCCCGCTTCAACCTCAATTGCTTTCCTTTATCATTTCATCCCACGACAACGGAGGTGAGACTTTCTCAATTACCCCTTTTACATCTTCCATTCGAAATGCGCTAGATGCCTTGTTCGACTTCTAAAAGCTCTGTTACAACGCTCTCGTCGAGTCATTCACCAACAACCGACTGGGCCACGCAGCCTAGGACACGACGTCTGTCCGCTAGGAATGGCTACTGTTATGACACTAACGGTCCAAGCCCAAGTCTCGCAGCCATCAAGATAGGGTCACATCTTGTTCACATATCAGTCACGTTGAGCCCGGCCTTTGTCTTCGAGCCATTCATCACAATCACTGCATCAATTTTACAGAAATGTTTTTCAAAGGATTCGAATCATTGAATTATCAACTAGCTAACCAAAATTGCACACTTCAGAAGACCAAAATCAAGAACGCCTCCATCTATCCCAAGCAACAACAATTCTACTATCGCCATACTCATACACTCCTCCTCCACCCCGGACAACTTACCAGCTAGGCTTCAACCCTCCCTCACCCTCAAAGCAGTTACCCTTGCAATTAGGACACCACCACTTGATACAATCCGCCTCCGAACGCTCAAACACCTCATTCTTACCCTTGATAAGGTAACTGCACCAACTCGGAATAAACCCCTTACAATCAGGCCATCCACACATCTGCCTATTCAGCGGCTCCCTATTCTCCAGCCACTGCTCCGTCAACCACACCACCTTAGACAAGTCCGGCGACAAACAAGTCATGAACTGCGAAGGCTGGATCGGCACCACGCAGTAGGCGCACGACAAGTTCGTCAGCACCGCCACCTGCCCGCGCAGCTTGACGAACTCGTCGAGCCAGTACTGTCTTACCGTGTCAGCTAAGTCTAGACCTTCACCTTCACCTAGCGGGTCAGATTCGGCAAAGCCAAACTCGAGGTAATCCATGATGCCACGCATCTCGTTGGTAGCCTGGTAAATCTGCTGAGAGTTAACAGCCATGAAAACGGGGATCTGTCTGATCCGCTCTTCGAGACAGGACAGGCAAGTAAAGTGGCCGCAGGGGAGTTGGTGCAGGTCTCCTTGCTTGTAAGGACCGAAGCAGAAGGAGCAGAGGGTACCTACCCGTTTACTTTTGTTACTTTTGTTCTTGGCGGCTTGAGTCGGGAACACGTGCTCGTGGGCGTGGTTGCCGCAGTGCGAAGAGCCGTGGGTGTGGAAGGGCGGGATGCGGGATGCGATGTGAGCGGGAGGTGGGAGGGGAGCGGCTGCGTCAGAGTCGGTGTTAGTGTCCGGCATCAAGTTCCAGGGCCAGATGGAAGGGAGGGGCCGGGCGGGAGCGAACTTGGGTGGGGAGTTGAGGTAGAGATGACCATTGTGGCTGGCTTTGTCGGTGGGCAGGCAGATGCGCTTGCTGGGCGATCCTTGGGTGGACGAGTCTTCGTCCATGATGGAGATGAAGGTGCGCTTGGTGCCGCTCATGTTGGTGGTGGTGGTGGTGGTGGGAGTGAAACACATGGTGATATGTACGAGTGTTGGTTGTTCGGGAGATGTACCCGAACGTTTGTTGTTGAAAGGCGGAATTGTTGCTTGTTGGCGGCGAGGATCGAAGTCTATATAGACTTTGAGTGTTTGCTGTTCTTTGGTAAGTTGTTTGCTTGCTGTTGTTCTTGCTGATGCTGATGACAGAAAACGAAATCGAACTTGGACGATGTCGACACGAATACTTATACTTTTTTCGACACTCGAGAGATGCCCCCATTCGCATATATCAGATATCACTTCTAGAACAGAAGGACGGGAGAACAGCAGAGCAGAACAACAGAACAAAGAACATGCTCAAGAACATTGAGATCGATAGGCCCTCGGCTATTCTCCGTCGAATCTCAAAGACAAAGGATGTCCTCGGGTACTGCCTTCCGGGACAATGGACTTGTACCCGGGCTTCGAGAACACTTGTTGGCCGGAACCCATCCTATTCGTTAAGAAGCCCAACCTTCGGGTAAGGCTCGAGAACAATAGGCCTTGTTCAGTGTTCGAGAAGAATACCGGAAGACGGGTTATGGTCCGGTTGGTCGATGAAGACAATGGGCGTTCATCGGAACGGTTCCCGGACGGGGGCTTGTTCTGTTCTAGAAGAGTGTTGGAGAACGGTGTTTTCCTTGGCTGGAACAAGGACACAACATCCATCCGAGGGCAAGGGGCCGGTTCTTATGGTTGTCTTTTGATCATCGGGCCCTGTTCATGCCTCAAGGGCCTGGAAAGCGAATACCCACGACAGATGAGGTAAGTTAAAAGTTCATATTTCGATTTCCATTTTCAGTTTTCACGGCGTCTAAACTCAGAACATGCAACATGTACATTGCCCGATCCATCCGTTATCGTTTCAACAAAGATCAATACCCCAAGTGGGAGTCTAATCAAGTGCTTTCGAAAACCTCTGCTGTTCTTCAATTGTTACTCTTGCGAGAAATGAAAATGTCTATACCCATTTTGTTCGTTTCCTTTAAACACCCAAATCATTCCAAAACAGTCGCATTGAAACATATCACCACCCACTGGCCGATGGCCCTTCAATCTTCCTATCCTCCGTTACCGTAACTTCATGCGTAACGATGATCCCCTGCTGCTTTCCAATTCTTCCGCTTCCGCCCGAACTTTGCGGGTCTATCGGCGTCCTCTCAACCGATGTGTTCCTACCATGTGCGTTGACGCGTACATGTGTTTGCATCGCGATATCCCCATCATTATTGCTGCTCACACTCCCAAGTGTCTTTCCATCGTCGCTCCTCACAATATTTTCCTCGCTTCCCCAAATGGTGTCATCCGATACAGTCAGCGGATGGCGACTGTTCTTGCTCATCAACGTTCTTGACCTTCTCTTTGCCGCATTCGCGTTGCTGCTGTTTCCGGGGTTGCTGCCGAGAGGGTATCCGCTTCCCGGAATACCGGACTTGTTCTTGCCTTCGCCCGATTCCGTGCGGCCGCCGCTGAGAGAGATGATGGACTTTTCGAGAAAGCGCTTGACCAAGGGATACACCATGGGCATGTTGGTGAGGACGAACGAGACGAACGATTCGCGGACGGACCAGTAGCCTGATTGGGCTGGATCAACATCTCCGAGCTGTCATGGTGTTAGTCCGTTGTGTGGCATGAGGGAGGGAAGGGGAGAGACCTACGGTCAGGATCGAGACGCAACGAAGGATGCCGAAAGCCATCTCGATGAAGCCGCCGCTGAACATGATCAAGAGGAAAAGCTTCTTGCGCCAAGGGAGGTTGGACTTCCATACCATCGGCAGCGGAATGGCGAGAAGGTAGAGATCGGTGATAGTATTCATCACCATCACGAAGACCGTTTGGAGAACAGAGACGGCTGGTTCGCAGTTGTTTCCGGGGTTGGGATAGATCTGCCATTGATGATCGAAGGGCATGCACTTGAAGAAGGCGACGCAGAGGCAAGCAATGTAAGTGGCCGGCATGGCGACATAGGAGCCGATGATCCAGCGGCGCATGTGGTGAACGCCGGATCTGTTGTTCGTTCTTTGTCAGAACCTCTTTCTTCTTCAAGTCAAAAGGTCGGGTCGAAACTCACGTCAAGCGGCCATAGTACACCGTCCAACAACCCTTCAACAACCAAAGTAGCGTCGTATACAGCAGCAGCCCAACAACGTGTGTCTTGGATCCGTTAACCCGCAACCTATACTCTTCGGAATTCGGGTCCAGCAAACGTCGTTGTTCGTCCGTCATCGCATTGTTTGCTAACCCATGCCACCAAGCAACGACTAAGTGCGCCATGACGCTCTCGGCGGTGTATACAAGCTGCAAGCCAAGACCACATCGAACGGTTAGTTACTCCCGTCCATGAACATCGCTGTAAGCGGGTAGGGCTGAAAGGAAAGGAAGGGGTTGCTTACCAAAGCCAAGAACATCAAGTAATCATCCAACGCAAGTTTCTCCCATCCCAACTGTCGTATCCTGCTAAAGTACCTTAACCCGACGACGATGTATGCGCAGGCCTGAAGACTCCAACATTCTTTGAGGAAACGGGCCGCTTCCCCTGCTGCTGCCGCCGATGCGGCGGCATCGGCGTTTGGGTCTGACATTGGATGGTGACTGCCTCTTTTCCCCAATAGCAGAGAACCGAACTGGGTCGTTTTTGTGAATAGTGAAAGAATACCAAAGAGTAAAGAGACTGCTGCTGGGCAACCACGATCCAAGAAACCTCCTTGTGATACTTCTGCGCACGGAAGCTCACGGATACAATGTACTTGTGTAGTGTAGTGGTTTGTGCGGAGGGTCTTAGAACGAGTGACGACAACTGAACGAAAGAATGAATGAATGAATAAATGAATGAATGAATGAATGAATGAACCGAACCAAACGGTCGGGACTCGGGACGAGCTAGGAACGGCCGGGACGAGCGTGCTAGGAACGGTTCGAACGTCAAGCTTCCTCTTTTGCTTGTTAAAGGAATGACAACGACCACCAAGACAGGATAAGAAAAAGTGGTGGATCCGAGGAAGAGTGGACGGGACGGGAGGGATATCCAACGGTTTTCCCCAGAAAAAGATGGAATGTCTCACTCGGCTGGGGTGCAGTTCTCCTATTTACATTACCTCTTCTCAACTTCCGGTTTTTACACACCACGCTAACTACCATGCTGATGGTAGGTAGGTAGGTAACATTGCAGGTCTCAAACGTCTTAACGTACTCAACGCAAGCGATGACACCAGCTGGTTCGGAGATCGGGAGTTATGCTTGTCATTGTCATTATCTCATGCTCATGCTCATCTCACATGGGAAAAGACGGTGTTCATCTTTTCCTCCTTTCGACATCCCATCCCACACTCACCTCCGCGCGCCTCCGCGCGCCGCGAGTTCGCGCACTTGAACAAAACTACCTTAGGTAACGAGCAGCTAGCTGAAAAACATGAACCTAACTTGGGTAGGCTATAAACCCCTGAGTTAGGTAGGTATGTGTCCGATTAAGGGGGGAGGCCGGGAGGGGTTCTTTTGAAACGGCTTCAATGGTAATTTGAGGTTGATGTCGATACTTCTTTTGACCTGCCATCTTCGGCATCTCTCCCCTTGACAGTCTTGACTTGGGCTTGTCAGGGAAGATGAACCGGGACCCGGGACCCGGGAGCCGGGATGTGGAACCGGAGATTCGGGAACCATTGGTGTATGTTGGTTTCTCTAGGTACTGTGTTGACTGGGCTTCAGGGAAGGTGGGAAGGTGCGGGATCGAGAACTGGAACTGGAAGAGGTCGGGTCGGGTCTGGTTTTGAGTTCTATAGCACCCTGTCAAAGAGAGAGCCACCTCAGCGCCAGCCGTCAGCCACCCACCCAGCCGGGCCGGGGCCGGGGCCGCCATTTGAGCCAGCCAGGTATGTACACGAAACGATACTACGAGCCAAGTTCCATTCAGGGACCAGGTACGGACCGGGTACGAGATCCCGGGGCTGGTAGGAAAGTGGGCAGGTTTTATGCCGATCTGTCAGAAAGCTTAAACTGCATCTAGTACAGTAAGCAGAAGTGAGGAATGGGGTGTTTAGCCACGGTGCTTTTTGAGCATTTCATCTCCGAGTGCCTGGAGGTACCTAGGGCTAGGATCCAAGTAATAACAGCTGGGTGTTGAGCGGAGATGATATTCTGGTCTCTGGAGAGTTTTTCATCGTCAAACTAACGGGAGGGTGGTGGGAGGGAGGTTTGGGAAGGAGAAAGATGTGGGTGGGTTGGATGTTGATGGATGTCGATGGATTGTCTTGTGGTGAAGAGAGATGATGCTGGTTGCTGTGGTAGTCCGTCGACACAACGGAGACTTCCTCGCCTAAACAAAGAAAACAGAGCACGACAAAAAGGGAAGATGATGAACAATGGGCCAGAACGTGGTATTTAATGCAACGAAAGGGCATAAATCGACATGTCTCTTCATGCGTTCTTACTGCGCATATCATGGCATGTCTCGGGCAAGGTCTTGCAGACGCGAAAACGTTGTTTCTCACCGTTGTTTCTCGAAGGATTGTTCCCGTCACAATTTGGTCAGGTCAGTCCATGTTGCCCCCATGCACATTCTCTCTCTCCCCATGGCAAAGAAGCAAAGTGATACTCACCTGCAGGAAGGATTCAGGGGGGACGAGAAAGCAGGTATGCACGGTGACGAATACACGGAATCGAACGAACTGCTCAACACCTCGAACGTTATCAGTATCAGGTGTCTGAGATGCCCGAGTCCGACTCCGGTGTTCCGATGTCCGACATTTTCAACAGTAGAGGCAAAGTATGTTTCTCACCGATTTCTCATAACCGCGAGGTTTCGGTTCTTTTTCCTCGTTCAACACAAGGGTCTCTCTTGTCAAAACGCAGGGTGGATGATGAAGCGGTTGAGTTCTGGAGGTTGGTTGGAGGAAAGCTGGCGGAAGATATTTCGCGAAAAAGAGCTTACCTAGGTAGTCCAGTCGCAGGTTGCTCGCATAGGAAGCGAGAGAGATGACAGGATGATAACTGTCGTTCGCTTCCATCCCCATGGGACGCCCCTTGTAAGTTCAGCTCGTACTGTTCCTTGAGTACAAACCCAGTGGGACGTCTGTCCGCCTCTTTCTTGAACTGCCTCGGCGCACAAGGAAGAAAGGAAGAAAGGCTACTGTTTCGGTGGTTGCTTCTTCTTACCCCCTCCATACTCAATGTCTGTTAGTTGTTGCTGGAACTTGGATATAATGCAACTGACCTGGATATCAACAAGATCTTCCGACCACAAAGAACAAAGGTATTTCCACCAAGTGGACATACAGTCAAGTCTGCAATTAACGATCAGAGGCATAACGATAATCTGTCCATTACGATCAGTTACGCTGCCACCGATTTTTTTTGGTGCAGATGATAGCAGAATAACGATAAATTCCGTATTACGATTACGATCAGAAATCCGGCCGATTTTGTATGGTGATCGTTATAACCGTTTGGTGAGTGATGGGAGAAAGACCCCTTGTTAGCGACTTTTTTTGGTACTTCACCACTAAGAATTGGTATTGATGTACCTGTTTGGGACCTGCCTTGGCGTGCTTGGCAGTCTGGAGGTAGCGATAATCTGGGTATAACGTTCAGATTGGCCGGTATAGTCAATATCGTTAATTGCAGACTTGACTGTAACCAGTTAACGGCAACCTCCCACCACGGAAAGTATGGACCCCAGACTTTTTTTTAGGAGTGTCTCCATCACGGAGTGTCTTTCCGTCCCGTCGCTCAACGTCTTTTCCTGATTCCCTTCCCCCACTTCAATCAGTGAGTGGCTCGTCGTCAGTCGTTCTGCGTCCTGTCCTCCAAGTGGTTCCCCCTGAGCTGAAGTGGACGTCAACCCCAGAAAGAAAAAAATCGCCGAGCCACCAATGAACTTAAGAAACAGTGCTAATCTTTCCATTTCTTCACTTGACTGCGTTGTTGTTCCCACTGGCACTAATGCACGACGGGACGGCTTCCGTTGCAGAAACGAGCGCTGGGGTTAATTCCCCGTTGAGGAATATGATCGACATAAATTTTCAACGTTTACTTCTCGGCGGACAGGGCAAGTTCGGGCAGGCAAAGGACCTTGTGGTTATTGGACAGTTCAACAGCGTTACCTCAAAATATTGGCTACGAAACTTTCCTCAACCCCTTGTTCAGAAAGCTTCAAGTTCGTCGTCAAAAGGTCAAGACCTCTCAAAGAGAAAACCCCACAAGCCGCTTTCTTTTACTCCGCCTGTTTTTCTCCATCATCAGCCCATCGTCAAGAAGAATGGTCATCCACAGCACTTTCCGTTTGCAGTTTTTGAGTGGTGAGAAAAAGCGACAATCATCGTGTTGTGCCCCGTTCGGCTGCATGTGCTCCGTCTGGGGTAGCGTACGGGTGGATCACATCATCACCGCGGAACAAAGCCCTGGCGAGCCCTGGGGGAGGAGTCGCGGATTCGCGGGCTCGCGGGCAACTTGTCAAAAGAGGAGCCAGTGCCAGTCGGGCAAAAAGAGGAGTCTGGGAGGGAGGGAAAAAAAAAAAAAGTCCACAGTGAACCTCCTCGGTTCTTTGATACGATATGGGACGTGCGTTCTTTCTGGGAAAACACACTGAAGACAATGGAAGTGAAGTTGATACATCACAAGAAACTAGTATTCGGCGGGAGGACAACTCGTTATCCTCCCCCCTTCCCCGGCTCTCAAACTACGTGCTCCTACTGGCTGGATAGGCTGCGTGCTCCTATTGGCTGTAAAAGGTAGTCTATTAATCCGTATATAAATCCTTCTATATAAACGAATTTAACGAAAATTCTATACCCCGCTTCCTCCTTCTCCCTTTCTCCCTTTAATTATTACTACCCAACCTTTACGCCCTATTATTTTCACTTTCCTACCCCGTTTTCGTATCCCCGGGTATAATAATTACCAAATTATAAATATTTATAAATACTTCGTATATACGCGCGTATTTTTCGGGTTATTTTTAGAATATTTTCGGCTAACGTTTACTTTCCTTTTAAATTAATATAACTCCTCCTATTAAACCCCCGGGCGAGAAAAAATAATTTAAAATTAAAAATATATAATTCTATAGTAACATTATTAACCCCCCCGGCAATTTCCCGCAAATTTTTACTAATTCATAAATTTTAAGCGGTAATTTTATTTAACCCCCGAATAATTTACCCTCGTCCCTTAAAAAAAATCCGTTTTCGGCGCCCTTACCCCCGCTTTCCCCGTTTATATCGCTTTAGCCCCCGCCCCATCCGGAAATAAATGCCGAAAAGGCTTTATAAATTAAATCGTTAAATATAAAATTAAATAATTTAATTATTAATAGCGACGATTTTATAATATAATTTAAAATTAATTATATTAATAATAAGAACTTTCCTACTTTATACGTAATTATAAATAAAATGCCGGTAAATAATTAATAATATACTTTTTATATTTATTTATATTTTATTAATTATTACGAAAGGTCTTTCGCAATTTAATTTTTAAAAAATTTATTAACGATAATTAATAAAAGGAAATGTATAATACCCGTATAATATATTATAAAATTTAATTTATTATTATTATTAATTAAAAAATATAAAGTTGCGGCTATATTACGTAGTGCGGTATTTTTATAATTTATATTACGGTATAAAGTATTATAAAGGGTGCGTATTATAATTATTATATAAATTTGGGCGGTACAGCGTATATATATTATATAAATTATAATATTAATAATTTACGTAAACGTAAAGTCGAAAAGGTTAAGGAGCTTATTAATAGTATTAGAGTATACCCGTAATAGAAATAATAATAGATATAAGCGTAAATTTTTTTTTCTTTTCTTTCTTTCGTTCCTTTTTTTCGTTCTTTTCTTTCTATAAATTATATTAATTTATACCTTTCGTATAATTTACCCAAAGTCGCGGTTTTTACGGATTATTAATAAACCTTATATATATAACCGCCCCTAATTACGTTCGGCCTACCGTTTCTCTTATTACCTATTCCCTTTAATATAAATTTTAAAGCGTTAAAAATTATAGGTAATTAATTTATAGCTTTAAGTATAATTTACTTTAGGGTTATAAGGGTTAAACGGGTTTAAAAGAATACTATATATTAAATTTTCGGCTATAATTTTCGGCCCCGAAAGTAGCTTTTAAATAATTTTCGTCTTTATTTATTATTAATCTATATTATACCTTCTCTATTTAATAATTTTTTTTTATATACGTAACCTATATAATATAAATTATTCGATTAAGAGTATAATAATATATAAATAGGTAATAATAAGGTAAATATAATAAATAAAATAATAAATTTTTGAAAAATTTTCGAAAGGTTCTTAGAAGGAGGTTATATTATATTAATAATAATAAATATATAAGGTAAAAAATTATAAGAATAATAAAAGAAATATATTAAATAACTTATATAATAATATTTATATTAACGTTTTTGGCTAAACCTTATTACGTAAACGTTTATTTACTTTAAATTTAACCCTTTATAAAAATATATAAACGTTATCTACGGCCGTAACTTTATTTATAATTACGTAAAATTAATTATAATTAAAAACGTAATTGCGTAAATTAATATTAATATATTTAAAGGATTACCTTTAATTTTTATTAATAATTATAAAAAAGTAGAATTAGATTAGAAATTATATATATTTTAATTTATACGCTTAATTACCTTCCGTAATAAATAAAATAATACGTAAAATTAAATATAATTCCTTAATTAAAATTCCTCCTAAAATTTTTACTTCGATTACGTTCCTCCTTAATTTTATAATTACTAATTTTATACCGTTATATATATTACTTTTAAAATATAAATTCCGTAATAATAAAATAAGCGTACTTTTCTTTAAAATTAGATAATTAGGTAGAAACCCCGTAAAATTTAAAGATTAAAAATATTCCGGTATAAATATTAAAATCTAAAATTCGTCTTTAAATAAATTAATTATATTTATAATTAAATAATTTATATTTTTATTTTCTATACGGGATAAAATCTCGTTATTTATATTTTTAATAATTATATTATAGGTATAAAGAATAACCCTATCCGCGAAAATAAAATAATTCGTAAAAATTATAATAAGAAAAGACGTAAAGTAAATATATTATAAAAATACTTCTTTTATAATAATAACGAACGTTATTAAAAAAGGTTAAATTTAATTTATTTAATAATAAGGAGGGTAATAGAATAAATTATATAATTATTATACGAATGAACGGGTTTATTTAATACCTTTATAAATATATATATTTTCTGTAAGCCGTAAGATTTTTATATTTTCTTAAATAGGAAAAGATTTAAAATAAGCCGAAATAATATTTATATAATTACCCTTCTTCTTTACGGGTAAAATTTAAACGAAATCCCCTCCGAAAATTATAAGGATACTTCTAAAACATATTCTTAAACGGTTTAGAAAATTTTATAAAGAACGGTCTATAACTTTTATATATCTACAGTTTTATATAGGAATTTCGTCCTAAATAATTAAAAAGGTTTATTTAATAAACCTATATAAGTTAATATTCTTTTTAATATTATAGTAAATAAAATTAAAAACGTCGAAAGGGATTTTGAAACGGGAATATATAATCCTATTATTATTTAATAATAGAATTATAATATTTAAAAAAACTATATATAAGATTATTTTACCCTAAATATAAAAATACGAATATAGACCTCGATAAATAAAAATTTTACTAATATTTTTGGGTCTTTAAATAAAAAAAATATATTTTCGGGACTATTTTCGAATATTTTAATAATTTTATTAAAAGCCGTAATTTATTTAAAATTAAATTAAAATTATATAATTTTATACGAACGTTATTACTTAATATAATTATAATTTAATTCTTATTATAAAAAGGGGTTTCCATTTAACGTTTCCTAATTAAAAATAGGTTTAAAAAAGTATATAGAAGAAAGAATCTAATTTAATTACGTAAAATATTAGCTAATAAAGTATAAACCGTAATTAAAATAAAGGTTTTTTAAATTTAGAGGAATATTAATTATAACCGCAATTTTACGGGGTAAATTATTATAAAATAAATACGTAAATTTATTTTAAATAATTTACAACTATACGATAATATCCCCATTTATTAAATAAATAGTAAAAAAATACTATAATTAACGCTTAATTTACTAAATATTAACTTTTTCGAATAAAATTTCCTAATAAAAATCGTTTTTTAATAACCTATAACGTATATAAACTTCTTTAAATATAATACATATTATACTATTTACAGTACGTAAATTTTCGAAAGAAGTCGGGTTAAATATAATTATTAATAATAAACGTAAATAAAATTATTTATTTATAGAAAGAGGTACGTAAAAAATACGCTTAATAATTATAAACCGTTAATATAATTTTTAAATTTTATTTTTTATATCCTATATAAACCGGGAAAGAAAATTTCCGTAAAGAAATTATCGACCGTCCGTATATTATATATTATATTTAAAAAAAGCTATAAACTTTATTCGCTTAATATTTTCGGCCTCTTTTCGTACTTCTTCTAAATTTAAACTAGCCCGAAAAGTAATAAAAGGGTTATCTTTTAAGTTTATAGGTAGGGAAATTATTAGCGGATATTCCTCGTAAATAACGTACTTTATAAAGCGAATAAAAATTTCCGTTAAATTTATATACTATATAAATATATACAATTTAATCTCGTCCGGGTTTATAAATTCTAAAATAATTTTATCCGTACTTTTATAAATATATTTATAAATATATTTTACGGCGTTAACAATTAAATAAATCTCTACGTTAATATAATAATTATATTTAAAAATTAAGTACGGATTATACAATATAATTATATTATTATATATAATAATATCCCTTTTAATTACCTTTTTAATAATATAAATACTATTATTATAATATTTATAAAAAGGGTAATTAGAATTATTAATAATTATTTCGTTAACGAAAGGTTTTAAAAAACCTTTTCTATATTTATATACGCCGTTCTTATTCTTTTCGTCTATAATTATATATAAGGTATTTGGGTTATTTAAACCATAAGGTTTATAAATTAATATACTACCTATTAAACGAATAAACCGTCCGTTAAAATCTTCCTTAAATAAAAGGAATTTTATACGGATAATACGGTTTATAATTTAAAATTCTAAATATATATTTTAAGAATCCTTATTTAAAAATATTAAAAAATAGTAGTACGGAAAATTATATTTTTAGAATTCTAAAATCTATATAATACCCGTATACTTCCCGAAAAGACTATTTTTAATTTCTTTAACGATTATATTTAGAGATGGCCTATCTGCACTGTTAGAAAAGTCTTAGTCGACTGTCGGCCGGAAATGAAATAAGGTATAACTTCACCAATGTTGGGGTTAGGGAAATAGAAAGAGTATGGTTGGAATTGTTGATTTTTGCTGGATTTTTCAAGCGTAAAGTCCGTTTTCACCAATGTTATCTTTACTTCTTTTTACCCCTCCTAAGATATTTACTATTAAGAAGAGGTTTTTAGCAAGAGAAACTCAATGCGTACTAGAATTAAAAGGTCGTTGCATTCTAAATTTAAAGCAAAAAATCAGCAAAATCCCCATATACCGTTTTATTTTCTACGATTATTTTTCGCGGAGTTACTTAAAGTTGAACATTTCTTCTACAGTCGACTAAGACCTTTTTAACAGTGCAGATAGACCACCCCTATATTTATTTTTATATTAAAAACCCAATTAATAATATTTCAACGGTCTATAATATCCTAATTATTTAATATAACTATAATTTTTAATTAATTCGAATTTATTATTATAGTAATAAAGAAGGTAAATTTTCCGAATTTATAAATTATAATTATAGAATTCTAATAATACTTTATTTTATAACGGGCACTTTCGGTATATAATACGGGTACGATTAATTTTTAACCGATATTTAATATAGTTTTTTAATTATTTACAATATAAATCCAATCCGATAAATATAAATAAAATTCTATACGGATTTCCTTTTAATATTATTATAATTAATTTAATTTATATTAATCGTTAGAAATATAATAATTTATTAATTATTATTAAAAAAGCCTCTTAAACCGAAAAGGAATTAAAAAGTCTATACGTAAATATAAATAAAACCGAACCTATTTATTCTATTTAATTATATTATCCTTACGGGTATTTAAATTAATACGGAATAGAGCCCTATAAAAATTGTAATTATTATTCGGGAATATAAACGGGTATATTAAAAGAAAATATATTTTATAAATAATAAGAATATATTTAAAGAAATTAAAGCCCCGTTTATTAAAGATAATAAACCGTATAGAATTAATTATACCGTTTTTACGTACCCTATCCTATTTATTAAGTACGTTTAGAAGGATTATAGCTATTTTATTAATTATAAAAAGGTTTTCGCGCTTTTAATTAACCCTTTCTTTAATTACTAATTATAAATGTATTTAGGCATTAATTTCCACCTGAATATTATTATATAAATATATATTTAAACGTTCTTTTACGGTATTATATTATTTTATATATAAATTTTCATAATATAGGAAAGACGTAAAGTTTTTTATAAATTTAGGATTTAAATCCTCGAACGCTTTTAATCGACGGTTAATTTATATTTACGTAATATTTAATATAGAAAGATTATAAATATATAATTATACGTATATAGGTTGCTTATTAACTTTAAGCTTTAAAGGCCCGTATAAATAATATAAAGCACTTTATATTTAAAAATTTCTCGGTCCTTAACCGCTATTAATATATAATTTTTCTATATATTATATAAATATAAACGTAAAGGCGTTATTATAATGCCGTATATTATTCCGGAAGTTTCGTACCTATTAATTATCCCTTATAAAGAATTTACGTAAAAAATATAATAAAAGTTTCTATAGCGGAAGGGAAACCTAACCTTTCGAATAATAATTATTAAATTTATTATTTATACTTTATAATTTATATATATATTAATAAGGTATAATATAAAAAACCCGTAAAATATTTATTTAAAATTATTCGTTTTTTTAATATAAAATTCTATAATATTTATAAATAATATTTATAAATCCCAAATTAATATAAAGGGTAGTCGGGATATTATTTATAAAAATTTAAATATTAGGTTCGCTAAAGTATAAACCTCATTTATTTATAAATACGAATATTAATAGTCTTTAATCGATTATATTACGTATAATTTCCCAGAAAATATTTATTTAAACCTTTCGTTATTCGTTTTATATATTACGTAACCGGGTACGGTTAAATTTATTAGCGATTTTATATATTTCGTATATCCTATATGGTTAATTACGTAGGTTGAGAATAAAATTAGATAGGGGTTCATTTATTCGGTAAATAGTATAATAAAACGTTTACAAATTAAATATTTAATAGCTTTCGTTACGTATAGCCATTTATTTCGGACGTTTATTATAACGGGCGGGAGGGGGTTTATAGAAGTAGCGGCGTGGCGGCGAAGTATTTTCGGAAGTTCGTACGGAATAGGATAGTTTGTAGAATAATAATAAATATACGTTCGTCCGGAATATTTAGGAAACGTATATATAGGAGTATTAATAAAAGGAATAGAGTTTTTAGCTAGGTTTAATAATTTTTTTGCGGGTGAAAAGTATAGTTTTCGTCCGTGCGATAACAGTTTGTTAGTACTTACGTGGTTCAGTATGGGGACCGCCCGTAAAAACGCTAACAACCTTACCCGTAACTTTTAACGTGCTAGGAGCTATTAATAAAGTAGAGAAGCAAAAAAAAGCGTGCGGGGGAGCATTATCGAAGTCCCAGATTCTTGGCACCCTAAGCGTATAGTCGGAACACCACCAAATCGTCAATTATAGCAAGATTTCTAACTTTTCGCAGCACCAACCAAAATGCTCGCTCTCTTTTTGATATAAAAGAGTCCGATCATATCCAAGTCATCGTGGGATACCCTTTTTTTGCAACTTGGCTGGCCCCAAAAGGGGGCTTTTTGGGTGAAAGCTGCATTCTGGGTTGTTGGAGGGTGGTCTGTGCAGATTTCCAAGTTCCTCTCTAATTGGCTAGAACCTGAGACCTCGATAACGTCCGCCGCGTGCGGCGAAATCAAGCATTTTACGGTGAAGAAAGCTTGAAATTGTGTGGCAGTTTGGAGCAGGAGGTGACATGATTCGTTCCAGAACAAGTGAATATCACCGAGCAACATGCAACAAGCGAAAAGAACCGTTAACCTTACATCCAGTACAGTGCACCACCGCCGCGTCTCATCTGTCAAGAGACTACCTCTGCGGAAACGAGTGCGAGAGACGACAGATTGACTGCCCCTGGGTTTGTGTAACTCCCCGAGTCTTCTTGTTCTTTCGGCAGTGGCGCCAGCAAAACGCCAAAATACCTAGTCGCAGCATCCAATCGGTAGCTACTCGACTCTATCCTTTTCTACGAAAGTTGAAGTTCGGTACATAAGACAAGCAGCGAACAACTGCCGTCCATCTTGCTTAAGCCCCTTGAATAAACTATACGACGACGGGTAACAACGTCTTCTGCACTAAAAGCTTTGGCAGTAACAGCTGCAGTTGCAGTTGCACTGGCACTGGTACATACTGGCACTGGCAGCGGTGGTGATGGTGGCCCGGCGTGGGCATCAAAGGTAACATTGACTGCAACTTCAACCAGCAGCCAATACAGTGCAAGTATAGTCAGCAAAACTCCAACGGTCCAACAACGTCGTTCCATTTCGCCTACCACTGCAATTCTTGCCAGGAACTACCAGGGCATGAGAACGACTATCTTCATGTCTTGTTCCAGACGATCACCGTTTTGCCAGTCGTGGAAATCTTCGCCAGACCAGACCAGAAACCACCTGAGAAACTGCTCCGAAGGCTGGACGAGGTCTGTCAGTCTTGACGGTGTCAGCCAGTCCTCTCGCGCCGATTTGACCCCCCTTGTCCAGCTTGACGGTCTTCATCTTTTTGGAATGTGCTATGTAAATGAGGCACCGACCGACTTTCCAAATCCGGGTAGGCTCATGAAATTATAAGGAAAAGAAGATGAGGCGTTCAGGAGAGACTGGAAAGATAGAGGGGGGAGATATCAAGATAGGCACAACAAGGCAGTGTAGCTGTACTGTAACCGAAGCGGGTCGACCATCTTGGCGAAAACTAAGCTCACTAGAGTAAAGGACGAACTATTGAGCTTTTTGGGAGGAGTTGATGTTGGTGGTGGCGTATCACTGCCACTGGACATTGGACATGTACCTAGGTTTGTCTCGTGGATGGGCTAGACTGGATGTCGCCGGTCTGGTTGATCGTTTCGTTGTCGAGGGGATTCAGGACGCGAAAGAGGGGGTACGTGGTTCACCCTCCTTTTCGTAGATGCGGTCATGTTCACTCAAGAATTACTTAACTGAGGTGACATCTCGCCTACCTCAACCCAGCTGCTGAGTCTTAACCGTCTTCACTCTCTCTTTTTCATCATTCTTACCTTATACCCCCCTCTCTTCATTGTTTACTGTTCTTAATAATTATTAATAACGAGTAACACCACCATGTCTGCTGCTGCTGTCGCCAGTCACCCTACCAAGGAGTCCAATGTGGACGTCCTCATCATCGGTGCTGGGCCTGCTGGGTAAGGAACCTCACATCCATCTACACCATCATGTGCCCGTAACTAACACGCAATAACCAGCCTCATGGCCGCAACCTGGATGGCCCACTGCGGCATCAAAGCGCGCATCATCGACAAGCGCAACACCAAAATCTTCTGCGGGCAAGCCGACGGCCTGCAATGCCGCAGTCTCGAGATCTTCGACAGCTTGGGCTTCGCCGACCGCGTGTGGAAGGAAGCCAACCACATGATCGAGATCTGCATGTGGAACCCCGACGAAAACGGCGTCATCCGCCGGTCGGACCGGATCCCGGATACCATCGTCGGCCTGTCCCGCTTTCAGCAGATCGTGCTCAACCAGGGCCGCATCGAGACCATCTTCATGGACAACATCAAGAAGTACTCCAAGGACAGCATCAAAGTCGAGCGCGGCGTTTTGCCAGAGAGCTTGGTGATTGATGAATCCAAGGTTGACGACGATGAGGCGTACCCCGTTACTGTCACCCTCAGGACGTTGACAGAGGAGGAATCCGCCCCGCCGCAGGTTATCAGCGCCAGTAAGGTCCCCGACGGTTTATTCAGGAGTAACCTCCACGAAGACTACGACGAGGAGGCGCGCATGATCGCCGCCAGCCGCGCGCGCTCCGGCGAAAGCGGAAGCGAGGTCGTCCACGCCAAGTACGTAATCGGCTGCGACGGCGCGCGCAGCTGGACCCGTCGCGCTCTGGGGCTGGAACTCATCGGCGACGCCACCGATTTCGTCTGGGGCGTCATGGACATCATCCCCATTACCGACTTCCCCGACATCCGCATGCGCTGCGCCATTCACTCGGCCGACCATGGCAGTCTGATGATCATCCCGCGCGAGAAGAAGATGGTGCGGCTGTATATTCAGTTGAAGGAAGTCACTCCGGACGCCACGGGACGCGCGGACAGATCCAAGATTACACCGGAATTCATCTTCAAGGCTGCGCAAAAGATTATTTCGCCGTATAAGCTCGACTACGAGTACTGCGATTGGTGGACGGCGTACCAGATCGGCCAGCGCGTGGGGAACCAGTTCGACGTGCACAACCGCGTTTTCCTGGCGGGCGATGCCGTGCACACGCACTCGCCCAAGGCCGGGCAGGGCATGAACGTGTCGATGCAGGATACGTTCAACCTCGGGTGGAAGGTGGCGCTCGTCGTCAAGGGCATCTGCAAGCGCGACATTCTGAGCACTTACCAGAGCGAGCGGAGGCGGGTGGCCAAGGATTTGATTGACTTTGACCACAAGTTTTCCCGTCTGTTTTCCGGAAGGCCGGCAAAGGACATGATGGACGCGGAGGGCATCAACATGGAAGAGTTCAAGGACGCATTTGTAAAGGGTAACATGTTTGCCTCTGGCCTTTCGGTCGATTACGGCACCAGCAACCTCATCGTTAGACCCGGTAATGCGGCCGAGCAGGGTGATGGAACGGAAAAGAGCGCCAGGCTGGCACTCACAGCCAAGAAAATTACCCAGGAGGAGTTTGCGAAGAAGCAGGCCCTTGCTACTGAGATCCCGGTTGGCAAGCGCTTCAACAGCTTCAAGGTCCTTTGCCAAGCGGATGGCAGGCCGTGGCACTTCCAGGAACGACTTAAGGCCGACGGACGGTTCCGTGTGGTGCTCTTCGCTGGTAACATCCATGCTCCTGAGCAGAAGGCTCGCGTGGAGAAGTTTTGCGCGAAGCTGGATGCTCCGGATAGCTTCATCCGCAGGATCACGCCCAAGGATAAGGCCATCGATAGCGTCATTGAGGTGTTGACGATTCACTCAGCTAAGCGTACCGAGACGGAAGTGCTCAGGGACTTCCCCGAGATTCTGCGCCCCTTTGACGAGCACGTTGGCTGGGACTACGACAAGATCTATGTCGATGATATCAGCTACCACGAGGGCTTTGGAGATGCGTACAAGAACTATGGTGTGGATAAGGAGAGAGGATGCGTTGTTGCTGTCAGGCCGGACCAGTACGTTGCTTGGGTGGGCGAGCTGGAGGACTTTGAGGATTTGCAGGATTACTTTGAGGGGTGCTTGAAGATGCCCAAGGTATCTTCGGCAGCGAAGGTTACGGAGAAGGTCAATGGATTGGTGGAGACGATGACAAGCAAGGTGAATGGGGATATCAAGTTGGCTGTTCGCCCGGTGTTGGAGTAGATGTTGGCAAAGAGTAATGGGAGGGATAGGTAGCATTTTGGGTAAATCCGACAAAGGAAAAAAGACATTGAACACACAACCCCTTTTCTGGACCACAATCGAATGCGTTCCCTCTGTTGTTACAGCCCACAAACACCATTCTTGCAAATGATCAACTCAAACTTGCAGTCCGCATCAGTCGAGCACGGGGAACCTGTTCACTGATTAGCCACTCTTCTCCAAATAGCAACAAGGCACTTGAACATACCAATGCAAGCCAACGGATTATCACCGCAGTTAGGATTTCCCGGGGTCGTAGGCGGCTTGCTCGTAGTAGTAGGTCTGGCCGTAGTCCTCGTGGTGATCGGGGGGATAATAGGCCGAGAAGTGGTAGTAATCGGAGGAGGTACAACACGAGTAGTTGTAGTAGGCGGGATGGGAGGACGGATGGTGCTGGTCGTGGTTCGGCGTGTGGTCGTAGGGATGGGAACGGGAACGGTCCCTCCTGGCACAGAGCACTTGCCTGCGAGACAGACCCAGTCGGAATCGCAGTCGTTTTCGGTCTTGCAGGGGTCGCCTGGAGAGTGTTAGCAGGTGGAAGAGGTGAGTGTGTAGAAAGATAACGTGCCCAAGCAATGGCCGGGCCAGACGCAGCCTGGAGGTACCACGGTGGTTGTGGGACGAGCCGTGGTGGTCTTCTTGGTGGTGGTTGGCTTGACTGGGCTCCCGGGATTTGCGCACTCGTAGTCGCGGCAGATCAGGTCACCGTCGCAGTCTCGGTTGGTCTGGCACTCGTCGCCTGTTGATATGAGTCAGTATCAGAGACTGGTGGAAAGGCCCAAGGGTCAGGACATACCAAGGCAGTGACCAGTCCATCGACACGTCCATTGTCTATTATCGAGCTCCGCACGGGGAATCAGCCTTGCGAGGGTGGTAGACCCCAAGGCAAGGCTGGCCAACAAGTACGAGGACTTCATGTTGGGCGAACAGAGGTTGTGGAACTGACGATCAGATCAAACTTTCAGACCGCCCGGCGGCTCGTACTTATATACGACTCTTCATCCCATCATCGGCCTTCCTTTTCCGTCCCATCATATTGACCAAACTTAAGAGGCAACATTCGGTTGCGAGTTGCTACGTTGACTCTTGCTTCCGGGCAGCACACGCGTCCTCCATGCCCATGGTGACATTTCGCGCCAAGATCAAGTCGCAAAAACATTGACCACGGATGAAAATCTGGATCTGGCGAGACGGGAGAGTGTAGAAGTATATTGCTGTTCTAGGCCGGATGTCATCTTGTTATATCACCCGGTTGGCGGATCCATCGTTTGCTGACCGGAACAGCGTTGTTTAGCCAGCGGGGGAAGTTGTCGACAGCGTTGTTGGTTCGCGCGCCTATAGCAGCAGCCGCTTTATACATTGTGTGCGATGGTCTGGCCACTTTGTATAAGCTCGTCAGGGAACGACGTACGTCGTTGGATCTGCCGCTTCGGAAGGGAATCCGGGGTACATATACTGATATAGTAGCCATATTGCGGACGCGGCACAGGATGCGACAGCAGCGAGCAGGTTGTTCCGATGGCGGCTGATGTCGATTTCTTGGCAGGCACAGGCGAAAGATTGGTTCCGAAGATGATTTTTCGGCAGTCGGCAAGCGAGGGGTGGTGGGATCGTCGAGGTCTAGATCTGGTGGAATCGTGGCTTTTTCGATGTTGAGTTGAAGAGCAGCTGTTTGCAGAAGACGTGTCACGGACAAAGTGATGGGGACAAGGTAGAGTATCCACAATTGCGGCTTAGATGACTCGCTATCTTTGGCCCGGCCAAATTAGCATGGATACTGTTAGCAATGTAACCAACTACTAACATCAAGCCGTCTGTGTGTGGGAGAAAGGTCGTCACTCTGCGATAACGAGACAACCACAATAAGCACGAGGAAGCCATGACCAAAGAAGATAAGTAATTCGAACACTATTCTCCCACATTTGGCAAATACAAACGAATTTCAAACCTCAACCTCGTCGGCCTCACTCCCAACGCCCAGCCAGCACCGCCCAAAACGACGTCATTTCGCCAAGTCGCTTGCTTATCTTATCGCAGTGCACTGCCGGGACACTGCCGCCGCCGCAATGCCGCAATGCCGACTCGGCGGACTCGGTGTCAGAATGGGCAGGCCATATCTGGCCAATCAGGAGGTATCTCTATAAGAGGACTAGCCTCCCAGCCACCTATCTGACTGTAGAGTTTTCCTATTACTCTGGCATCCCCAGACCCTCTTACAGAGGGCTCCAGAATACACAATATACATACATCTCCACCATCAATTTAGCTATGCAATCTGACAATTAACAGTCTAAATCGCGCCTTACATCTACGCTATATTTAAAAATATAAACTCTTTATTTATAACGATTAACCTTATTCTTCAATTTATTATATCTTCTACTAACGATACTTATATTACCTTTACGGTTATAATTATATTTATTAATAATAAAACAATTCTAAATATAGGATTTGATTTTAGGGATTAAAGTGAGGAATTATTCGGCTTTACCTAGGGCTTCAAATTTAGATTTTATTTACTTAGAGAGGATAAAGAAATTATTAAACCCTTCGAAATCGAATTCGAAAATTATAAATTCAAAGCTAATTCCTTTCATCGTATTAATATTGCCCGTAAAGTATTTACTAAATTCATTAATAAGATTATTATATATATCTTAATTTTAGGAGATAATTTTACTACCGAATAGGCCATAATTCGCGATACCGCCTTAGCCGCTGTCATGGGGCTGATGCCCGTGGTTGAGTTGATTGGCACTGCCAGTCGTGCCGCCAGTCGGGCCGCCAGTCGCGGTCCTTGCCGCCACGGCAAGCGGAATAGCCCGTGCCCTAATCCTTAAAAGGATAGTTGGCTAATACCGCCCAAAGGGCGCCTCCCTTCCTCCCTTTTTCTCTTCGTAAAACCTTATTAATTTATTAAGACCTAATATTTATATTAATTATACTATACCCTTTATATTAGGTTTTATTATTTAAAAAGCGGATAGAAGAAGTAAATTTAATAAGCGGACAGCAATTTTATAAGTAGAAAACTAATAATTTTAAGCGCGGTAATTACAGTATTTTCGATACTATAGTCGGATTTAACGATATAGATATTAACGATGTAAAAGAGTTTTACAATTTCTAAAACGGTATATTAAATAATAGTAGTAATAACGAAAGTTTAATTAAAGGTTTAATTAAAGCCTTTAAAAGTAGCGTAACCCTTAAGGACTATATTAAATCCCTCTTATTTAATATTACCCCTATTTTTAATACCCTTACCCTTTATTTAAATTTTAGAATTATTAAATACTCTATTTATAAGAAGAAATCTCCTTCTAAGACCCTAATTAATAATAATTCCGACGATAATACGAATTTAATTCCCTATTATAAAAAATAATTAGAATTCCCTAAATAGGACGGCTAACGCTATACCTTCGGTTTCTTTTTTAATAAATTCGTTATAATATATAATAACGATATTAAATAAAAACTTCGCAATAATCCGAATATTATTTAGTACGAAATTATTAATATACTTTTTACCGAATATAATTAATAATTAAAGGGATTTTAAACCGCTACAATTATATATAATAAAGAAGACCCAATTAAATTCTTCGAATAAATTTATATAATTTTTAATTCTTATTAAAATTAAAAAGCGGCTTTCGATAAATTTGCCCGTATACGCTAAAAGGATAGCGAATTATTTACTACCTTTTTAACTAATTTTAATAACGAAATATTTAAAATAAGCGGTTATTTATAAGAGAACCCCGCTAAATTAAATTATTTTTACTACGCTTTTAATAAGAAATAATATAATAAAATATTTATAATTACTTTTTCTAACGATTATTATAAATATTTTAAATAATTTTAATACTATATATTTAAATACGAATAAATAGCAAAATTTAAGGAAGATTACTATCGATATTAATATAATTAAAAAAGTAAAATTAAAAGTAACGGATTTTATATCCCCGGCGCTACTTCTATTAATTATCCTACTATTCTTTATATTCTATATATCGCGCTCCGTTTTATTCTTATAACTTTTATTTAACGTTTAATTAATATAAATAGAAATACTATTATAAGTATTATACGTATAATTTATAATCGAAGCGGACGAAATCGAAATAATTCTAATATAAGCGTTTTTATTTCCGCTTCTATTAAGCGTATTAAATAAATATTAGACGAAGAGCGCTAATATCATCGAAATAATAATTTATATATACGTTATAGCGCTTCCGGATATTGTATTTTAGCCTATTTATACCGGCTAGCTATTCCCCCTTCTTCTAGCAAAATACGTATTTAAATTATTATTATTAAAATCCTTCTACTTTTAAAAAATGACGATAATAATGAAGTTTATAATTCCGCCCCCGAATAATAAGTAAAAACCTAATTCTAATATAAAATCGGGCCCCGGAGCCGGAAATAAAAGTATTAAATAAAATAAAGGATTTTAAATTAAAGATAGAAATAAAACCTATTTTAATTCTATTTATTATTAATAATCGTAATTTATTTTATATTTTCGTTAATAAAGGTTATTAATATTATACTATAATTAATAAAAAAATTATTAAAGAGCTTTAAATCCTAATTATCCCTATTCTACTTCGTATTATAAAAGGAACGTTTACTACTATAAAAGGAATTTTTATCTAAAGTATAATCCAATTTTTAATTAAAATAAATAATTATATTTATTCTATTTACGCTTATATCGTCCTATTATTCGAATTTCCTATTATATTAAATAAACTTTAATTTAAAATTATACGAATATACTCCGTCCCTTACGAAAAACGCCTATTTATAAGCGTTATTAATTATTAAATTCCTTACGTTAATAGAAAATAAATATTTAATATACCGCTTATTACCGATTTAAAATCTATTATATATATTTTAATTACTACTTTTATAAATTACGTACGTAAATAAAAAAAGGAATTTAATAATCGAATAATTAAAAAAGCTATTTTCGCGGTTAGTTTAAAAGACGTCGAAAAGGCGTTAAAGTTAAAGAAAGTATATACCGAAGTAGAATTAAAGGCGAAAATCCCTAAAAAATATTATAACTTAATATTATTTTAAATAAAAGAGAACGTTAATAAATTAAACCCTTATTATCTTAGTATAGATTATAAAATCGTAATTAAAAAAAATAAAAATAATAAAGAATTTTCTATCCTATTCGGACCGTTTTATAATATAATGAAGGAAGAACTTTTAATTTTTAAAAAGACGTTAAAGGATTTATTAAATAAAAGGTTTATTTAAATTAATAATTTAAAAGCGGGGGCTCTAATTTTATTTATATATAAACCCGGAAGTGGATTCCGCTTTTATTATAATTATTATATATTTAACGCTATTACGAAAATAGATTATTATTTATTACCGCTAATTAAAAATATATTCTACACCCTAAAAGGAATAAAATAGTATATTAAAGTAAATATTGTATAAACCTTTTATAAAATTCGTATAATAAAAGGAAAGGAAAGGAAAATAATATTTCGGACGCGGTATAAATTATTCGAATAGTTAATTATATTATTTAGGTTAAATAACGCGCTGGCTACGTTTTAATAATATATTAATTATATTTTCCGCGATTATTTAAATATATTTTATACTGCTTATATAAACGATATATTTATTTACTCCTTGGGCTCTTTAGAAGACTACGAACGAAAAGTACGTTTAATCCTCATTAAGTTTTTAAAAACCGGCTTCTATTTAAATCTAAATAAATATAAATTTAATATAAAGAAAATTAAATATTTAAATTTTATTATCTATATTAGCGTTAGCGTATAAATTAACCCCGAAAAGGTTAAAGCGATTTTAAATTAATTTCCCCTTATTTTTTAAAAGGGTATATAGAATTTCCTAAGGTTTATTAATTATTATTATATATTTATCCTCCAATTTTTAAAAATAGTTACCCCCTTATTAAAATTAATTAATAAAGGGGTTATTTTTAAATAAATTAAAAAATATAAAAGCGCTTTTCAACTTTTAAAAACCTTATTTATAAGAATTCCAATTTTAACGGAATTTAACCCAAATAAAAAAATATTCTTAAAAATAAATTATAATAAATTTATCCTAAGCGGAATTATTTCCTAAGAAGTAAACGAAAATGGTAAGGATATAATTCGCAAAATTATAAACTTCTATTCCTAGAAATTTAACTTTACTGAATGGAATTACCCTATTTATAATAAAGAAATATTTATTATTATTAATTATTTAGAATAATAATTAGCGGAATTATAAAATTATAAATTATTTACTATTTTAACGGATTATTAGAACTTCGAATATTTTATAAAATTAAAAAGACTTTCGGAATAATAAGCGTAGTAAACGGAATACCTCTCTTAATTTAACTTTTAAATTGAATATAAGCCCGGTAAAAACGGAATAATCCCTAATACCCTTTCTTAACGAAATTAAAATATATTTACGGATTAAAACCGCGAAATATAAAATATTTAAATAATATTAAATTCTACTCTCGAAAATTATATTCCGCTCTATATTTTAGCGGCCTAAGTAATCTATTCGGGGAGGGAAGGTATAAACGTATTTAAAAATCCGGATTTATAATAATTTTAATTATAAATAGAACCCTACGATTCCTTATATTAATAAGTAAAGGAAATTATCCTTTATAACGACCATTACCTTAACCCGTCCTTAAAATTTAAAATCCAAATCGTAGATTACTTTATCGATTCCTTTAGCCGCCTTCGTTATTAAAACCGTTTTTAAATATTAAAAGCCCCCGTATATATTAAATCCGAATTAATTATATTATTTAATAACGATTAATATTTTAACGTCCTTTATATTATTTTAATTTAAATTATTTATAATTCGTATATATTAGGATATTTTAGTAAAGAAGGTACTATTATAATATTCTTTCGGTACTTTTATTAATTTCTTCTAAATTCTTACGTCCGGTAATTCTTCTACAACTACTATACCTATAATTCTATAAAAGTTTAGAAGGAATAGAAGAAAGGCCTTTTATATTTATTACCAATCTTAGAACAATTTAATAAAAATATATAAATAAACTTTATTACCGATTTTCTAAAATTTAACGGCAATACTTATTTCTAAGTTATAAAGGACAAATTTAGTAAAATTATATTTTTTAAACCTATACCCTCTATAAAAGTTAAATTCTACGCCGAACGCTTCCTCCTATATTTTATTTATTATTATAATTTCCTAAGGTTTATTATTAACGATCGTAATTTTAATTAAATTAATTATTTTTAAGCCAAATTATATAAATTCTTAAGTATTAAACGTCTATTTAATACTATTTATTATTTATAAACCGATAAAGGCCCAGAGCGTATAAATTAAGAAATTTACGCCTATTTATATACAATTGTTAATTATATTTAAAATAATTAAAATAAATAATACCCTATAGCGTAATTAATTATTAATAACCGAATTAACACTTCGATAAGTATATTTCCGTTCTTTATTACTTACGGGTTCGACCCCGAATTCCCAATCTCCGTAATCGAAAACCCCTCCGATTATTAACCTTTACCTCAATCCTCTAAAAAGCGGGCTTAGGAATTCGTCAAAAAGCTATAGTAAATTATAAATTTATATTAAACTACTATAGCGGCTATTATTTAAAAATAAAAGAAATTCGCCAACCGTAATTAATAACCCGTAGAACGCTTCGTAATTAAGGATAAAATCTAATTCAATTTTAAAAATTATATTACCGACCGTCTAAAAAAGAAACTCGATTAACTCTATACGAAATATACCGTTTCGAAAATATTATCTCCCTATATAATCGAATTATCCGGACTTCCCCGCGCTATTTATAATATTTTTTACGTTAATTTCCTACGTAAAATTATTAATAACCCTCTTTCTAAATAAAAGTTTATCGATAAATAGCCCTTAATTATTGAAATTAAAAGAAAATTGGAATATTAAATAAAAGAAATTCTCTACACTAATATTATTAAAAAGAAAAGAAGCCTAATAAAAGAGGTTTTAATTAAATAGAAAGGATATTAAGATTTAATATAAGAACCGCTAAAGAATTTTAAAAATATTATCGCTTTAAACGAATTTAAAATTTAATATAATTTAATAATGGATAATAATAGCTTAATCGATTAATATATTAAAAAATTCCTATAAAAAACTACGAATAGGGCGAAATATATTACGAACGGAGTAGGGGATTTTCAAATACGGATTAAAATAAATAATAAATTAATTAGGGCGGAGCCCCGGTAAAATTAATAATTAATTTAATTCAAATATCTTTTATTAAATTATCTTCTATTACTTTTAATATAAATTCTTTAATAATAATTTCCTTTTCCTCTTTATAATTAAATATATAAGTATTAATAAAATTATAAACGTTTAAAGGTTTACGGACGCGGTAACGAAAAATAGAAAGCGTAGAACGGTAATTCTCCGGGCGCGAAGGCTTAACGGCAATAAAAGAAGAGGAAAATAAAAGATAAATATTATATTTAAAGTAAATACCTAAGGGGAAACGTTATATTTCCTACTATTTAAATTTATTATATTATTTTTTATTATTTCCTTCGACCTCTTTTCCCTTTTTTCTCTTCTTCGCTGACGGAGGCTAAACGGCAATAACTTCTTTAATAATAGCGGTAATAATAATAATAACGGTATCGGTAGTAGTAATATCGGCGGCGGCGGCTTCGGCGTCGGCGGCGTAGATATTATAATCCTCGATTAAATAATTGAAATTTACGCGTTAATTACCTATTTACTTTACTTTCTCTATATTAATTATTAAATTAAATAATTACTCCCTAAAATTCTCGAATTTACAAATTTATTCTTTAAGAGTTTAGATTTCCGTAATATTAGCCGAATTATTAATAATCTTAATAAAAGAAGAAGGCTCCGTAAGAGGCATTTTAACGGTAATTTAATTAATAAAGCTATTAAATTGTATTAATAATTTAAAAAACCGTTGGGTAAAAAAAAAAAAGAAACTTACGTAAGAATAAAGCTTTATTTCTTTAAAATTTAAAATCCTAATAAGATTTTAAACGTAGCGAAATAACCGTCGTAGGAATTTTTAAATATATACCCTTCGGTATATTAAGCCTTAAAGGCGGATTAAATTTAAATAAAAATAAATTTGTAACCTTTATAGGCGTATTAATAAAGTAAATATATGGAAATAAAAGAGCCCTTATTAGGTATAATATAATTATATTTATTAATTAAGTAGCTTTTATATTAAAAATTTTAAGGTTTAACCCCGGATAAAATATATTTGTAAATATTATTGAGAATAGATTTATTAATTATGCTAGCGGTAATAATATTAGGCCGAATTTAATAAGGCTTTGGCGGGGTAGCGGATTTAAAAATAGTAATTTTAATAACGCCTTTATTACGGCGAGAGGCGGGAATAAGAATAAATAGTAGGGTAAATAAGTTAGTAACTTCCTATAAGGCTAAGAATTTATAGAAGAGTTCGAATTAGGTAGTAGTAACGGGGGTATTTATTTTAATAGCGATTAATTAATAATTAATTAATACGCTTGTAAAAGGATTAATAAGAAGAATAATAATAATAATAATAATAATAATAAAAGTATTAGAAATATATTCGGTACGCGCTAATAAGGGCGCGCGCCTATATTAATATTTATAATTTTAATTATTCGATAAATTGAAGGAGGAAAGAGGAAAAAAAGAAAAAGAGGGAGAAAAGCGCGGGGTATATATTAGAGCGCGGTAATAACCTATCGTTTAATATTTAAGGTCTATATAATTATATACCTACTTATATATAGTATTTTTAATTGGGGGAGAAGGGGGAGGCTAATATTATAGGGCTAATACCCGTAATTGAATTGATTGGCATTATTAATCGTACCGTTAGTCGGGCCGCCAATCGCGGTCCTTGCCGCTACGGTAAGCGGAATAGCCCGTACCCTAATCCTCAAAAGGATAATTAGCTAATGCCGCCCAAAGGGCGCCTCCCTTCCTCCCTTTTTCTCTTCGTAGAACCTTATCGATTCGTTAAGACCCAGCATCTGTGCCAACTGTGCTGTGCCCCTTACAGCCGCAACCTAAGCTTCCAACCTCGAAATTACTAATAAAAATAAAGAAATTTAAGAAGAGGAAATTAGTATCTTAACCTCTAACCTTACTACTATAATTAAATAAAATTATAATTCCAATAAGACTAATTACGCCCAACGCTCTAAAAATTACGAAAACTTTATTAAGAACGATACTTTAATTCGAAACCGTATATAAACCACCGTTTTAAAGGCCCTACGCTCTAATTATATAGGCGATACCTATACGATTTTATAATAGTACGCTAACCTTAAAGATACTATACTCTACCGCGAAGAATATTCTCTATTTAAAATACGTTAAGAATATTACAATTATATAAAATTTTTACTAAACGAACCCCGTAAGCGTAATAACGGTTTTTAAACCTAAATTAACGGTTGGGAAATTATTATAATTAATTCCTAAAAGTATAAAATCCCTAAAATTATATTAACTATAATTTAATTCTAAAATATTTATAATACTTTATAAGTTATTAAACCCCTTTAAATTTATACTATTATTAAAAAGTTTAAAGAAAAAGCGTACGCCAATATTTTAAATTTCCGCCTTATATTTAAATATTTCCGCTTTAAAGTATTGCATAAACGCCCTTTTATTACAGCTCTATTATTAAAGGGTTATAGAAATACATTCGGTATAGGACTAACTTTTAAAAGTTTATAGGATAGCGATATTAAGGGCGAGGACGCTCCTCCTAATAGGGTTTTAATTAATAGCTAGAATTCTATTTAAGTAGGCTAAAATTCTATTTATACTTCTTAATATATTAATAATAATAATATATCCTAAAAGAGAAGGTATAGTATTTTTAAAGCGTATAGAAGCGCGTTAAGTCGAAAGGCCGCCCTTTTAGCTTTATTTACTAATCCTATAATAAAAACCCTAAGAATTCGCTATAAAGTATATTAATAGGGTATTTATATTATTAAATATTATTAATATTTATTCCTAGAGAAGGTTATTAACCTTAAATAAAAATCTACTCTTTAAATTAAGGTTAGAGTTACTAAAAACCTATTCGATAATAAGGATTTTAAGAAAGAAATTAATAAATTATAATAGGAAACTATTCAAATTTTAAACTCTAACCTTAATAATACCCTTATTAGTAATAATTACTCTATTTAATTTTCTAGCGAAAATTTACTAATAATACCGGTCTATATAATAGCTGTATATTAAGCGGCTCTTTAAATAAGAAATAAGTACGTAGATTTATACCCTCTTAAAAATTACGTAATTTTCGATTCGGGGAGTTTTTTATATATTTTTAACCAAATTACTTATTTTATTAACTTTTATTACGTTCTTTATAATAATAGCCTATAGGTTAGAAATTTACGTATTCTTATTAAAGAATATAGCGATATTAATATTTTAATTAATAATGTTTCTAGCCTACGCACCCTTCGTTTTTATAACGTAGCCTTTTACCCTAATTTTATAATTAATTTTATTTCTTTATATTTATTTCGAAAAATTAATTTTTATTAAAATTAATAACCTCCTACTAATTACTTACGGTCCTTAAACGATTCTTTCTTTTATTATTTTTCAATTCTATACCGCCAAACCATTTTCGAACGCTTATTTAAATAAATCTTTAAAGCCTCTTTTTATATTAGGCGTAACCGCTTCAATTCTATTAATGGCTATAAATACTATAAGAAAGAAGTTATTATTTAATACTACCGCTTCGGCTATTTAAATCCTTAAATTTTCGACTACTTTTCTAACGTTATTAATACGCGTTTTAAAGGCCTTTTTATAATATATTATAATATATATATAATTTTAAAAATTAAATATTAAGTTAATAAAAGACTTTGAAACCGCGGTTTTAACCCGGGGGAGAAATTCGCTATTAATTTCCTCGATTATATAGAAAGCCGCCGCGGCTATACTAGCGCTATATTAATTATTTATAAATATATTAATTATATTTAGGATTATTATATATTTAATCGACGTACCGAAATAATTACCAATTTCCTTAATAACCTATTTAATATCTTTAAAAAACGCTACAACATTACTATTAAAATTATCGAATATAATAACGAAATTAACAAGTCCTATATAATATAAAAGCTATTTATATTAAATAATATAATTATAGAGCCCTCGGCCCCTTATATTTAAATATAAAATAGTAGCGCCGAGCGTTCGGGGGGTATAATTAAAGAAAGGATTAGCGTAATATAAAAGAATATTCATTTTACTATAAATCTATAATTAAATATTATAATTATAGCCGTTTATTTAATAAATAAATCCTTAAAATTTCTTTATAATTAATTCTCCCTATACGAACGTTTTTATATTTTTATTACCTAACGAAATAATTATTTATTTCCACGGCGCTTAAATATTTTTTATTTACGAATTTATAATTATAAAATATATACTATAATTCCCGCTACTTAAAAGAAGGAATAACGCCGTTAAAAATTTAATCTTAAAATATAAATCGATTACTTTATTAAATATATAGCGTTATTAATTTATTATATTTAAAATCCGATTACTAATATAATAATTTATATACGCGACGTACTCTTTAACGAAGATATTATATTTTTAAGGGAAGTTCTTATTAAAGCCTAGTCTTTAAAGATTTCTTTAAATAAATTCGTAGAATTATTCTAGAATTATAATTAAATACCCACTATAAATCTACTAATCGAAGACTTCTTTTTTAAGCATTAGGAGGATATTAAAATTATTAAAATATTTAGTTCTCTATTAGAATTAGAAGAGGATCCTCCACCTCTATAAGTACTTAACGAAATTTTTACTTTTATAGAACTCCTTAATATTATATCCTCCTTTAGAGACTTAATATCCATCGATTTTATCCTAAATAATATTAGCTACTTATTACTTTTAAAAACTCTTAAAAATAGCCTTATACTTATATCTTTCTTTATATCCTTCTATATAAATAAATATATAAAAAAGGAAATATACCATAATTTTACTCCTTAGATAATAATTTTTAATGCCGGCCGTTTCTATTAATTTAAAATAATCTTTAACGGCAAATTAATTATTAAAATAAAGCTCGAGAAATTATAATATAATAATAAAATTATTATTAAAGAAGAATTCGATAATTTTATCTCTATAAGTAAAATAAATCGCATTTACCGGTTAAAATTATTACTTCCTCTTAAAAATTATAAATTACTCAATACCTATATCCTTAATCAATTATTTAAATAAATTAAATAAATCTACCTTAATAATTATAAAGAAATAAAAACCTAAATTATTATTAACGTTAAAAAATTAAAAGTACGTAGGAAATAAATACTCAATTATATATAAATATATACGTATAAATTCTTTAAAAATAGGAGATTTAATAAAATTAAAGTAAAATTCGTTATACGTAGCAATTAATAAATAAAACGCGTAGGTTAAAAAACGTATATTTCTACCCTCGTTAAGCGCTCCTTTAAATTAATTATCTCTATCGCTATACGCTTTAATCTAGAATTTATTTAATATAATATAATTAATACCTTCGTTAATATAAATATAAATAAAGATATTTATATACGCTTCCTTCTAAATTACGAAATTCCGGGTAAGTTTCTTAAAATCCTTAAAGCCTTCTATAGGCTACGCCGCTCCCCACTCCTTTAGTAACGAAACTTTATAGCTATATTCGCCGCCTTAAATTTCTAATTATTCTTTAAAGAATTATATATCTTAATTAATAAAAATATCCTCGTATTCTATTACATCGATAATATTATATTTATATACCACCCAAATAAAAAGGTTGAGGCTAAAACTTATATAAACGCCCTCAATTAACAATATTATATAACGGGGGGTAACGAATTTTAATAATTCTTAAGGATCGAAATTATTCGCAATCGTATATAAAACAAAATTTAACTATCCTAACGGTCGTATATCGAAAAGATTTATAAATTAATAAACTTCTAAATCCTAATAAATATCCCTATATTAAATATCGAATTCGTACCTTTCGAAAGTAAAGCCTTAAATAATTCTATATACCTCTATTAGGTTAAAATAGGGTCTATTCTCTATATTACAATTATTATTAAATTAAACATTACCTTTATAGCCAATAAATTCTCTAAATACATTTATAACCCTAACCTAAACTATTATAAAGCGGTAAATAAAGCCATTTACTACTTATACGGAACCTCAAATCTAACTTTATACTTCAGTAATAATAATATTTTAAAGATTACTTTTAACGCTTTATTTACTAATAATACCCTTAACCGTAAAAGCTCTTAAAATTTTACTATAAAGCTCTTTAATAAATTTATTTATTAGAGCGTAATTAAATAAATAACGGTTACTACGTTAATTATAGAAGTAAAATTCTTAACCGTAAATTTAATAATAAAGGAAGTAATCTAGATAATAAAATTCATTAGGGGATTTATAGTAAAATTAGAAAATAAAATCCTAATAATCGATTATAATAATAAATAGACTATTAGAATATTAACCGTAGAAACTTTAAAATTATATATAAACCTCAAATATATTAATATTTATAAATACTAATTAAAATAAGAAATAACCGCTAGCAAAATTAATCTTAAATATTTAAAAATATTTAAAATACTTATAAACGATCTAATTAAAGTACTTACGGTTGAGAAATATTAAAAATTCATTAAAATATTGGGAATAACTTCAATAAAAGGGATAGGGGAATAAAGGAAAAATAAGGGGATAAATTATATAGATTTTAATAATATTAATAAGGAAATAAACCTAAGAATAATAGTATAATGTAAATAGCTTTAAGAATTATATATTTAGAGTAATTTAGCAGCTTTACCCTAATTAGGGCTATAGCTAAGGGGGTGTATTAAAATAGGCAGGCTATATTTGGCCAATTAGGAAGTATCTCTATAAAAGGACTAGCTTCCTAGCTACCTATCTGATTATAGAGTTTTCCTATTACTCTGGCATCCCCAAACCCTCTTATAGAGGGCTCCAGAGTACACAATACACACACATCTCCACCATCAATTTAGCTGTGCAATCTGACACTCGGCGACCCCTCGCCAGCCTGGGCAGCTCAGCTTACGAGTCCGGATGCCAATGTCAACAATCACGACAGCTTGAGTCCACTTGTCATTTAAGGCTGAGCCCCTTTTCTCTTCTCTTTGATGGTTACCTTCTCCAATTCCATAAAGGACAACTTCCCAACTCCCTCCAACATCAGCCAACAACCACCAGACAGCTATCTTCAACCGCGCCATAACCGTGAACCCCTCGTCAATACCAATACCAATACCAACACCGACATCACCACCAACACCGACCTCAACCTCACCCTCAACCTCACCCTCACCTCCGAAACAATGACATCCAAACGCGGCCTCACCTCCCCCGTCTCCTCCCCCGACCCCCCCTTCCTCTTCTCCCGCCCCGGCTCCCTAGTCTCCTGGCTCTACAACTGGTCCCCCCACCTCACCCCCGGCACCGGCCCCAACTCCGTCATCCAATTCGTCCCGATGCAATGGAACCACGTCCACATCGACTCGCTCCCCTCCCACTTATCCACCTGCTACCCGGACGTCGAATGCAACGGACAGCCGACGGTGTTGGGGTTCAATGAGCCGGAGTTGGTTGATCAGAGTAATATGCCGGTGGAGTTAGCTGCTGCCGAATGGGTGCGGGTGGTTGAGCCTTTGAGGCAGCAAGGGGTGCGGGCGGGGAGTCCCGGGATATCCTCGGCGCCGCAGGGGGTGGTCTGGCTTAAGGAATTCGTGGAAAAGATTCGCGAGCAGGGGAGTGATGTGGATTTCTGGTGTTTGCACTGGTACGGCCCGGCGGATTTGGGGGCGTTTTATGATTACATCTGGAGCGTGCATCACCAGCTTGGGCCGGAGAAGGGGGTGTGGATTACGGAGTTTGCTTGTACGAATTGGAACCAGGAGGAGCCGATACCGAAAGAAGAGGTGGAGGGGTTTTGTAAGGAGGCTTGCAAGTATTTGGATACGTTGGAGTGGGTGGAGAGGTATGCGTGGTTTGGGGCGATGAGGCCGGAGACGATTGGGAATGTGGGACGGTGGGCTAGTTTGATTGGGGAGGAGGGGGGGTTGACGGAGTTGGGGGAGTGGTATAGGGATTGTGCTGAGTAGGTAGGCCGTAAGGCCGTGGATGGCAATATGGGAGGGGGGCGGTAGAGGAGGTTGGAAGGTATCGATCGATGCGAGTGATGGAAAGCGGGTGGCCGGACGAGAGCAGAGAAGGACCGGGCCGAGTTGAGCGTGAACAAATGCGCTGAATTACCCAAGACCGAATACACCAAAACCACTCAAAGCCTATTATACCAACCAGAACAAAGAGACAACAAACAATAGAACAACCAGCCTTCCGGGCCGCACCACCCCTTGCCCATTCTCCTCCTCTCCACACGGCTTGTCCTTTGTGCACTTAGCATCATCTCCCTTGTAATCATCACTCGGCAACGCCTCTCGTCCCGTCGCATTACCACCCAGATACCAACTTCCAATATCTGTCAACTTTCCATAGGGATCCAGAAAAGCCTGGTTAGGTCCAACATTGGAGACAATACTTCGAAACGCACCAAACCAGGCATACCGCTTGACGCTGTCCTTGCTGTCGAGGTATGCAATAGACTGGTTATAGAATTTCTGCGTGTTTTGGAGCGTCTCGGAGGGGTAGCCGAATTCGGTGATCCAGATGTCGAGGCCGGGGAAGCTGTTGCCGTCAAGTGTTAGCGATCCATCTCAAGAGATGAGCAGAGAGAGAAACTCACGCATCCTCAAACACCCCCACCCTCTTCTCCAAAACCTCCATCCCTCCAAAAGAATAAACCGGCACAAAATCAAATCCACACGTCTCTTCCTTTGCATCATCCATCTCGTCCAAAAGTCCAGAGCAATTGGCAAAGAACATGTCCAGCCACGACTTATCTCCCTCGCCCTTGTCTCCCTGACGGGTATGTGATTGTGGCTCCCCAACAAGCGGTAACCCAACCTTAACCCCCAACCTCCTCAACGGAATAATATTCCTTATCCACGCCTTGGCAGCTACGCGGGGCTCCATCTCGCTGCCCCCGACTTCAAACGGCTGGTCCGGTTTGTTGAAGGTTAGGATGTGGGTTATGTTGCGTTTTTCTGCTCGCTTGTCTTTTCCTTTGCCCTTGTCATCACTGTCCTTCCCGTCGCCCTTCCCATCCTTCCCATCCTTACCATCCACATCCAGCTTCACCCCCATCAAAGCAGTCACGTTCCTCAAGAAATCGGTGTCGTTCTCGTTGCCTCCCCACATTGTCGGCACGAACTCGATTTGGTTCTGCGGAAGAGAGGCATAGTTGGATTCGGAGGAGGGAAGGGATTGGTAGTTGTGGTACCAGGTTAGGTTGTTGGGGCCGGAGAGCCAGAGGAGGTCGTCTTTGGGCCAGTTGGTGTTGGGTGTGAAGATGAGGCCGCGCTTGGGGGAGGTTGTTGCTGTTGCTGTGGATAGGGAGAGGAGGAGGGGGAGGGGGAGTGGTGGGCGCATGGTGGTGGTTTGGGCGAGTGTTTTGGGTGCGAATATTGATGCTGAAGAGAGATGCTGGATTACTTGGTTATGTCCATCTCCGAGGTCGGTTGTTCAAGTCCAAGTTCAAGTCAAACTCCGCGCAGAATTTTCATGACAATTACAAACAAGAGGAAAGAGCAAGACACTCACTTGCTATCATAAATCGGGAACTTGCATCTTATCAGCTTTCCCGTCCGTTATCGTCAGGGATAATTGCTCGAGGCACCAGCAAGCCAAACGACATGGGCAAGAGCGCCACGGCGGCATGTCGTGTCACCAGAAATAATACGAGGATCGGCAACAGTCACAGTCACCAATTACCACACGAAAACAGTTATAATGGGACAATATAGTGTAAGCAACAAGAATTCTTGATATGCTGTGTCTTAAGTCTAACTAATAACTCCAGGCGCTTTGTGCGCTAACAATCTGTGTGGAGTGTGATAGGAAAGTTCCGACCATTGCGCCTTCCCCCGAGAAAGCAAATGAGTACATAGCGCTAGTCTAATAAAACAGTCCCTCTTTCCTTCCGAATACCAATCTGAGTCCGAAATCCATAACCCTTAAAATCCATTCCCACACATAATCGTACACCTCATCCTCATCCTCTCCCCTCCCCTAAATAACCCTCTCAACCCACTTCCCCACCACCTTCACAAACACCTCCATCACCTCCTCAGGCAGACTGATCTGCACAAACATCTCCTTCTTATCCTCCTTCCTAGCAGGTAACCACAACCCACCACTAACTCCATACTTGGCCTGCACCCTGCGCACCGCATCCGGCTTGGTCACATTGACCTCTTGAGAAGACCCACGGCACGCATTCAACGGCACAATCGGTTTCATCCCCTGGCAGTTTTTGCAGAACATCGCTGGGAACCCCCACTCGGTATCGGCGCCAAAGTTCTTCCAGCTGTTCATCTGCCACTCGGTCGGCTGGCGGGGGTCGAAGGACAGGCCGATTTGGCGGATGTCCACGTTCTCCTCCGAGGAAGAGTTGGAGAGGGCGGAAAAGAGATTGTGACGGACGGTGAGGAATTGCTCAACGTTGTTACCGACGTCGGTGCTCGATTTGGCAATGGCGGAAATGACTTGGGACAGGTTACCCAGGGATGAGCCCAGGCCCAGGTCCAAAGCGGCGACGTGGAGGAGGTTGGAAGAGACGGTGCGGGTGCTGATCCAGGTGATTTTGTTGCCGAGGTAGTTGGCTGTCTCGGAGGCGATTTGGGCCTTGAAGGAATCGGAGGCTTTGGAAGCGGCGACGCGGGCGATCCAATCGGTTGGTGTCGAAAAGACGGGTTGGGCCGTGGAGAAGTGTTTGTGGAGGAAACGCTCAAAGTCGGCCTTGGGATGGCGTGTTGAGTCGTTGGCCACGCTGAACCGGGCGTAGTATGTTAGACACCACAGGAGACCCGAGAGACACTCGTAGATACCGGCCTTGACGTTGTGCTTGGTTTTGATGTCGTTGGACAACTGAGCGATCTTGGCGAAGGTGAAGACGAAGATCCTCGACGAGCCCTTTGAGACTTGTCCCTCGCGGCCGGGTAGTTTGTCGCAGACCGGGTGAGTAGGTCCATTCTTCGCCTTACCCTCCCACTCCTTATACTCCGGACACAGAGCGAGCAACTCCTCATACGACTTGTTCTCCATCTTCGGCAACGACAGAGCCAAGTCATGTCCCGACGGAAAAGTGCGATTCAAACCCAACCCCGTCATAGCCTCACCCTCACCCACCCGCATCATCCCCGCCAACACCTCCAAAAACCTCGTAAACGCCCCTCCATCAAAGAAGGAATGATGACCAAGAACGTTGAGTATAAACCCGCCCTTCAAAAACAACACCTTAACCATAACAACCGGCAACGCCTCCCCACCCTCCTTCAACTGTCTAAGATCAGTCAACTGCGGATTAACAAACGGCTCCACAGGAAACTCGTCCCTCCTCAGCTGCTTATAATCAAAATACCTCCCCGGCCAGCCCCTCACAGCCTCCAAGTCGCACCCAAAAAACTTTTCCGTGTCGTGCTTCTTGAGTCCTTCCTCGGGGTATTGCACCACCAGCGGTATCTTATCCCTACCCTCTCCCTCTTTATTCGCCGACGTCTGGAGGTAGACGTGCCAGTCATTGTATTTTCCTTGCTGGCGGAGAGTGGACCGGTCGTGATCGGAAAGGTTGATACCAAGCTGGAGCTTGCCGCCGAGGGAAGGACGGAGGTTGACGATGCGCTTGAGGCGGTCGGAGAGGACGGACGTGAGGTGGTGGTGGGCGAGGAGGGGGTTGTGGTTGGCGTGGGGGGAGAGGGGGAAGCAGAGGGCGCGAGGGGTGTAGACGCGGGGGGCGATTTGGTTGAAGGGGGAGAGGGGGGTGGTGGTGGTGAGGATGGCGCTGGCGTTGGGCAAGGTGGTGGCAGAGGACGAAGCGGCGGTGTTGGTGTTGTTGACCAAGTTACCGGTTATGGTGGACTTGTCGACCGTGGTGTTGCCGTTGCCTTTGTTGTTGGTGTTGCCGGTGATGGCGTTGGGGTTGGCGTTGTTGCTCATGCTGGCGTTGCCGGTGCCGTTGTTGCCGTTGCCGTTGCCGTTGGCGTTGGCGTTGGCGTTGCTGCCGGTGCTGGCGTTGTTGCTAACGCTGGCGTTGTTGCTCATGCTGGCGTTGTTGTTGACGCTGGCGTTATTGCTCATGCTGGCGTTGTTGTTGACGCTGGCGTTGCCGTTGCTGTTGGCGTTGTTGCCGTTGACGTTCTTGGCGGTCGAGTTGTTCGAAAACATTTTGACGATGATGGAGAAAAGAAAAAAATTGAGATCCAGATTGCGGTGGGAGGGAAGGATTGAAATAGTGCTCGGATCAAGGATTTTTGAGACTGGAAGTGAAGGCTGGAGGACAGTGAAATGGATGGGGTGTTCAGGTGTCAATGGTTGTGAATTGGGTGAGTGTCCAGGTTTCGTGAGGGCAAGGTGAGGGTTTGGAGTGGTGGTGGCTGAACAGAACGGGTGTGCGGACACGGGGAGGTTGACGAGGAAGTGAACTAGAAATGAACGGGAGGTGAACTGGAAATGAACGGCACGGCACGGATCTAGCCCCGGTGTTCACGGCACAAAGGACCTTGGTGGTGATTCGGGTGAATGCCTGTCGTGGTGAGCCCGAACAGCACGAGTGTGCAGACACGGAAAGGTTACCAAGGAAGGGAGGTGAACGCCACGCTAGATCCCCAAAGTTGGTGAAGCGGAACGGATTCTAGCCCCGGTGTTCGCGGCACAAAGGACCTTGATGGTAGATTCGGGTGAAGCCCTGTCCCGCCGATAGATGAACAGCACGAGTGTGCGGACACGGAAAGGTTCTTACCAAGGGAAGTGAACGCCACGGCAGATCCCCAAGTTGGTGAAGCGGTACGGATCTAGTTCCGGTGTTCGCGGGACAAAGAACCTTTTCGTGGAAACACAGGCAGGTGGAAGTTCACCGGCACGGCACAAGGTCCCGAATCAAGGTCATTGTTTGCAAGGCGGCACACTCTTCTAGGTTCTTTGATGCTCAACCTTTAGCCGTGAGGTGAGGTGCGGCTCTATTCCTTCCCTTCGTCGTATCCCGTGAATGTTCCACATTTTTCGGGATGGTCGAGTGAGGTTCCCCGGCCGCCATGGTCGCCATGGCCGCTATTGTTGACGGACATGGACACTCTTTTGATACTCGATTTTTAGACGTGGAGGGCTGCGGGTTTATGGTAGTCATCTATCTTGTGCGACAATACCTTTACATACCAATCCTTGAGATAGGGTGGGCCTGGTAAGGTGACCGTTGTAGGTAGATAGACAAGCAATAAGGTACTGACTGCCTACCTGGATTTAGAGCTATTCTGCTTCTATGTACTCCATGTTGACTGTGTGATACTCATCCTCATCCGCGTCAACATATTGCACGCGGCTCTGTTCATCCGGCAACTTTACCTAGAGGGCTACGTCTAGAGGTACCCATCAACAATTTATTGATCTCATGGCTTTATCCGGCCTTCCCTAAACAGGTTGAGTGACTCAATGTTTATCGAATAAACAACGTTTATGCTTTTGTCTCCCCAAACAAACTTGATTGTAAGTGACTGTTGTCAACAAATGGTATTGTGGTTTGACTCTCCTATGGTACTTGGCTGTGTCGCTGTGTGAACATTACCCGTCATTCGTCAAGTGTGGCTCTGTTCTAACTAGATAGGTACCTCCATGTTCTGGACTTCATCACGAGTACCGTACCTACGCACTTGATGGTTTCCTTCCACTTTCAATATTGCGCCTTCCTTCCGGTCACGGTAAGCACATCAGTACATGAACATGGGAGCTACCCGTCGTAGACGTAGACCTCGTCAATTACAGGTACATTTGAACATGATGCGGTCAAGCGCGGCTTTTTCTTTGCTTTACCAACTACCTCTTACGCATAATGATGGCTATCGTAGTAGATAGGTGTGTCCATGGTTTAAATTCGATATCGTGCCTTCCAGTCATACAGCAAGTACATTCATCCCTGAACCAAAAGGGGTATTGCAGACGTAGACATTGTGAGTTATTTCAATTCCAACGGATGCTAACTGTGGTATCGCATTAATTCCTTCTTGTCCTTGAATTATTCCCTTTCCTGTCCAATCTATGCTAAGCACGTGCCGTGGGGTGTAAGTCGCCAACTGGCTGGTCCATCAACGCTTCAACTTAATTCCACCTTTGCGCCTTCCATTTGACATATAGCCCATAATTCATTCCTTCTGTTTCCATCGACCGTACTGCAGTACCAGTTACCATTTCAAATTCCTCCATTAATTCCAACACCTACCTGTTTCCATCATACCTCTACCTGTCTACCATCACAACTTCCCTTCATTACCATCACTGGGTATTATACTCAACACCCTCATCACCCACCACCCCCTCGCACCACCCCATAAACCCCCCATCCCTCTCCAACGCCCTCATCGCCCCCTTGGGCAAACTGATTTGAACCTCCCACTCCTTTTCCCTCTTCTGCCGTCCAGGCAGGATCAGTCCACCGCTGATTCCTATCTCTTTTTGGACTCTTCTTTGCGCGTCCGCTAGCGTTCCCTTCTTGAGGTTCTCCCCATTCATTCCACTTCCACTTCCACCAGCTGAATCAGAGTCGGGGGTAGCAGTATCCCCATCCCCAGACTCAGCCACGCCCGGCAACCCCCAAACAACCCCAGCCCCAAACCCAGCCCACGTATTCATCCCCCACTCACTAGCCTGTCTACCCTCCCAGTTTAATCCCAACACTCTCACATCCTCCAACTTATCCAGCAACGCCTCCCTCTTGTACAAAAACTCGGGGCCAATTTCTCCAATCGAACCGGAGATGGCAGACGCGAGATGGGCGAGGGAGGACTTGGATTTATTCCCCCGACTCTGTGCGATGGTTTGGAGGAGGAAGGGAGAGGGGAGGGGGGTTAGGGACCAGGTTATTGAGTTGCCGAAGTAGTTGTTACTTTGCTCCATGACTGAACAAGAGGGGGGGAACTGAGCCATGATTTTGGGGGAGGAAAAATCGACGGGGGTAGAGAAATGAGGGGTGTGAGATTGGAAGTGTTTGTGCAGCGCAACTTCTGTTTGGTGAGCTGCACGAGCCGCACGGGAGGAGCGTTCGGAGGACTCGGAGGACTCGGAGGAAGAGGATAAGGTGGGAGAGGAGTAATACCTCTCCCGAGCGACAAAGCTATGTGCCCACAGCAGCGCAGACAGCACCGTGTACGCCGACGGTTTGGCGCTACCCTCGGGCAGAAGCTGCGCGAGTTCAACAGCCAAACCCTTAAGTTTGGCAAAAGAAAAGATAAATATCTTGCTATCATTCTCCATCTTATCGTTATCGACACCAGGGATACTCTCCAGAATAGGCTGCGTCGGACCGTTCAGCTCTTTACCAGGCCACGTCCCATACTCTTTACACCCCGACAAGAGATCCTCGGCCTTGGCTTTGACGAGGGACTGCCCCTGGTCCACGGTGGCGGCGGTCTCATAAGAAAGCCTAAACATCGGGTTACTGGGATAGACCGGGATCTTCGTGTTGTCACCGCGGGTAACAGCGGCGAAACACTCGAGAAACTTGTGGTAGGCTTTGCCGTCGAAGTAGGTGTGGTGGATCAAGAGGTTGAAGAAGAAGCCGCCATTCAGAAAGATGACTTCGAGTTCGACGACCGGGATGGGCGGGTTGCCGTTGCCGAGGACCAGGTCGGTGCAGAGGTCGGGGTTGATGAAGGGTTTGACGGGGAATTTGGCTTGCTTTAGGGTGTCGTAGTTGAGGAAGCGGGAGTCAAAGTTGATTGGCTGTGCCGTGACGGTTGAGTGGCCGTTGTTGATGGCGGTGATGTTGCCGTAGAGGGAGGCCAGTTGGTTCGGGTACTTGGGTCGTAGGTGGATGTGGAAGGTGGGCGAGGTGAGGAGGTAGACGTTTCCGGGTTTGTAGGTGACCACTTGCTTCTTCTGGGTGGCCGTCAAGTTCGTTCCGAGCTGGAGTTTTCCGGCAAAGTCAGGTCTCTCTTTGTCGAGACAATCGAGGCTGTTGCGGAGAAATCCCATCAGAGTCTGGGCACTTTTGGCTTGGTTCTTGCGAGCGTCGTCGTCGAAGGGGAAGCAAATCACTCGGCCGGTGTAGGTGCGAGGAGCCACGTTGTCCCAAGCCGACAGATCGTGGATCTGGTCAGTCGTCATTTTGGCGTTGATAAGTGTCCAGCGTCGATCTGTTGCTTTTTCGAAAATTGTTTCCAGCTGAAGAAAGTTTCCTCGCGTGGAGGAGGGCTTTTATGGACTCGCAACACCATGGTTTCCAACCTTCGTTCGCAGTGAAGCGATGGTAGGGCCATTTGAGGCTCTGCGTTGGTGTTCACTGTTGGTGTTGCTTGTGAATGGGGGTTCAATTGTTTAACCTGAGATGAGACGGACAAGTTAAGTTGTCTACCTGTTGGGTGAGTGAGCTTCACTGTCAGCCGCACACACGGGGGGAAGGAAGGGATTTGATTCACAGCAGCGAGGATCCAGTCAGCAAGATGAAAGGGGCCGAAACAAACACAAGGCTCAAACTTCAATGTATTGCAAGACTCGGGTTGCTTTGTTGGCGACGTATGTTCGTGTAACGGGATACAGCCGCAAATGGACAAACAAGGTTCGAGTGTTTTTCTTTGTTTTCCGTCCTTGGAAACTTGGATCACGGTGGTGGCATCAATGGCTGCTTTCAGGGGGGGCTAGTCTAAGTCCCGTCGTCTTGGGGTTAGGGCTCAGTACGTGGCAAGCGTCGAATGACAAAGCACGATAACGATAAGGGTCTTGGCAGCGCACTGTAATCAGACCGTTATCGTACTCGGAGACGCACGGAGCCATCAAGGTTCACAGTCAGAAGTCGGGTGAAGTTCATCAAGTGAAATGGACACTGGACTGTAAAGGTTCACGATGATCTTGTTATTGTTGTACTATCTGAGCTGTGAATCGCATACCAAATACCCTATCCCGTCAAAGAAATTCCCCCGTACCCAGATCACACCAGTGCAATATCTGGTCGTACCGTCATGAGGAACCTGCCTCCAATCTGATGTATACCCATCTAAATGAATGACTAAAGTAAGTCCATCTCTTCCTATTCCGTTCCATCATGCTCTCCATTGCTTATAGCATTGCCCTTGTTGATAAAGTGTCCTTCACTGGTGATCCAGCACCAGCAAAACCATCCTCTTCGAGACGGCGAACACGACGGGCATCATACCTTTGTGTCGGTACCTAATCACTCCCATTAAGCCTTCCCAGGAAGAACAGGCAAAGGGTCAGCCCGACTCTGCACAACCCTCCGGTAGTGCTTCCCGAAGATCTCATCCTTCAACAAGATCTTCATGGCCTCCTCCGAGAGGCTCAACTGCAGCTCGATCTCATTCTTCTTATTGGGGGTTTCTGCCGTAGGTTTTTCTGCAGGCAAAATCAATCCTCCGGACTCCCCAAACCCGTCCTGGACCCGGCGTTGAAAGTCGGCTTTGGTCGTCATAGCGTTGAAGTGGTACTTGATACCCATGCCGTAGTCTTTCCAGGTGTTCATGCCGCACTCGCCAGGCATGCGCGGGTCCATGCTGAGACCAAGTTCACGTACGTCGGACGCCTTGTCAAAGAGGGCGTGGCGCTTGGCGACGTATAAACCGTCTATTTTCTCATGAATACAATCGTGCACGTGGGCTGCGAGCTTTGTCACGGAATCAGCCTCCCCCGCCGCCGCTTCACGCAGGAGCTGGTAAGCCATCTCTACAGCATCTTCTTCAGGGGGGCAGTCAGGAAAAGCACTGTCAAGCTTGGTGTATGCCCAGGTAACCCGGTTGCCAAAGTAGTTTTCGGGGAAATGTGCTCCGAACTCGGGGTTTGCGTCCAAGAACTTCTTGTTGGCCCAGTAGTAGGGAGTGGAGAAAATGGGCGCACGCGACTTGAAGTGCTCGTAGAAAACTGTCTCGATCGGATCCTTTACCTCTTTCGCGAGTTTCTCGCGGGCCACAAAGGTGTGCGCCCACACGAGGGCACAGATAACCGGATATACCCCGATTTCTCTCTCGACCGGGTTGACCGGGTCGGCCTGGAGGCGTTGGACGAGCCCGTCACGATACTCTGTCATATTATCGTAGTTAATGACGAAGATCTTGCTCGTGTTCTTTCTCTTGATGTCCTCAGCGCCTCTAATTGCGGGTGTAACGGGCTGGGTCGGGCCTTTGAGCGCATTGTCGCGGCAGTATTCAGGGCACTCTTTGAGCAACTGTTCATATGTGACGTCTGCGAGTTGGGGATAACGCTGGGCGTAGGGAAAATCGAATGTGTGCTCGAGTGAGACCTTTTCGGGTTCTGTCTCTTCCAGCTCACCGAGGTCACCGAGCTCACAAGCGAACCGATCCAAAAGCCCATCCTTACCGCCAAACCCCATCCCGTCGAACAAGGTGTGGTGGGGAATGGGATTCAGCAGGAACCCACCCTTCAGGAACACAATCTGGACAGTCAAGACGGGAAAGGGATTCGCCTCTTTGTTGTAGAAGAACGGGTCCAGATTCTCGTTTTCATGGTAAGGGTTAAGGTCCTTGTTGTTGATGAAGGCCTCAACGGGAAACCCGTCCTTCTTGAGCTCGGCGTAGTCGAGGTACTCGGTCATGAAAGAGATGGCATGTGCCTGGTATTCAGCAGGGAATTGGTAGAGCCCTTGCAGTTCCGTCGGATAGCAGACCCTCAAATCGATCCTGAACTCCGAGTGCTTCAAGAGGTAGACCTTCCCGTCCTTGGATTTGGTACCAGTCTTGGCCAGTTTCTTTCTCATGTCCTCAGTCAAGTACTTTCCGAGCTGGAGCTTTCCCGCGTAAGCAGGAATCTTCTTGCGGAGGACTTCTAGCTTATACTTGACATCCTCCAAGATAGACCTGGCAGTGTCGGTGTCGCTCATTGTAAAGCCGATCGCACGCCCACTAGCCGACCGAGGAGAGACGTTGGTCCATGGTCCAAGCTCCTGGATGGTGTCGAAATCGGTTTCCATTTTGGTGTCTAGTGGTGAAATGTCTGGTTTTCTTTTCGACGATCAAGTTGTTTGTTGTAGTTTTGCTGTTCTTGTTCTCTTTGCTGCTGATTGCTTTTTCTCGTGGTTGCTGCTGCTGAGAGAATCCATTTCGGGAGAGCCCCCAGAGGAGGCTTTATACAATTCTGAGGCCATCGTTTTTTGAGGATATTGCCAACAGTGAATGGGAAGTTCTCCTTGTCACGACTGGACTCTCTGTTGGCGATGAAGAGTTCGTTGGAGATCTTGTGAAGGTGGTGTTGGTGAGTGTCCAACCGGTTCAAGTTCAAACAATGAAGGAAGTGGGGAGGACACGACAACGAGCTGTCGGCGGTAAGACCGTAGTAGGAGATGGGTGTTGGGAGACGAGACAAGATTGGGATGAGGAGTCGGGTGATTCACCACGACCGAGCTCAAACAAAAGAAATGGAATGAATTGGGGGCGAGAATTGAGACCGTTGTGCTTCATAAAGAGAAGTCTTCAAGGGCGCTTTGTTGACGTCTTGGTGTGCTCGTGATCTTGCGCTAATGGCAAACAGCGTAGAAACGAATGAATGGAGAATCGATGATTTTGGTCGTGGCATGAGGGAGAAAGGAAGACTGTCCTCTCCTCGAGCTACTTTTTAAGTGTCCCAAAAAGAAGAGAAAGGTGGGGGACGAATACCTGTCTCGTCTCAAAGCGCCTTCCATTCCTGTGGTGATGGCATCACGGCCGCTTCCTACCTCTACAGTACCGTAGAAATTCGACAAACTAGTAAACCTCTTAGGCAAATTTAGGAGGAATGTAAGGGTTTTCTACCAGGAAACGCACAGTTCTATAGAAGTAGATGTCCATTATTCTATATATAAATGTATATATATTAAGGTAGTATAGTATATTAATAGTCCGGAGGTAGTCGAATAAGGTCCTAGTACTATTCTTCTCCCTCTTTTTTTTAGCGGGGGATTTTTCCTATTTTATTGGGAGAATTGGGTATAGTTTTTGTTCTTTTTTCAACCGTACGTACTTTTATTTAGAACCTCTATTTTATTTATCCCTATTTCCTAACCTTAATTATAATATAATATAATATAATACTATAGTATTATATTTCGAGAAGTTAAGAATCTTTATTAGGTATATTTTTATTATTTATAAATAAATAAAGGAAATTAAATATTTAAAATAAATAATAATATCATTAACGTTTTCTAAATATTATAAATAATTTTTATAATTCGGGTTAATTTAAAAAAGGTTATAATGATTTCGTCGTCCTTCGAATACTATTATCCCTTAATATAAAGGAAGGATTGAGCCTTATAGATTTCGAGAAGTATATTTATTATAAGTAGATTTATAAACGAAGTTGTAAGATTATCGAAAATTTTATTAAGTTTGGTATTAAGGTATATTATTATATTACGGATTTTGGTAAATATTGGGAGAATTGGGACGATTGTTTAAAGATTATAAGGTTTTAGTAGGAAGGTTTTACTATTATTTTTCGTTATTAAGATAACGAAAAGGGGAAGGAAAAGGGGGAGGATTATAAAACCGACGGCGGCGAATTTATTGAATAGGGTAAGGGTAATAATATTAAAGGTATTGAATCTACTTTTATTAAAAGTAGGGATTTTGAGGAGAGTAATAATAAACTTTAATTATTATTATTTATATTATTTATTATTATTATTATTATTATTATATTTATTTTAATTATTGAACTATTTATTATTTTTTATTATATAAAATTAAGTAAATTAAATAATCCTTCTTTATTTTTAGACCTTTTAAATTTAATCCTCTTTTTATTATTATATTTTTTAACACCGTATTAATAAAGGTATTATACGTAACTTTCCCTATTTTATAGGTCCTTTCGAGTGTTTTCTCTTTTGCCCTTTAGCGTTCCTTATTATCGATTTCAAATTCTAATAATAAGGACTACTTTCGCCTCAAAGAACAACCCTGCAATTAATGCAAAAGCAAGTAATATTATTCCTATATAAAGCGTAATGTCGAAAGAAGAATTAAAAAGAGTGTGCGCCCCGCACAAAAGGAAAAATATCCTTCCGTAACGGACCCACTCTTCCTGGGCCGCGTCGGATCCACATTCGTAGTCGCGACCGCGACCGCGCCCTATCGGCCCGGTACGCCGGGCCGCTATGGTATTCAATATGTACTTTTACTACTATATGAAACTTTATAATATATATATATGAAACGTTCTGTATTAAAGAGAATATCTATTTGCACGGACATAAAAATCTATTTGCACGGATACCCACTTTAATACTTTCTAGCTCTTCTAACTGGATTTTAAAAATATAGAAATATAAATAGTATCAGAATTTTTGTTATTTTTTTCTCCATCTCCCGGTATTAGCGCCGTTACTACCACTTATCCCTAATGTGGGGTTTTACCAAAATTTCAAATTTAGAATAATACATTTTCTTTTTTCTTTTTTTCTAAATTCAACCTTCGATAAACCTTTCTTTTCTAGCCTTTGAAAGGTCCTGGTATTTTGGTAAAACAACCGGAAAATACGGAGAAAATCACTGGTCTTATAAATATTATTTGTAAATTTCTACGACACTTTTTCGTAAAGTTTTTAACGTTTTACTAAAAGTGGGTATCCGTGCAAATAGATTTTTATGTCCGTGCAAATAGAGTTTCTCGTATTAAATCCCGGTTTATTAAGAGAAAACCGTACTATCCTCAATCGACCTCTATAATTATAATTATAGACGTCTCCTCCTTAAACCTTTTCGCTCCTAATTATAATCGTTTTTTTCCCGACCCCTTAGGGCGACCTCTACCGCGTTTTTAATTAAGTTATTTATTATTATAATCCTAATACTCCTTTACTAAATTTAACGTATTAATTAACCGATTTTCTTTTATTTATTAATTATATTAATAACCCTATCTTTTTTATTTAATTAAGAATTTCAATTTTCCTTTTACTTTTTTATATTTAAAAATAGTTTTTATTTTATATTCGTTATCGAATTAAGAATTTTCAATTAGGCTTAATAATAATAATTTCCTTCCAAATATATTATTACTATTAGGAGCGAAGGATAAATATATAATCGAAATAATAGAGTAGATTTTTATACCCTTAAGGAATTCGAAACGGTATATTAAATTGCTTATTCTATTTAATACTTTATATAATCCCGAACGCTATTAGGATAGTTTGTACGATGGATTTCCCGGGTAGTAATAATTATAATAAAATTATAAGAAGATTTTATTACCCTTTTTAAATTGGACGTTACGATAATAGTCGTTATATTTTCTCTTCGTATCGGCAGCGGCGAAATTTATAATTAAAATAATATTTTATTATAAGTATTTTTTAATTATAAGCGCCTTTAAGTTATAATCTAAAAGGAATAATATATTTAATAGCCTTAGAAATTTAAATCCGTATAATTACTCGTAAGGTAATATATTCGTTAATTAAATTAAAGCGTTATTTAAATTCTATTATAATAAAGGGAATATATCGTATTAATTTAAATCGGGGTATATAAAATAATAGAAATAAATAACGATTTTAACGGTTTAGTTTTTACGTTCTAATAATCCGTTTATTTATAGATAGTAAGTGGTTATTATTATTAATTTTATACTTTATATTTTTTAAATTCTTATTTATAAATTTAAAATAAATTTCCGATTACGATTAGAAATAATATTTTTAGGTATACCCTAATCGTTTAATAAAAATTACCGTATTAATAATTTACCCTATTTTTCGGTAATATATATTAAATATCTTAGGATAAATAGCGTTCGCTTAGTAAATTAGTTAATAATAGGTATTAAAATATCGAAGACCTCGTATTTATTAATTTTCTATAAGGAATTGGTTATTAATATTTCGGGTAAGTTAATAATAAAATCGAGGGTTATAATATTTATTAGCAAATTATACTCTAAGCGAATAGTTTAATAATTTTTATTTAGCGGATCCCGGCTTATTTAGTTTAATTAATAATTAGGGTAATATTTAAAATATTTCTTTATTAAATTAATTTTATAAGGAATAATTAAATCCTTAAAGTTATATATTATTTTTTATTTTCCGAAGTAGTATTTATCGTTATATATTATTTGTAAAATTTCTTTAATATAATTAAACGGTATATATAATGCTTTCGATCCGTCCGGCTAGTTATAGTAAATTAGTTAAGTATTTTTATTAATAATAAATAAGTATCCGGGGCGTAAAAGAATTTTACCGTTTTCGGTAGCCTCTTCTAAATTTATTAAAATTTTAATAAATTTCTTATCTTTGGGGTACTCCCTTATTAACTTTTTTTAAAAGATGTCGTCTATTTTTATTTCCGCTATAAATAAGGTTTATTTAATTAAGCTATAATCTTCGTTATTCCTTTATAAATTATTTAAGGCGGGTTCTTTATTAGGATTCTATTTTCCTTTTACTTTTAAACGGCTAAGGGCGTTCGGTACGAAATTTAATTTCTTGGGAATATAGAAAATCTATAAATCGTATTAATTTAAATAAATTGACGCGTTAATTAAACGCCGATTTCTACGGTCCGTAGACGTAATATATAGGTTAATTTATTTTACAATCCTTTTAATTATTAAATAATTTATTAATATAATAATAGGTTAATTAATTAAATAGATAATAATACGTAGGCGCCGGATTATTTATACGATGTATACGATTTTTAATTCCGACGGGCTATAACGTATTTCGGCTTTTATAAAGTATTTATTTAGAAATATTATAGGGAAGATTTGGCTAATTAATATTTAAGTCTTGGGTCGCTATTTGTATTTATTTTTTAAGTAGAAGATTATAACGTTAAAGCCCCGTTCGAGCGAGCTGTTAATTTGGATAAATAATTATTTATTGGGGTTATAATAATATAGGATATTAGGCGTTTTCCTGTTATTCGATCCGTATATAATTTCTTATAATATTTTAAAGGATTCGAATTCTACGGGGGTAGGGTCGAATTTCGTAAATATATAATAATAATTACGTTTATTTATATTACCGATAACGATTTTCCCCAATTCTTTACCTTTAATTAATAGAATTACCTTCTAATTTTATAATAGTTCGGATAATTAAGCGTAATAAGGGACGAGGTAACGGAGAAAGCCGGAATTCCTAATATAATATTTTAAAGCCTTTAATTAATTAGGGAATTCTAAATTCTTTAATATTATAATACGTTTTACCGTAATTATTAAATTTAAAGTATTTACTTTAAAGTTTAAAAATTTAACGTTCGGATAATTTAAATAAGATTTCTTTAAGGAAATAAAAATACTTTTCTCTGTAAATAGGTTAAAAACGGCCCTTAAATAATTTATATATTCCTTTAATATATTAGACGTAATAATAATATTATTAATAAAAGTTTAATAATAATCCTTATAAAGCGTTAATAAACGATTTATAAACTGTTATATATAGGTTAATAAATTCCGAAATCCTATTAACGCAATTATTAGTATTTCGAAGCTTCTATAATTAATAAGCGTTAATTTATCGTAATAAAGTAATTATATTTTGAATTAATAGAAAAAGGATACTACGTTAATAATTATAATATAGCCTTTTTTTTATAATCGAACGATTACCTTTAATTAAAGCGGAAGGGGGTAATTATTAGGGATTGTAACGTAATTTAAAGCTCGTAGGTCGATAACCGGTCTTCCTTTAATTTTATTTTTTATTATCTTTTATACGACGAAAACCGGGTAGGCGAATAGGGTAATTTCTTTATACTATTTTATTTTACTTTAGGCGTGAAATTTATCGAAAACCTCGTTTACGACCGCTTAATCCTTTTTATTTAATGAATATATACGTATATTAATTTTCTAATTCTATTATCCTTCGATTAGCGGTATTTTTATTATATCTTCCTTTGGAATTTCGATTATACGGTTTTCCTCCTATATTTCTTTATATTTATAAATAAGATTTATAAATTCTTCGAACTCCTCCTTTAAATAATTATTATATATGTAAATTCTTTAATTTAAAACGATATTAAGGACGTCGTTATTTATACGGATATTTAAAGTTGAATATTTTTCGGGTATATATAATTTCTTTTTTAATTCGCTCTTAAATTTATTTTACTTCTTTAATACAATTTTAGTTTCCTTTCGTAGATTATTTTATAATTCGATTATTTCGGCGTAATAAATATTAATAGAGGATATTAAATCAATACTTTATATAATTAATTAAATAAGGGCGTTAAAATCGAATTCCCTACCGAATAGCGCCGCTAATAGGCTAGAAATTACGAAATAAATTCCCCGTTTTAAATTTAAAAAGGGTCCTTTAATAATTATAATTAAATAGATTATTATAGCTCTTTATACGCCGTTTTAAAAAGCGTAAAAGAAAGTACCCTCTTTATTCTTAATAATAATATTAATATTAAAGCGTTTATTAATAATTGCAGTACCTTATATATTATTTTTGACGAGTATTATTATAGGGGTTTTTGCGTTAATAATCGCGTTAATTATTAGGGCGTATTTAGTATTAAATATAAAATTTCGGCCTTTAAATAGTAATTTATAATTTACCGGTAAATATTGTAAGGGGTATAGTATAGTTGGCATAGATGTTGGTTTTAACGAATCGATAAGGTTTTATAAAGAGGGAAAGGGAAGAAAGGAGGCGCCCTCTAAGCGGTATTAACCAACTATCCTTTTAAAGACCGGGTATAGGCTACTCCACTTACCGTAGCGGTAAAGACCGTAATTGGCGGCCCGACTAGCGGCGTAATTGGTAGTATTAATTAAATTTAACTATAGGTATTAGCCCTATAATATTAACCTCCCCCTTCTCCCTTAATTAGGAATATTATATATAAATAAATATATAATTACATAGACCCCAAATATTAAATAATAGGCTATTACCGTACGCACCTCCAATATATACCCTACGCCTCTTTCCTTCTCTCTTTCTCTTTCTCCTTTTCTCTCCTTTAACTTATCGAATAATTAAGACCGTAAGTATTAATATAGGCGTACGCCCTTATTAGCGCGTACCGAATATAATTCTAACCTTTCTATTATTTTTATTATTATTATTATCCTTTTTAATAATCTTTTTATAAGCGTATTAATTAATTATTAATTAATCGCCGTTAAAATGGATACCCTTATTATTATTATCCAATTCGAATTTTTCCGCAAATTCTTAACTTTATAAGAAGTTATTAATTCGTTTACCCCGCTATTTATTTTTATTCCCGCTTTTTATTATAGTAAAGGTATTATTAAAATCGTTATTTTTAAACCCGTTATCCCGCTAAAGCCTCGTTAAATTCGGCCTAATATTATTACCGCCGGTATAGTCGGTAAATTTACTCCTAATAATATTCGCGAATACGTCCTATCTAGGGCTAAGCCCTAAAATTCTTAATATAAAGGCTATTTAATTAATAAATATAATTATATTATACCCGGTAAGGGTTTTTTTACTTTTGCGTATTTACTTTATTAATATACCCGTAAAGGCTATAAACCTATTCTTATTTAAATTTAATCTATTTTTAAAATTTAATACGCCGAAGGGTATATATTTAAAAATTCCCGTAATAATTACTTTACTACGTTTAAAATTTTATTAGGATTTTAAATTTTAAAGAAGTAAAATTTTATTCCTATATAAATTTCCTTTCTTCTTTCGCCTAACGGGTCTTTAAATTATTAATATACTTTAATAATTCTATTAATCGGATTACCGCTAAAACGCTTCCTATAGAGTTTTCTTCCTTTATTAAAATTACCGATAATTTGGCTAATATTACGGAAATTTAAATTCTTAAAAAATAAATCCGTAAATTTAAAAATTTTAAGGAGTAATTATTTAATTTAATAATTAATATAAAGAAAATAAAGTAAATAAAGAATTAACGCGTAGATTTTAACCGCTTAATCGAGGATTATAATATTTATACCGCCGTTAAAGCCATTACCGCCGATATTATTACCGCCGACGCCGCCGTTATTATTACTATTACCGTTATTAAAGAAATTATTACTATTAAGCCTCCATCGGCGAAAAAGAGAAGAAAGGGAAAGGAGGTCGAAGGAAATAATAAAAAGTAACGCGGTAAATTTAAATAATAGGAAGTATAATATTTCCTTTTAAATATCCGCCCCGAATATAATATTTATCCTTTATTTTTTTCTTTTTTTATTATTATTAAGCCTTCGCGCTTAGAGAATTACCGTTCCGCGTTTCCTATTTTCCGCCGCTACGTCCGTAAGCCTTTAAATATTTATAATTTTATTAATATTTATATATTTAATTATAAAGAGGAAGAGGAAATTATTATTAAGGAATTTATATTAGAAGTAATAGAGGATAATTTAATAAAAGATATTTAAATTAAATTAATTATTAATTTCACCGGGGCCTTATTTTAATTAATTTATTATTTATTCTAATTTATATTTAAAAATCCTTTATTTTATTCGTAATATATTTTACCCCGTTTATAACCTTCTATAAGAATTTTTTAATATATTAATCGATTAGGCCGTTATTATCCGCGGCTAAATTGTATTAAGTTTTAAATTTATTTAAAGTAATAGTATTTTTAAAATTCTTTAGCGGCTCCTATATTAGGTCCTAATATCCTTTTTATTTAATTAAGACTTCCTTTATTAAACTTCCTTTCCTTTTAGCGGTATTAGCGTAGAGAATTTCTTTTATTTAATATTCTAATTCTCCTTTAATTTTAATAGCCGGAAGCTATTTATCGATAAATTTCTATTTAAGGAGAGGGTTATTAATAATTCTACGTAGAAAATCGATATAGAAAACGTTATAAATAGCGCGGAAAAGTTTAAATAATTCAATTATATAGGGAAATAATACCTTCGAAATAATATACTTCGTATAGAGCTAATTAAATTTCTTCTTTAAGCGGTCGGTAGTATAATTCTTAAAATTAAATTAGATTTTATCCCCGACCGCGAAGCGTTCCGTAAATTACTAATTACGGTTAGCGAATTTCTCTTATTTTTAAATAACGGCCACTATAATAATTTAATATAAATTTATAATTTATTACAATTTTTTAACGAATTTTTAAGCCCGCTTTTTAGAGGATAGGAATAAAAATTAATAATCGGAGGGGTTTTCGATTATAGAAATTAGGAATTCGGGGTCGAATTTATAAATAATAAAAAACGGGAATATATTTATTAAAATATTAATCCGGCTATTAATAATTAATTACGCTATAAAGTATTATTTATTTTAATTATCCTAAATATAATTAACGATTATATATAAATAGGCGTAAACTTCCTAATTTATACGCTCCGGGCCTCTATTAGTCTATAGGTAATAAACGGTATTAAATAAACGCTTAATACTTAGGAATTCGTATAATTTAGCTTAAAAGCGATTAATTTAATTAGAATTATAATTATTAACGATAAATTTTAGGAAACCGTAATAGCGAATAAAATACTAAAGGAAATATTCGGCGTAAAATTTAGCTTTTATAAAGGGTATAGGCTTAAAGAATATAATTTTACTAAATTTATCCTTTATAACTTAAAAATAAATATTATTATTAAATTTTAGAAAATTAGTAATAAAATTTATTTATATATTTTTATTAAATTATTCTAAAATTAATAATAAATATAGGAGGCCTTTCTTCTATTCCTTCTAAACTTTTATAGAATTATAGATATAATAATTATAGAGGAATTACCGGATATAAAAATTAAGGAGAGGTTAATAAAAATACTAAAAGAGTATTATAATAGTACTTTTTCTATTAGAATATTTTAATATATATAAATCGTAAATAATTTAAATTAAAATAATACGAAGGATGTTAAAATATTAATCGGTATTAAATAGTATAATTAATTCGGATTCGGTATATACGGGGGCTCTTAATACTTAAAAACGGTTTTAATAATAAAAATAACCGAGGGAATTAATAGAATAATCTACAATTTGGATTTTGAATTTTAAGGACGGGTTAAAGTAATAGTCGTTATAAAGGATAATTTCCTTTACTTATTAATATAAAGAATTGTAAAATTCCGTTTATAATTAAAATTATTATAAATTTAAATTTTCAAATACGTTTATACCCTCCTTCCCCGAACGGATTATTCGGATTATTAAAATATAGAGTAAAATATAATTTTTAAAAGCGGAGTCCGGTATTATTTAAATATCCCGCGTTTTATAATCTTAATCCGTAAATATATTTTAATTTCGTCGAGAAAGGGCGTTAAAGATTATTCCGTTTTTACCAGGCTTATATTCAATTTAAAAATTAAACCGGGAAAAATATTCCGCCTACCGCGCTTACTATTCCGAAAATCTTTTTAATTTTATAAAATATTCGAAATTTTAATAATCTATTAAAATAATAAATAATTTATAATTCTGCAATTCCGCCGATTATTATTCTAAATAATTAATAATAGTAAATATTTCTTTATTATAAATAGGGTAATTCTACTTAATAGGGTTAAATTTCCGGGAATAGAAGCCTATAACCTTACGAATTATATTTTTACTATTTTCATTTACTTCCTAAGAAATAACCCCGCTTAAAATAAATTTATTATAATTTATCTTTAAAAATATTTTTTTATTTGGATTAAACTCTATTAAGATCGGAGCTCGCGTAAATAAAGTTTTTAAAAATTAAAAAGCGCTTTTATACTTTTTAATCTATTTAAAAACAACCCCTTTATTAATTAATTATAATAAAGGGGTAATTATTTTTAAAAATTAAAGGATAAATATACGGTAGTAATTAATAAACCTTAGGAAGCTCCGTACGCCCTTTTAAAAAATAGGGGGAAGCTAATTTAAAATCGCTTTAACCTTTTTAGGGTTAACCTATATACTAATATTAATATAGATAATAAAGCCTAAATATTTAACCTTCTTTATATTAAATTCGTACTTATCTAAATTTAAATAGAGGCCGGCTTTTAATAATTTAATAAGGATTAAACGTATTTTTTATTCGTAGTCTTTTAAAGAGCTAAAGGAGTAAATAAATATATCGTTTATATAAACAGTATAAAACGAATTTAAATAATCGCGGAGGATATAATTAATATACTATTAAAATATAACCGGCGTACTATTTAATTTAAATAATATAATTAACTATTCGAATAATTTATACCGCATTCGAAATATTATCTTCCCCTCCTCTCCTTCTATTATACGAATTTTATAAAAAGTTTATATAATATTTACCTTAATAAATTATTTTATTCCTTTTAAAAAAGTATAGAATATATTTTTAATTAATAGTAATAAATAGCGGTCCGCTCTTATAATAGTATTAAATGTACGGTAATTATAATAAAAGCGGAATTTGCCTCCGGGTTTACGTATAAATAAAATTGGGGCCCCCGCTTTTAAATTATTAATTCGGATAAACCCTTTATTTAATAAATCCTTTAGTATCTTTTTAAGAATTAAAAATTCCTCCTTCATTATATTATAAAACGGTCCGAATAGGACGGGGAGTTCCTTATTATCCTTATCCTTTTTAATTACAATTTTATAATCTACGTTAAAACGATAAGGGTTTAATTTATTAGCGTTTTCTTTTATCTAAAATAATATTAAATTGTAATATTTTTTAAGGATTTTCGCTTTCAATTTTACTTCGGTATATACCTTCTTTAATTTTAGCGCTTTTTTAATATCTTTTAAATTAACCGCGAAAATAGTTTCTTTAATTATTCGATTATTAAACTCCTTTCTCAACTTATAAACGTAACTTATAAAGGTAATAATTAAAATATATATAATAGATTTTAAATCGGCGATAAACGGTATATTAAACATTTACTTTCTATTAACGTAAAGAATTTAATAATTAATAACGCCTATAAATAAGCGTTTTTTATAAGGGATAGAATATATTCGTATAATTTTAAATTAAAATTTACTTAATATAATAAAGAATTCGAATAATAGGATAATATAGGCGTAAATAAAATAAATATAATTATTTACTTCGATTAGGAATCGGATTATATTTTAAATAAAAACTCCTTCTATAGTAATAGACGCTCTTTTTATAATACGAAGTAGAATAAGGATAATTAGAATTTGAAATTCTTTAATAATTTTTTTACTAATTGTAATATAATATTAATAACCTTCGTTAATAAAAATATAAAATAAATTACGATTATTAATAATAAATGGAATTAAAATAGGTTTTATTTCCATTTTTAATTTAAAATCCTCTATTTTACTTAATATTTCTATTTCCGGCTCTAGGGCCCGATTTTATACCGGAGTTAAGTTTTTACTTATTATTCGAGGACGGAATTATAAACCTTATTATCGTCGTCGTCTTTTAAGAGCGGAAGGATTTTAATAATAATAATTTAAATATATATTCCGTTAAAAGAAGGGGGGACGGCTAACCAGTACGGATAAATTAAAATATAATATCTAAAAACGTTATAACGTATATATAAATTATTATTTCAACGACGTTAACGCTCTTTATTTAATACCTATTTAACGCGCTTAATAGAGGTAAAAATAAAAATATTTACGCTAAAGCCGCTTTAATTTCGTCCGTTTCAATTATAGGTTATATATATAATATTTATAATAATATTTCTATTTATATTAATTAAATATTAAATAAAAATTATAGGAATAGGATAAAGCGTAATACGTAAAATATAAAAAACGGTAGGATAATTAATAAAAATAGCACCGGGGATATAAAGTCCGTTATTTTTAATTTTACTTTTTTAATTATATTAATATTAATAGTAATCCTCTTTAAATTTTATTATTTATTCGTATTTAAACGTATAATATTAAAATTATTTAAAATATTCGTAATAATCGTCGGAGAAAGTAATTATAAATATTTTATTATACTATTTCTTATTAAAAGCGCGGCGGAAATAACCCAATTTAGCGGGATTCTCCTATAGGTAATTACTTATTTTAAATATTTTATTATTAAAATCGGCTAAAAAAATAGCGAATAATTCGCTATCCTTTTAATATATATAAGCGAATTTATCGAAGGCCGCCTCCTAATTTTAATAAGAATCGAAAATCGTACGAATTTATTTAAGGAATTTAACCGGGTTTTCTTTATTACGTATAATTATAGCGGTTTAAAATCCCTTTAATTATTAACCGTATTTAATAGGAAGTATATTAATAATTTCATACTAAATAGTATTCGGATTATTACGAAATTTTTATTTAATATTATTATTATATATTATAACGAATTTATTAAAAAAGAAGCCGAAGGTATAGGGTTAGCCGTCTTATTTAAGGAATTCTAATTATTTTTTACAACAGAGAATTAAATTCGTATTATCGTCGGAATTATTATTAATTAAAGTTTTAAAAAGGGATTTCTTTTTACGAACGGAATACTTAATAATTCCGAAGTCTAAATAAAGGGTAAGGGTATTAAAAATAGAAGTAGTATTAAATAAAAAAGATTTAATATAATCCTTAAAAGTCGCACTACTCTTAAAAGCTCTAATTAAACCTTTAATTAAGCCTTCGCTATTACTACTATTATTTAATATATTATTTTAAGAATTATAAAACTCCTTTATATCGTTAATATTTATATCGTTGAGTCCGATTATAGTATCGAAAAATGCTATAATACCGCGCTCAAAACTATTGGTCTTCCGCTTATAAAATTGCTATCCGCTTATTGAATTTACTTTTTCTATCTACTTTTTAAATAATAGAATTTAATATAAAGGGTATAGTATAATTAATATAGATATTAATTTTAACGAATCGATAAAGTTCTACGAAGAGGGAAAGGGAAGAAGGGAGGCGCCCTTTAGGCGGTATTGGCCAACTATCCTTTTAAGGACCGGGCACGGGCTATTCCGCTTGCCGTAGCGGTAAGGACCGCAATTGGCGGCCCGACTAACGGCGCGACTGGCAGTGCCAGTCAAACTCAGCCACGGGCATCAACCCTATAACAAATATATTTATTAATTAAGGAGTAAAATAACCTTTTTAATGATAATAACCTTCTATACGTATAAAATATATTTATAATCGATAAAAAAGGGTAAAGTAAAGTAATTTATAATTTTAAATTTTACTATTTTCGTAGAATAATTAATATAGCCCTACTTTATATTTATAAAATTATTTACGAATAAGAATTTAGCGGAAAAATTTAAAATTATTTAAACGGATTTAATTATTTTTATTAGCGTAGGTTTATTATTCTTTATATTAATTAAATATAAATAGAACGTAATTTATTCTTCGATTAATTAAAAGCTTCCGATACTTTTAACGCAATATAATTACTTTTATTTAATTATATAATTAAACGTATTAAAGAATTCTCTATCGATTATAAATTTACCGGCGCTTAAGTTAATATAAATTTCGGTATTAATTTTTAAAGGGTTTACTTTAATTTTAATACGGAAATGGGTATAATTCGAAAGGGGGCCGTTTTTAATATTTTATTTATTTAATAATTCGGCTTCTTTAACGTTATACGAATTTAATTTTAAATCTTCCTTTTCGGTAATTAAATAGGATATATTTAATAAAGCGCCGTATATATATCTATCCTTTAGGCTTTAATAGTACTTTTTATATTAAAAGAGGGCGTTCTTTAATATAACGCGGTATTTATAATAGACGTAAATATTTCGCTAAAGTTAAATAATAGCTACTTTTTATTAAGCGCGTTTATTAAATTTATATCGGCGAAAATATTATTTAGTTTCGATATCGGAGAAGAAAGTATTATAATATTTATAATATATTAGGGCAATATTATATACAATATACGCAATTTCGTCGCCGGATTCGAATATTATAAACGCAATTAATACGGTATTATTAGCCTCCTTATCTTCGCCGATATAATAAGCCCGCTCCTATTATTTAAAAGGTTTTCGCTCTTATTAATTAAATTATTAGGGGCGATTCGTATTATTTCTAGTATTATTTTAGCGATTATTATTAAATTAGCGTTAAAAAGGTTTATTCGACGTAGTTTCGGGTTTATTATCCTTTTTATTTATATTCTTTTTAGAAGAGTACGAAATATATTTTATAAAAGAGTAGCGTTTAATAATTATAAATATAAAAATTATTTTAACTTCTTTTATTTTATAGTTATAATTTAAATACGTATCGGAGGAGTATAATATACGGAAATAGGATTAAATATAAGAGTTTATTTAATTTTAAATTTATATTATTATTCTTTTTTAATTCGATATATCCTTACCGAAAATACTTATATTTTTGCCTAATTGTATTTACTTACTAATAAAATTAAATAGCGCATTCTCGTCGGCGGTTATATTCTTTAGGGTAAAAGTACCTTCGGTAAATTTTTTAGTAGTAATAGCGGAATTAGGGGCCTATTTTTCAATTAAAATATTAATTAAATTATTTAGTATTCTTTAATATAAGGCGTATTTATCTTCAACGGATATTTCTATAATTTATTAATATACGGTTAGGCCATTTAATAGAATTTAAATTATTTATAAAATTTATCGCTCTACGGAATCGGTAATACGTTCGTTTTCTATAAATAAACGAAAACGATTAATAAAATAATAAATATTAATATAAATAAAATTATAACCGTTTTATATTATATTAAAATTATCCGGATCTTTTTAATATAAATAAAATTAATTAATTTCTTCGCGTTTTAATTTAACGACTTTATAACCTTTAGAAATTAGCTTCTTATACGATTAATTATAATATAAAGGACGGTATAGCGGATAATAGCCGTAGTTTAAATTCCAATTAGAATCGTCGTTTTCGTCGTTATTTCTATCGTTATTATCCGGATTATTAACTCCTCTTATAGGGCCGTGAGGGGGGTCGCGAAGGGGTCCTATAGGGGGGATATTTCTTATATTAATTAGTTTAAATATTAAATATTTATATTCTCTTAGAATGCGTAATTATAAGTAATTTTCAACCTATTTCTAAATAATTTATAGGATTAAAGCCGCAAAAATAGGGTTACGTTCTATAATTTAAATAATTTAGTAGAATTCGTTATATATTTTTCTATTAGTAATCTAAAAAATAATAAAAGGGTTTAGGGCTTTAAATTTAGAATTTTTAATTAATATATTTAGAGATATCGAAATCTTTATTATAAAAGCTAATATTAATAGCCGAATTCCCGGATTAACGTTAATTATTATTAAAGTATTAATTTTATTATTCGCGAATATAATTAGGAAGTTATTTATTAAATTGGGATTAATAAAATTAATAAGAAACGTATTACCGTATCCGGGTTTAATTTTCTTAGGAGGCTTCGAATTAATTTTTTACGAGGCTACTTATAACGGAGGTTTAATAGTGTTAAATATAAGTAAAGGTTAATTTACTGTTTATTTAGAAATAATAAGTCTTATAATAATTCCGCGAAAAGGAAGAATTATAAAATTAATTAGGGATACCGTCGTTTTTAATTTCGAAATAATAAACAAAGGAGTAATATCGTCGGCTTAAGGAGATTTATAATTAATAGGCTTTTTAATTATAGTAGGGGGAAAATTAATAATTATTAAAAACGAAGGATTTTTTTCGGGGGTATTAAAAAATTCCAAAAAATATATAAACGATAATTAGGGGTACGATTTTATAGAATACATTTATATTAAGCCGGCTAAATAATTATTTTAATAAATAATTATATCCTAAGAATTTTTAATCGGCATTAAGGAATTATTCTAATTATATTTATAAATAAATTGCGGCCGATGCGGGGAGAATTAGTAAAATATATTAAATAATAGATAAAAGATATTCTATTACGGTTAAACGGTATAATATATTATATTAGTAATTACGTTCGCTATATTATCTTTTAAATTCGGATAATAATTAATACGTAATAACGTTATTAATAATACTTTAGAAAATTAATATTTAATATTAAATATAATATAAATATTAAATAATTATATAGAATTAGCTTAAAGCGTACAATAATTAACGATTTTATTTATTTTATTTATTATTATCCTAAAAGTAATTATAAAACCTTTCTCTATATTATCGATTTTTACTTCTAATTCTTAATATTATTAACCATTAATTTAATTAAGGTTTTCTACTACGTTCTCTATATTCTTAATATATTATTTATATTTATCGATTTTATTTTTCAATTTATCGGTATTCCGGTCGATATATACGTTTTCCTATTTTATACAGTCGGCTATAGTTACGATATATTTAACGGATTTTACATTAATTTTTAGTTTCTTTAATATAATTAATAAAAGTAATTTTATAAAATTTTCGAAAATAGCGTCGCAATCGAAGGGTTATTATTATTCGGGTAATATACTTATAGTTTTTAAATCGTATTTGTTTCGTTTGCTAAAGGATTAGGCGCGTATATTTTTAGCTATAATTCGAAGGTCGCGTAGAATTATAAATCGCTTCGAGGGGTAAGTTACGTTATAATTGGACTTTATACTATTATTATAATAATTATTTTATAATATTTTAATTTTAGAGGTTATTAGCGCTATAATAAATAAATACTAATAATTAATATAATTATAAAATAAGAGAAAACCGTTTTTCTACCTAAATTCGAAAGAGGGGGAAATTTTTAGCGTCGAAAGTATTTCGTATTTAATAACGAAAGCTTCGGATCTAGGTAGTAAAAATATATAAGAGCTTAAAGTTCGTTAAGCGGGGGATTATATAATTTACTTAAATTCGATTATTTAATTTAATAAAGTCTATATAATTTACCTAAATTCAATTAATAGGAATAAGGTATATTATTATAATTTACCCAAATTCGATCGATTAGACGCGTATTCGTTCAATTTACTTAAATTCGATTAATTAAATTGATAATAATATTTAATAGCCTATTACAATTTAATTATTTCGATAGGGGAAGTGCGGATCTATTTTACCTATTACGATTCGGCGCGATAGAGAAAAGGGTTATTAGGGGGGGGCGTTACAATTTATTACGATTCGGATACTTCGCAATATTTTCTAACGTACGATAATCGCTGGATACGTAGGTTTCTATATAATCTACTTAAATTCGATTGTTAGAAAAAAAGTAATTAAATTAAAGTCGTTGCAATTACTATATAATAAGGATTACTTTCGCCTTAAAGAATAACCTTATAATTAATATAAAAGTAAGTGATATTATTCCTATATAAAGCGTAATATCGAAAGAAGAATTAAAAAGAGTGTACACCCCGTACGAAAGGAAAAATATCCTTCCGTAATAGACCTATTCTTCTTAGGCTGCGTCGGATCTACATTCGTAGTCGCGACCGCGACCGCGCCCTATCGGCCCGGCACGCCGGGCCGCCATAGCATTCAATATGCACTTTTACTACTATATAAAACTTTATAATATATATATATAAAACGTTTTGTATCATCTAAATTAAAATTATCTTTATTTTTAAGGATATTATCTAATTCGTTAACGTTAAAGATATTATTAATAGTCTCTTAATTATCTTATACGATAGTATTTCAATTAATAGTCTTAATATTAATGAAGTAGTTTTTTAAACCGTTAGGAAGGATAGAAATACTATTATTTTTGAAAAATTTAATAATAATCTCTTTTTTATCGGTTTATAAACGTTAGTAGATTTTGGAGATTGCGTATATAATTAATACCCTTTTATTGGAAATGGATTATTTTTTATCCGGGTACTAAATATTCTATTCTAATATTATTTAATTTGAAGCGGAGCTTCAATATAAGAAGTATTGAAAAAACACGAGTGTTGAGCGTAGCTTCTTCTATAATACGGTAACCCCCCTGCAATTGCTACGTTAATCCTCCCGAGGTTTTTCGACCTGCAATTAGCTGGAAAAAAATTCTCGAATTGGAATTAGCTGGATTAGACCCCTTATCCCTATCCGCTAAGCTCGCTTAGAATTTAGCGGCTCGCTTAAGGCTTGGCATTTGAAAATAGGTCCGATCACAGCAAAGTGGGTACCAAAATGATGAGTAAGCTGAGACGAGTACAATAGTACCACTCACGTGACCGTAGCTAGCCTGCCGGCCGAGAAAAACGGCTTTGAAAAAAAAAAAACCGACGGATGGAATTTAAGAAGGAAAGTTTTCGAAAATTTCGCTAAATCTTTTTACCACCTTACTTACCCTGTAGTTTTTTTGGAAAAAAAATTAATGAAAAAATTTATTAAAAAAATATTGAAAAAAAATCGTCAGGTGGTAATGTTAAGCTCCGCTTCAAGTAAATTTCTGCCCACCCGTATAAAATTTGCCGAAGGCAAATTTTGCGGGGGTACGGGGGCGGCAGCCCTCGTCTATTTTATCCCTTATTATTTATTTAAATATAAAATTTATAGTAATATTTAATAGTTAGAGTAAGTTAGTAAAACTATTTAGTATTATAACTTTTATTATTTTATAAAGTATTATATTAATTTTTTTTTTAATTAGTTTAGAAGTATAGGATGGGTATATATTTATAATTATTAAAATTTCCTTTCTTAATTCTTTTAAAATAAGGGTAAACTCTTTATTAAATTAATTGTAAAGTAATTCTTTATTTTAATATATTAATTTATTAAATTTAACGGAGACGTTTAAAATATAGAAGTATTTTTCTTTATTATAGATTTTACCCTCTTTATAGAAGATAACGGTTAATTTTAGGCGCTAGCCTTTATTTATTTAAATATATAGAATTAAAATATATTATTATTTATTCTACCCGTTGTACGCTATTTTTCCTAATATAATCTTAGAACCTTTAAACGTATATATATAACCGTCGATAAATTCGAAGGGGATAGGGATTTTATCGAAATTAAAAATATATAATAAAGGAAATCGAGAGGTCGTATTAGGCTCGGTAAGTTAATTATTATATTTAATATATTTATAGGATAAAAATATTAATTTCCGAAGTTTTTTAAATTTTTTTTAAAAATTTTTAAATCTTCGCTAATATTATTTAAGCTTCGAATTAATTCTTTTTCGCCTCCTCCGGTTTTTTTTTCACTTATTTTAAAAACGAATTAATTTTAGTATATAATTCTTTTAGAAATTTTTACATTTAATAGGTAATCTAACGGTAAGTAATATAAAATCAATTTAAAAAGTTTCTAAATTAATTACGTAAAAAAATAAATATACAGTTAATTTCTAAATAAATTTAAATAAAAAGAATTCGAGAATAGCGGCGAAACTACCCTATAGTAATAATATGGTTATTTTTACGTATTTCTTAAAATTCGTTATATAATGTACTTTCTACTTTTAATTATATTATTCTATTATTTTTTATTAACTTTAATAGTATATAATCCCGGTTTACCTACTAATTAAATATTATTATCGTTAGTATTTTGAAGAATTACTCGGCTTCGTTATACGTAATATTACGAATACTATTATAGTAGGGTATATTATTTTATCGAATACAGTACTATAAGTAATCGCGGTCGTAATTAATAGTAATTTAGGTAAAGTAAACGATAATTTATTAAATATTAATATTAGACCTTCCTTTCTTCTTCCCCTCTATTATTAATTTATAATTTCTTATACTATAAATAGGAACGTTATATTCGTTTAAACAATCGTTCGCGTATAATTTTGTATAGATAATAGGGTTTAACCGTTGGACTTTAGCGATTTTTAGCGCGCTCTAATTAGGAGTAGGGCGTTTGAGCGGCCTTATTAAATTGAAGGGGAATTATCGCGATTATATTAATTAACGACGACGAAAGTTATAATATTAAGAAAGTTAGGAATAGGGGAGAAGAAAGGGAGGAATAGGGTATAAGGTAGCGTAATAGTAATTAATATTGTTTATATAAATTTGCGTTGAAAATAGGCGCTAGATGAGTATATTAGGTATGGTATACCCTATATTTATTATTTGGTAGAGTACTTTAATTTTCCTATATTAGAGGTTTACCAGTTTGTCGAGTTTCTACGGTACTGTACTGTAACGAAGTGGAATGTGGAAGGAGCCAGGGGTGCGATAAGCGATAAGGTCTTGGCAGTGCACTGTAATCCAGACTGTTATCGAATGCCAAGAGACACGAAGCCATCAAGGTACATGCTAGAGGTACTGCTGACGAGTAACGGACATCGGGTGGAAAAAGACCGGCAGCGGAGAATGGAGGAAAACCCCGATCGGTTAGCAATTTCCACTGTGAATTCCGTTTTCCGTCCTGTCTGTTTCTGAAGAGTGGAATGACAGGCTCAACACAGAAAAGCACTAACACTACGTACCGTCGGTGAACAACCAGGTCACCGCCAACCATGATCAACCATCGTATAGTCGCCTCGGCTGCGCTTAAGAGTTCTTTTTTGGGATATCCAATTCACTCACCGAGGCAGCGAGGCAACAAGGCACCCAACGGCCAACGGAGTAGGCGACACAAAACAAATTACAAAGCGCAAGGAAGACGCTCTGATGACCGGAGACGGCCGTTTTCAGGCGGCACTGCAGAGGCACATCACCACCGAACCCACTTGAGCCAACTGGATGCCTTTGTTGTGTTGTGGAATAGACGCCGACAAGGGATAACACAAGACTCGGAGTACGTACTACGAACAGGACGACAACAAAAGGCAGTGGTGCATGTTGTGGACAAGGTGATCTATCGCATCCGTCGACGTCGGTGGTCGGTGGACCTCGACTGATCCAACGTGAAGACAACGAACCAACTTGGATGAATGACCTCTCGCCGTGATGCCTTTTTCTGGCCCCGACAACACCCCCACGGCCATCCAACAAGTCCCGGTGATCTGTCTTTAATATCGATGGTGTTACCTCAGATCCGGAATCTCAACCAATTGGTCCAAGATGTCTCTGATTAGTGATGATGATGATGGATGGAGGGGTGGTGCAACGTACCTCTAGCGGAGTGTCTTGCACATTTTGCCCGACTTCAACAAGACGGAAATTCAACAAGTCGACCGGACTTTTGCAACAGGACGGACGTTCCATGATGCATCCATGCAGCGCCCAGAAATGCCCTACGAGGACCCGCTACGGCATGATTGCCGCCTTCGTTTCAGCGCCCGTTGTTCGCTGAATCCAATCCCAAACAGCCAATGACCGCCTGCAGCTGAAGCTTTTCAAAAGCCGCACACTATCGACGGACACCAGGCACTTGGTGACCTGACAGTCCCGCCCGCCGCCTCAACCGCCTTGCCGCTCTCGCCGCCCCGACATGATCCCTGTTGAAGGAGCTGCGGGATCACGGCAAGTCCTCGGGATGATGGCATAGCTGAAAGAGGGCGAGAGTGCTCAAAAATCGGCAATATGGAGAATCCAATAAAATCGATTCAAAAGAGAAACCGAGGTTAAAAAGTTGTCGACAGTGTGTTTCTTATCAGTGGTGGTTCTGTGCTTATCGTGGAGTTCATCCCACTATGTACTAAGTACAGTCTCACCCCCCCTGGACCAGACGGGAATGGCTTCGATCGAATCGAGACAAGCCCACGAAAAAGGGGTCCAAAACATTTACCAAGAAAAGTTATTTCTCCGATCGAACAATGTCACAACAAATGTCGGACCCAAGATTATGCGCAATGACCGCGTCTACCTACTAAAAACACTCGGAGACAACCGAGGTCGGGTGGAACACCCCTTCACTTCATCGAATCGACAGCAAGCCATTGACAAGTCCCGCTGCAATGATACGCAACGAAACTGGTTCACTTGTCAAGTGGAGGACCCAGAGGGAGCCAGGGAGCCAGGGAGCCACGAAGGAACTCCGTCCTAGCGAACGAGAACTCTTTTGCAAGGGGGGGGGAGGACTGAGGAGCCTCTAACTCGACAAGGGTTGACCTGTCGTTATGCGTTTCAAACGTCATGACCATCGTGTAATCGTCCCGATCATCCTGAGGGGGGGATGAACATCGTTGTCCACTAGCTATGTATAAAGTCAGAGATCCATCCCACCCTCTTCTGGAAGAAAAGAAAAGTCAGTATCCGAGTCTGAGTCTGTCTACACAACACCCATCCATTCACTCAACAGCCTCTCTCTTGTCCCACCGAGGCTCAGAAGAACGGTGTACAATACTCCGACCAAGACATCTCACCGCGCCCAAATCACCATTTTAGATCGGGCCCAGAATTTGCCAGTCCCATTCCTTTCCCCACCACGCCGAGCTTAGCCATATTCCCAATACGACGAGGACACCTTTGTTCGCTGTTTCACTTGTTGACGAAAACGGACCCATATTTCTCTTGAAGCCTAATCATACTTAATACTTCCATCCCCCTCCTTCTGCACCAGGCGTGTGAACTATCATCTCATCCACACACACATCATCATGTCTTCAGAAGAAACACAACAAAAACCGGAGACGGTCCCTATCCCCGGCCCTGCCGGTCTGCCCCTGGTGGGCAACACCTTTGACATTGACACCGAGTTCCCACTTGGGTCTATGCTCAACTTTGCCAACCAATATGGTGAGTGTCACCTGCAAGTTACCTGAGATGAGATCTAACAACAACAGGTGAAATCTTTCGTCTCAACTTTCCCGGCCGTAACGTCGTCTTTGTGGTATGTTTCTCAGCTTCTACATCAAAAATGACCACTAACAGCGTATAGACCTCCCAAGCCCTCATCCACGAATTGTGCGATGAAAAGCGTTTCCAAAAGACCGTCTCTTCCGCCCTTCAGGAAGTCCGTCACGGTGTTCATGATGGTCTCTTCACCGCCCGCAACGATGAGCCCAACTGGGGTGTCGCCCACCGCATCCTTATGCCCGCCTTCGGTCCCATGGCCATCCAAAACATGTTCCCCGAGATGCACGAGATTGCCTCCCAACTTGCCCTCAAGTGGGCTCGCCACGGCTCCGGCGAGGCCATCAAGGTGACTGACGACTTCACCCGTCTCACCCTCGACACCATTGCCTTGTGTTCCATGGACTACCGCTTCAACTCTTACTACCACGACGAGATGCACCCTTTCGTCGATGCCATGGCCGACTTCCTCGTTGAGTCCGGTACTCGCTCCCGCCGTCCTCCCCTGCCTGGCTTCATGTACAGCAAGGTCGACCGCAAGTTCCACGAGGACATCAAGATTCTCCGCGAGACTGCCGAGGGTGTGCTCAAGTCCCGCAAAGAACACCCCAACCAGCGCAAGGATTTGTTGACAGCCATGTTGGACGGCGTCGACCCCAAGACCGGTCAGAAGCTGAGCGACGACAGCATCATCGACAACCTCATCACTTTCCTGATTGCCGGCCACGAGACCACTTCCGGTTTGTTGAGTTTTGCCTTCTACCAGCTTCTCAAGAACCCCGAGACGTACCGCAGGGCGCAGAAGGAAGTCGACGACGTGTGCGGCAAGGGCCCCGTGAAGCTGGAGCACATGAACAAGCTCCCTTACATCGCCGCCGTTCTCCGCGAGACCCTCCGTCTGTCCCCCACCATCCCCATGATCGGCGTCGAGTCCAAGGAAGACACTATCATCGGCGGCAAGTACGAGATTCCCAAGGGCCAGCCGTTTGCGTTGCTCTTCGCCAAGTCGCACGTCGATCCCGCCGTCTTTGGCGATACCGCCAACGACTTTATGCCCGAGCGCATGCTCGACGAGAACTTTGAGCGCCTCAACAAGGAATTCCCTGATTTCTGGAAGCCTTTCGGTAACGGCATGCGCGCCTGCATCGGTCGTCCCTTTGCCTGGCAGGAGGCTTTGCTTGTGATGGCCATGTTGTTGCAAAACTTCAACTTTATGCCCGAGGACCCCAACTACACCCTCCAGTACAAGCAGACGCTTACCACCAAGCCCAAGGGCTTCTACATGCGCGCCATGTTGCGTGACGGCATGTCTGCTTTGGATCTGGAGCGTCGTTTGTCTGGTGAGCTCATCGCCCCCAAGGCTGGCCAGAACCAGGCCGGCTCGGGACAACCCAAGAAGTCCGGCGAAGGCAAGCCCATCAGCATCTACTACGGTTCCAACACGGGAACCTGCGAGACCTTTGCCCAGCGTCTTGCTTCCGACGCTGAAGCGCACGGATTCACCGCTACCATTCTCGACTCTTTGGATGCCGCCAACCAGAACCTTCCCAAGGACAGACCGGTAATCTTCATCACGGCCTCCTACGAGGGTCAACCCCCCGACAACGCCGCTTTGTTCGTCGGCTGGCTCGAGAGCTTAACTGGTTCTGAGCTCGAAGGCGTCCAATACGCCGTCTTTGGCTGCGGTCATCACGACTGGGCGCAAACCTTCCATCGCATTCCCAAACTCGTCGACACCACCGTCGCTGCCCGCGGCGGTGACCGTATTTGCGAGATGGGTCTGGCTGATGCCGCCAAGGGAGAAATGTTTACCGACTTCGAGCAATGGGAAGACGAAGTGTTCTGGCCTGCTATGGAGTCCAAGTACGACGTTTCCGCTCGCCAGGAATCCGAAGAGGCTGCTTTGTTTTCCTCAGGCCTCAGCGTCTCCTTCTCCAAACCCCGCTCATCCACTTTGAGACAAGACGTCCAGGAAGCTATTGTCGTTGACGCCCGCACTTTAACCTCCCCCGACGCCCCGGCCAAACGCCACATCGAGATCCAACTCTCGTCTGACTCCTCCGGCGCCTACCGCTCCGGCGATTATTTGGCAGTCCTCCCCATCAACCCCAAAGAAACCGTCCAGCGCGTCATGCGCCGCTTCCAACTAGCATGGGACACCAACATCACCATCACCTCCTCCAAATCCCGCTCCACCACCCTCCCCACCAACATCCCCGTCCCCGTCTACGACGTCCTAGGAGCCTACGTCGAACTCTCCCAGCCCGCCACCCGCAAGAACATTCTCGCCCTCGCCGAATCCGCCACCGACGACCCCGCCATCCAATCCCACCTCCGCCAACTCGCCGGCCCGGATTATACACAAGAAATCACCTCCCGCCGCGTCTCCATCCTCGACCTCCTCGAAACCTACCCAAGCATCCCCCTCCCCTTCTCCACTTTTTTGGCGCTCCTCCCCCCCATGCGCGTCCGCCAATACAGTATCTCCTCCTCCCCCCTCTGGAACCCCTCCCACGTAACCCTAACCTATTCCCTCCTCGAAACCCCCTCCCTCTCTCAACCTTCCAAAAAACACATGGGCGTCGCAACCTCTTATCTCTCCTCCCTCTTACCAGGCGATAAGTTAAACGTCTCCGTCCGCCCTTCACACAAGGCGTTTCACCTACCTGTAGACGCGGATAAAACACCTTTGATCATGGTCGCTGCCGGCTCAGGCCTCGCGCCTTTCCGTGGGTTTGTGCAGGAAAGAGCAGCGCAGATAGCGGCTGGTAGGTCCCTGGCGCCGGCGGTGTTGTTCTACGGCTGCCGTCACCCGGAGCAGGACGACTTGTATCGTGATGAATTCGACCGTTGGGAAGAAATGGGTGCTGTTAGCGTCCGGCGCGCCTTTAGTCGGGTGCCGGACCATCCTGACTCCCAGGGCTGCAGATATGTAGGAGATCGCATCTGGCACGATCGCGAGGAGTTAACGGGGTTGTGGGATCGCGGGGCGAAGGTGTTTGTGTGTGGAAGTAGGGAGGTGGGGGAGGGGGTGAAGAGGGTGGTGGTTAGGATTGCGGTGGAGAGGCAGGGGAGGATTGTTAAGTTGAGGGAGATGCTAGGGAAGTCCAAGGAGGAAGGGGTGGAAGGGGGGATATGGAAGGGGTGGAAGAGGAGTTGGAGAAGATGGTTGAGGGACTTAGGTTGCAAGGGTTGAAGGTGGAGGAGGTGGAGGTTAGTGAGGAGAGGGCGTTGAAGTGGTTTGAGGGGTTAGGAATGAGAGGTATGCTACTGATGTTTTTGATTAGGTTTTTTTTTGGGAAAGGAGGGTTGGATTTGGGGGAAGGGGTTGGGTTGATATGGATTAGACGGGGAGCTGGGTAAAGAAGCTGGCATTGTGTTGGTTGTTTTAGACTATAGCTCTTACTACTTTACATGTTTTGATCAAAAGAACTATTCATTCCTCATGAATTATCCACCCTTCCACTTCAACTTTCTTCTCTACTCGTACCACGCTGCTTATCTCCCCATTAGTGGACTTATATAGGTAATTACATTCCCAAAATATATTAGGTGGTACCACTACCCGAACCTCTACGGTATGACCCAGTCACACTCACCCAGACCGACTGTCAACCAGGACGAATCCGATACCAACCTCAACACGTTGTATTCCGCGTGGAGCCGTAGACATTAACATTAACATTTACTTTTACGTCCAGTCCCACTTACTTGAACTTCCCTAAGGTCTAAAATGATGAAGAAGAGAAAACCCTAAACTGAAAAAGTCCCCGTTTGTACATACCGCGCAACGGATATCCTCATCTGGCTATAGACGCATGCCAAGGCGAGCGAGATGACGATGAGGAGAAATAGGGAGATGATCTGGATCATGTAGAAACGCTCAAGCTCGGCACGGGAACGGGATATTAGGGGCGAGGTGGTGGTGGTGTTGTTGTTGTTTTGGGAGAGGGGGAGGAGGAGGAGGAGGGGGGCATTTTCGTCGTCGTCGTGGTCGGACATGGATTCGGAGTCGTGGTCGTGGTCGGATATGGACTCGGAGTCGGGGGAGTAGGACTCGGAGTCGGGGGAGTGGGAGTGCACATGGGGCATGAGGATTGAATAAACTCCTTCTGATTCATATTCCCCGGAAAGATCCACATCCGTCATTTGGTCGCCCGTGTTGTTGACAAAAGTGGAAGTCATCGGGGGCTGATCGGTTGGGTTCATGTTCGGCTCGGAAGTGGAAGCCATGGCGAGGTTGCTTGGGGTTTCTGTGGATGTTGGGGTCAGCTTGTTGAACGTGAGCAGTGTAGGATGGAGACTGTGTAGAGGATTTGGAGGACGGCATGCTTACGGAAGTAGAAGCAACCTGGAAAGTTTGGAGTTGATTAGGATTGATCTGGTTGTTTGGTGGTTGAGGCAGGTCAGGAAGATGGGAAGAGTGAAGAGGCGAGGAATGAAGGTGTAAAGAGAGAACAGGCCTGGTGTTGAAGTATTTTTGCACATTTATGCAATATTTTGGTCAAAAGGGCAATGTGTCAAATCATCTTTTCTAGGCAGAAATCGTGTGAAGGTACCTACAGCCGTCGCCGCAGCCTGCATGACTGCCTCGATATCGGTAGCTGCACCATCTTTCGTCTGTCGTTCAACGGTCGGCGGTCGGCAATCCGGATCAGAGAGCTGCGTTAACAATGGATGCATACACGGCATACCAGGTATCCAAGATGCCGACCAGAATAAGATGGTGATATGGGTTGTTGGCGACTCGACGAGATGGCAATACAAAATGATAGATTGGAAGTAATCGTGATGGAAGAAGATACAATGAGAAGCAAATCGACAATAGCCTTTTGTCTGCACAACAAGCTCGAAAGTTCAATCAAATAGCAGAAAAAAACCTGAAAGACGATGGAGCTACTGGGGGAACTGAAATAAATATGTTGGTGTATCCTTGAGACCCTGACGGAGGACACATAAACGAGAATTCGAAGCAGAAGGGGAAGCTAAAACCCACTGCATCTTCGCCTTCAGTTCCCTTCAAGTCAGTTCCAAGCATCGGTCCTCCAAGAATCGCTCCTTCCATGAGTATGACAGCCGCCGACACCGACGGATATTCCCAGTCCTCCAACTCCTTCCTCCCTTCCTTCCTGACAGTTTCTAGCCTCCGACTTCATGACCATGTATCTATTCCCTCTTTAAATGTCCTCCCATTGGATTCTTAGTCAACTCCGTTCAGTCCAGTCCACATACGGGACCTAACTCAGTTTCGATATTCCCCTACCTCTACTGACATCCCTTGACAGCGCGCATCAACACCACAAAGTCTCCCCATAAAACCCCAACTCCACCCTCCCTCCACCCTCCATCACCCCATCCTCCTTATAACCACCAGCCGGCGTTGTCCGCGCATCGAGGTTCGCGTATGGAGTAGTCCTTTGTGTGGATATCGGCGTCGGTATCGAAGTTAGTGTTGTAAGCACTAGACTTGGTCCTTCTGCTTGTGAAGGGACTCGACCTGATGATGAAGCTGATGGCCTGTTAACCCCCCCTAAACCAAAGAGGATAATAGCCACCAAGACACCAATCAGGACATTGTAGCCGATGAGTAACCGCTTGATATTCCTGGCGTTGAGGTCAACGTCAACGATCGTGATCACGAAGGAGTACCAGAGACGTGGAAATATGTCATCCAAGTGGAAGCTGGCTCGCGTTGGGCGGTGTTGTTGAACGGAAGACTTCGAATCGGTAGAGGTGGAGGCCTGTACCTGTGCTTGTGCCTGTGCCTGTGCCTGTGCCTGTGGTGGGGGATATACAGTGGTATTCATGTTCATGTCCATGTCCACGCCCATGTCCATGTCCATGTCCATGTCCATGTCCTTGTCCTTGACGATGTTGCGGGAGGTTGAACACGTGCATAGAACATGGCGGGAGGAACAGGAAGCGGAACTAGAGGTACAGGTAGAGGTACGCACAACCCTGGTAGGTTGAAATCCAGATGTTGCCATAACTTGCAGTAATTGTAGATGACTTCGGGAAACCCTGTCTGAGTGTCTTGCGAGGGGCGGGATGGGCATATCATATTAATACCATATCTATATCGAAGACCCCAACAGAAGGGTACTACCGTACTAGGTAGGCTAAAGCAGACAGATGGAGAGATCTAAACGATGCTGGAAATGCCGGGCAAGAACAAGAACAAGATCGGACAGTGAGTCACGAACATCCTTCATGGCAACATAGAGAAGAAAGGACCATGAGTATTCGTACAATACTCTAACAAGGAGATAAAGGGGTATAAAACATACGTACATCGCCCGTAGAATCCCGCCAATCCTCCACGATATCCTCCCCTTCCCTTCTGAATAATCATCAAAAAGGATCATCATCATCCAACCCCTGCCCCCACTTCTTTGCTCCCAGCCTTCTAATCCTCATCTTTTTCTTCGTCGGGCTTCCACCATTATTATTCCCACCTACACCTCCATTCCCACGTATACCTCCATTCCCACCTCCGTTCCCGCCTCCTGTCAGTTCCCCACCACCCCCACCACCACCAAATACATCCATAACCAACCCCTCCTGCCCTCCATTTTCCTTATTCCGGTTGACATTGACATTCCGATCCCTCTTCAACTCCCTAAAAAACGCCTCATCATCATCCCCATACAAATCCCCATCCCCATCCCCATCCTCCTCATCAGATCGAGGCTCCGCATAATTAATCACCGCCGCTTTCTTCCTCCTCCCTGTCGTCCCTGTACCCGTCCCAGTTCGACTTGGTGATCGTCGACTTCGACTTGGCGATTTGTTATTCTTACTAACCAAAGATGTAGCAGGCTTACTACTACAAGCCGCCAAAGCCTGCCTCAACGCTTCATTCTCCCTTTGCAGGCGTTCATTTTCGTCGGTTAGGATGTCGAGTTGTCGACGGCCTTCCCTGCCCTCTGTCGTTCTCTGGTTGTGGTTTGTCGTTTCCAACATCATCTCCCCCTTCCTGGCCTTTGGACCTGGACCTGGACTGTCAACCTCCATCCCCCCCATCTCCATCCCACCACCCACATCCATACCCCCCATCTCCATATCCACATCATCCCCCTCCCCCTCCCCCTCCTCGTCAGCTTCCACCATCCTCTCAAAAACCCCCCATTTCCTCTGCCAGAACTCTTCCCCGCGTTCTCGTTCCCCGTCGACAATGGTTTTCCACCGATTCACTTCCAGTTCGAGACGCCTCTCAAACTCCTCCGCGCAATCCTCCCGAATCGCCTGCTCAAGCTCCACCATCTTCTCCTCCATGCTCAGCAGATGCGCCTCGGCTTGTTCGCGCTGGCTGCGCTCCGCGTCGAGGGCGTGCCGCAGGTAAGCGAGTTCTTCTTGGAGTCGGGCGATTTCGAGGGCGGCGGATTCGAGGGTTTGTTGGAAGGAGAGGTATTGGTTTGGGGTGGTGATTGAGGTGGGGAAGGAGGTGGAGAAGGAGGTTGCAGCGGAAAAGGAGGAGGGGGGTGGTGGTGGTTGGCGGGGGACGGTGACTTCTTTGGCTAGGGCGGAGTAGCGGAGGATTTGGGAGGTGGCGTTGAAGTCGCCGTGGGGGTCGGCGGTGACGATCATGATGCCTTTTTGGGGGTTTCGATGTTGTTGTTGGGAGTTGGTGCTGGTGGGGAAGGAGTTGGTGAAGAGTAGTTCGGTTAATTTGCATCGTCTGATCATGGTCAGGTTGGGCTGTGGTTTGTTAGCAACTCTTCGGTAACCGTCTCCAAAAAAGGGACATACCTTTTCCTTCCCAGCTGTCACCTGCATCTGCAAGCACTGCCCCAGATACATCAAGCTCTCGTTGATCTTGCCCGCCTCTGCCAACGTCTGTCCGACCGTCTTTGCATCTCTAGCCCTTTCGCTGCCCGCGAGATCAACGATGGTAAGCGAGTTCCCAGGTCCCCATCCTGCGCCTCCGTACCATCCCGTGTGTTGCCCACCAAGCGACAGCCTCTTCTTGACTTCCACAATAAAAAAGCCGTGACTCCGCGAACTCTGCGTGTTGCTCTCTGTCCCTGCCACCCGTCTCTCTTGCAAGCCCGCTTCCAAGACCATCAACGCCTGATCGAGACTCCCGCAAACCACCTTGCGTAGTCCCACCACCACTTTTCGGTCTGGCGAAAGCTCGGTAGGTTTGAACACCAAGTTGCGGCGACGGTATTCTTTCGTGGCAGCGGATTTGACGGGTGGGGTAAGAAGGTCAAAGATGCGGTCGTTGTAAACTTCGTACATGGATATGACAATGGCATACTCGGCAGACTGGTCGCATGGGATGGTCAGATGGCTGATGTCGGGGTTCTGGGGGAGGGCGGAAGGGCGGAAGCGGCGTGGAGTGGACGAATCGTTCTGTTGATGAAGGTTAGAGGGTCTAGTCGCGGCTGTAGTAGTTGCGAAACGTAACGAAGAGGTAGATGTAAAACGGGGAAGAGTAGCAGAAGATGCAACCGGCCGGAGGTGCGGCTGATATAACTTGGTAGGAGAGTTGGCAACCCGCTGGGGTTGGTAGGTTGGGAGTCGACTACCACGTTGGGGAGAAGGGGAGTTGGTAGGCCTGTGAACAAGTCCGCTTGGACTTGTGCATCTGTTGACGGTATTCTGGGTGGGAGTTACGGTCCCAGCGCGACTAGGAGGCGTGAAGAACAGCGTTGACTCGTCTTGTTCTTCTGGTTCTGGATCTTCGGGGACGACTAGTCGGATACTGGCCGATCGCTGGGCTTGTTGAGAGGGTCCAGCTGGTGTTCTTGCGCCGAACTGGTGCGCCACAGAAGAAGTGGAAGAGGTTCGACAAACGGGTTTGTCGGTTGGAATTCGAGAAGAGACAGACGAGAAGGGTCGAGAGGACAAAGAAGCGGAAGGTCGTACTTGTAGAGGTGTTGCTCGGCCATTGCCGCTTCCGCGCAAAAAGAACGTTGTCGGGTCTGTGCTATAGACCAACTCGAGGTAGGTCATGGCCGAGAGGAAGGTGGCTTCTGTTGGATCGGATGCGCTGATGGACTGCTCAAGGTCGGGATATGTGGAGGGATCGAGGACGCGGTGGCCGAGGGAACGGTAGATGAGGTCGAGAGACATTTGGGTCAAGCCACGCTGGGATCGTGTTCCAAGCATGGTGTGTGTCTGGCGGTATTCCTTGGTCAGTATCTCTTGTCTTCTGTGGCCTGTTCTGTTGGACCAACCTTTCCAGACCCCGTCACTCCCAGCGTCGCCAACAAAGCATCTGTTCCTTCGCCATAGGGAGCGAGCACGCCCTCGACAAGGCTGGCAACTCCGGTGCAGTGGAAAACATCGAGTTGTGTGGCATCTTCCTCAAAGACCTGGGTGAAAGCAAACTTTTCGATAGCTCGGCGTCGATCGGCTGGCGGGTTCAATGTGATGTGCTTGGGTGCGCTCTCGCCTGGCTCCGGGGGGTCGACGTCGAGGAAGCGATCGCCAGATGTTGATACATTGGTCGGACGCAGTCGAAGGTAAACCTCGAAGAGGCTGTGTGACTGTGACGTTTGTTGAGCGTCCATATTGTCCGCGGTGGAATGTGCGGCTTTAGGTTGTGTAATGGCAAGGGATGTTGCGCCGCATTCGATAGACGAAGAAGGGGGGTGGAGGGGTTGTTGACTTGGGATTGACGGTTTGGATTTCGAAATGTTGGATGCAGTCGCGACTCTTTTGTTTGTCGCGTCCTGGAAGATGGCGCGACCGATGTTGATTGCTTGACAAGGATGTGAGAAACCGGTTGTTTCGAGCCTCAACTGCAAGTCATCATCCCGGACACGGCGAAGCAAATTGTCGGTCCAACCAGTCAGGTTTGGGGAATGTGTTTACGAGGGGTGAATTGGAAGAAGCAGGGCCATCAACGGGCAAGCACACAATCGAGTTTCCGTAGCAACCACGATAAGATAAGGCGGGTTGGGCTGGGCATTCACCGGGGCTTGCAGTGCCTGCCGGTGCAACTCTGGCCTGCAAGTCATTTGGTTACGTAGAGGTACGAGGTCTTGAATGTGGGGTAGAAAGGATTGAGTGCACAGACCACATCACTTCCTATCGCTTGCATTGACCCATCTCTTTCGCATCTGTCTGTCTTGTTCATTTTGAGATCCCAACCAGCGCCAACCGCAACCGGAAGGAGAATAAGAAGCAGCAAAAGAAGAGGCCAGAACAACAACATCACAAAAACGATGAAAGCATTGATCGATGGACGAACTGCTCTGAATCCACTTCATTACAGAATATCAAATCGAACCCCCCACCTCAACTTCACTTTGTCCAATCGACTGACACAACCGGCATCGATCACGGCGGGCAACGAACAGGGAACAACGTCACGGTGGAGACTGGACGATGGCAAAAGACTGGGTCCCCGGCTGCAAAAAGCCTGCAGCTAGCCAGCTAGACGTGTGCCAGTCTGCCAGAGCAGCAGAAGTGCAGAACGATATCAGAAGCGAAGCAGACGAAGCCAGCAAAGATCATCAGCCAGCGACGACGTCTTTGGGTTGCGTTTATCAAAAGAGCTTGCGACACTGGACTTGTGGATGATGACATTCGCAGTTCCAAGGACGGCCGGCCTAGCCAGGTTGTGAAAGGGAAGTGCTGGTCGGTTGAGCATGGCATCATCCCCGATCTCAAGTGTTCTTTTGGATGCCGGGCCGTCAAGGTATGTACTATGTGCATCTTCATGAGGATGTTGGTCGGAGGTGATGCCCGGATTGCAGCAGCTCTTGTAGTTTCCTGTCCCAAGGCCATGGGATTCGAGACATCGTTTTCGACTGTGAAAAGAGCTTCAATAAAGTGAAAGGGCGATGCCAGACACATGGAGTTCGTCGTCGTGGAACACCCGGCCCCCCCTCCGTCGTCTAGACCCCGAAATGCAGTGAGTGGACCAGAAAATCTGCGCTGGCGTCTCATGCATGCACTTCCGGCTCTCCCAGAGTCCCTGGGCCTCTCTCTGCCGTGGCCCGTGGCCCGTACGACGGGACAGGCGCGTCTCCCACTTTCCTTTGCCGTACCTAGCGCTGTAGCCGAAGGGAAGGGGGGGCACCTGAAAATTTCCCAGCGGATTTCGAGTCATGACAACAAGAAACGGTTGTAACAATCCTTTCCATGCTAGAAAGTTTCGACAGATGGAGCCAGCCTCGGCCTGTCTGTTTGATATGTAGATGGCGTGGCCTTGAGCGTTGATATCTGATGCCGGCGTCCGTCATGGTAGAGACGAGAGGACATCTTTTGAAGAGTGAAGAAACATCAAAGTGAATCACAGTGAAAAAGTGTACAATTAACACCAATCAACGACCAGAAGGGTGAGATTCTTTTCCCCCCATTTCCACAACTTGAGCAACAACGGGAACGCCATGGTATTGGCTGAAATAGACCGTGGGGAGGACAAGGACAAAGTCGGAGCTTGGATGACTCTTTCGGTGTGCTCTGTGTGCGAAGAACCGACCAAAAACAGGTGTTCAATGATAGGCCATCCGCTTGCGATATCTGGAAGCCGGAACAGCGGCCGAACTTCGAAGCGAAGAGAAAGAAAAAAAAAGCTTTTTCGCAACTTCCAAAAGCTTGGAAGCTTCTTTTTTTCGCCTCGATGGTCACGGAGTACTCCGAAACCCCTTCTGCCCCTCCATCAAAATCCTTCATTCGAACTGTAAAAAGAGAGACGCCAGCTGGCAGCCGCCGAATCACGAAACAGACGCAGGCAGGCATCCTCGACGACAAACGGATGATGAGGGGCAGAATAGAAAGTTTTCTTTTTTGAACTCCCATGTTCAGCTATGATTTGCATCTTTCACCATGCGACGACATGATTGCATTTTCCAGATCGTCACTCAATTCGATCATAACGTGCTCTTGACTTGTTATGCTCGCACCGTAAGTGAAAAGCGTAGCAGCGACAGTGACAGTGACAGTGGCAGGAGTGATGATGGTAGCGAAAGGAGGAACATGAAATTCAGGTCTTGGATGCGGGGAACCTGGGCTTTGTGGCTTCAAAGGTTGTGTCGCAATTGGCGGATCGCGGAGCCTCAAATTCCTTTTCTAAGTTCTAACAGCTCCCCTGCCCAGAATACTAGGTAGCGCTGGTCGGCTGCGCGGCGACAGTATTGTCGTTTGTTGTCTCGGGAAGGGACGGTCCCCTTTTTTTTTTCTGTGAACAAGAGGAAAGGTGTCACAAGTGGAAGTCTAAAGACAGCGAGTGACATTCCAGACTGCTCGTTGAAGCTGGACCTCTTTCCAGTTTTGCAGATGCAGTGGTCAGAGATTCGCATGTGCTCTTGCCCTCCCCTTAGTTCCCCCTTCCATTCCTGTCATCCCGTCCCTCCTTCCCAGAGTCCCAGTTGTTCTTCCCGTCCCGAGACTTTGCAGCCTGGCAGCCATCCAATCCAAAAGAGCGGTGACCCGGGATTAATCCTTCAAATCTGACTTCAAAGATAACAGCTCAAGATATCAAAACAGCAAAACATTAACACGTGCAGTCTCTCCCATCTCCCATTTGCACCGGAAATCCAAATCAGTCAAGAGGTGAAGTCGGAAAGAGGAGATGAGGCCAACGTGAACGTGGGGTCTGCTTGCTCGTCACCTCCCGTGAAATTTTAGCTTGTTCCACTTGATGCACCTGTCTTATTCCTGATACGGACTACCGTAGAAACTCGCGAAACAGGCAATTGGTCTAAACTTATAGTGGTTTAGCGTAGAATAGATGTGGTCTGAGTCGTGGTCACTGTATAGCTGCACATATGCCCGCTGTACTCCGGCATTTTAGTAGTATTATATAATATAAAATCTCAGCATTTTTAGGAGCCTATATTCTCCCTATCTTTTATTTTATTTCCTTGCCCTTATATTACTATCGAGAGATTTTATCGCCGCCGTTTTAGTATTATTATTATTAGTATTATAAAATTTCGAAATTAACCGCGGTAGTTTATTATTAATTTAGATAGTATTATTCCTATCCTACCCTCTAATATTAAACGCGTTAAAAACCATCGTAGCCCCGCCGTTAAATCGTATAATAATCGTATAATTCGATTAAAATTACTTAAAAAGGTTAAATATACGTACTTTAATAAAAAGAAACTTTAAATTAATTTAGCGTACTTTATATAATTTTAATAGAGGATTTGTTAATAGAAATTACGATAGGTTATAATTTATTTTATTTAAACGCAGGTTAATATCGATAATAATTGCGAACGTAGTTACCGATAGCGAATTAGTACTTCGAATAATAATTAAAATAGATAATACGACGTATTTTATTAAAAGGTATTAAATACGTATAAAATCCTTAATAGGATTATTATTAATTAATAATGCAATAGCGATAAATTATTATTAAAGCCCGTTTATAAAAGTATAGCGATATAATTAATAATAGAAGAAAAATTATAATAAGAGTTCTAAAATATTCGTTTTATTAGTAAAAAGGTTATTAAAATAATTTAATTTCGTAACCGTTCGATTAAATTCTTCGTTGAAATTTATTTAGAAATTTAATATATATTTAAATTTTTATACAGTTAGTTTAAAAATTTTAAACGATATTATATTATTTTAAAAAGAAGGGTAATTTATTAAATTTAAAAGCTCCCTATAGAATTATATAAGAAAATTAATAATTTTCTTCGGTAAATATATTATTCTAACGGTTATTATTTTATATTATAATCGGCTAATTTATTTTTTTATTAGATTTATTAAGCGCGTTAATTAACCGACTATGCTAAGTATACGTATTCGATACCTACTATTTTATATCCTTAATTTCGATGAAATTTCTATACTGTATAAATATTTCGATAATTATATTTACAACGTTAAAGGTAATCGTATTATTACTATTAAAACCGACCGTAATAATTAGGGTAAATAGCAATATTTATTAATTCTATATCCTTTTATTAATAGGGTTTAGCGTATTTTATTAATTATTATCTTTAAAGGGGAAGGTAAGATTATTATAGATAAAGGTTATTTTTATACGCTTAATATTATAGTTTATTTTAATAAGGAGGGGTATTAAAATAAAAAACTCTTTATAAAATAATTAAAGGAGGAGTTTATACTAATTTTAAAGGAGTTGCTATACAACGTATTATTAATTATAGATGCGTACCTATCCTATATTTCTACTTTAATTAAAGAAAAAATCTAGTAAATAAATCGAAATTTTCGAAACCCCGATAATAATAATAATAATAATAATAATAATATAGAGGAAGAAGATTAAAACCTCTTTAATAAATTCGTAATAGCGTTTATCCTTAGTAGTTTTACGAATTTGCTCTAATATTTAGATATTTATATTAATAAGGGATTTAAATAAATAATAAAGGATAAAATTTAGCGATTTTAAATACAATAGGAGAGAAATTACTTTAACCAAGTTATTATAGTATTTAATAAAAGGGTATAAATAAAAAAGAGAATAATTTTAATAAATTATTATAGTAATTAATAATATATAAATTACGTAAGTAATTTATAATTGCTTTTAGCGTTTATAAATAGAAAAAAAAGATTTTATTATTAAATTTTTTAAAAATAACAATATTTCGATTCTTCCCGACGGTTTAAAAAACGATTTTATTCGTATTAAAAATATCCTTACTAATATTTTAATCTAGGATAATTAATAGTAAATAATTAATACTAAAGTTAACGAGCTTAGCGATTTTAAAGCTATTTTTAAAGATAAAGATAATATTAATTTTATTTTTTATTTAGAAGGAGAGGACTTTATTAGGGAGAGGGAGAGAAAGCGTATAGTAGTAGAGGAAGCGATTATAGCGCGATATAGTTACTTTATAAAAACCCAATTAATAGAAAAGCTTTTAGAAGGAGGTTTTATAAAGAGGGAATTAAAAAGGCTTAAGAAAATAGAATTAATAGTTAAATTAAGGGTATACGAATTGTAATAATAATAATAATAATAATAATAATAATAATAACTAACCGTTTAATTATAAATAATTAAAACTCTTTATTATTCTTATTAAAATCTTTACTTTTAATAGAAGTAAATTTAATACCTTTAGTATTATTACCCTTACCTTATTTAGTAAATTTAACGCTATTGGTTTCCTCCCCTTTTTCCTCCCCCTTTTCGTCGTCTTAGTAATGAAAGGTAATAATAAAACCTTCCTACTAAAACCTTATAATTTTTAAACGGTCGTCCTACTTCTTTTAGTATTTACTAAAGTTTGTAATATAATAATAAACTTTAATATTAAATTTAATAAAGTTTTCGATAGTTTTATAACTTCGTTTACGAATTTATTTATAATAGGTATACTTTTCGAAATCTATTAGGCTTAGTCCCTCCTTTACGTTGGGGGATAACGGTATTCGAGGGACGACGAAGTAGTTACGACCTTCTTTAAATTAGCCCGAATTATAAAAATTATTTATAATATTTAGAAATTATTAATATTACTTTTATTTATTTTAGATATTTTATTTCCTTTATTTATTTATAGATAATAAAGATATGCTTAATAAGGATTTTGGGCTTCTTGAAGTATAGAACTATAGTGTTGTATTATATTGTAATTAGGGTGGAGAGATAGGGAAAAAAAAAGATAGGGATAAATTTTGAATAGTTATATTATAATTAGGGTAATTGCTTGAAAGAGGAAGAAAAATTGTACTAGTCCCCTTAGTAAAATAGAATAGATCCCCCCGAGTATAATATAGTAGAAACGGTTTAGATCGGTTAGCTCCGATTAGAAATAATGCCCCCCGCCTTAACGTATATATATTTATTTGTATAGAACGCGGGCTGAGCCAGGCAGTAACCTACCTCTATATGCCAGACTTCAGCAAACTAGGACCACCGGACCTATTGCCTATTTCGCGAGTTTCTACGGTAGTCTCTTTTCCCATTCTGCCATCTCGTCTCGACCAGCTGCCAAATCGCCAATTGGCATCAACATTGGCGTGCAGTGGTCCAGCCAACCGGGCCGCGACAAGTGCCAGCTCGAGGGAGAAAAAGGTACGTATCCTATTCAAGGTGCGGAACGCACGACATGAGTCCACTGAAGCTGCCCCACGATCTGGAGCTGGTGGAACCAAAGGTGTCAATTGAGCCAATCAGCGTCCATCAAAGGAGGGACGAAACCAATCAGTACCGTTCGTTACCTGTCGTTACAGCAGTTACAGCAGTCTCGCTGGATCTTTGGGAAGTGAAAAGGTTGCGAGAATGGGGGAGGTGCAACCTGAGAGAATGGGAAGCAAAAAAAAAAGTTTCCCTTGCGCTTTTGCTGGCTGACGACGGTTGGACTGTCAGCCAGCTCCCCTCCATTCTCTCGCCTCCTCTTTTTTTGTTCCCTTTTTTTTCCTCTTTCCACATCCCAACCACAACCACCACAACCACCAATCCCTAACCCAAGCAAAAAAGACAACGAAGTCGCCCTCACAACCCCACCCAGCATACATTTACTAGCTTCAGTCGAGATTTTTCAAGATGCCTTCGGCCGTCGTTGAGCTCTAAGCGCCCACTGCGGGTGCCCCCCAAAACAGCACTCGCAGTCCAGCAGCCTCAACGAGAGAGTCCAGATCTCCCCACTATCCCTGCCCTCCCCATAACGACACCACTCGACTATCAGAAGCTATCCAGGCTTTTCTCTCCAAAAGAAAAAGGCCTCTTCCCTGCACAGCATCTGCACCCACATACCGCGACCGGGCAGAGGGACAGGCAGTGTCCCAGTGCAAGACGTGCGTGGACAGCAGAAGTAGGAAGGTCGAGGTTCACAGCATCCATCGGCCCATCCAAACAGCAAAAAAATCAACTTTATTCAACAGGTCGAAAACAACAAGAATCACTACAAGCCATCACAAAGAAGAAGAACAGATCAACAAAAACAACAAATAGTCCAGACGACGACCCTGAAGAGAAGAGGAGCATACAACCCCGTCTTCTCCACTGGCCCACCTGGTGATTCCATACGGGCCACCGATTTCTACCGTCACAAAGTCACTCCATCCCCACCTCAAATCCGACCCCGAGTCTCTTCACTTTACGCTGTCCTTGGGATCCGTCCTCGACAGACTCCAACCAACAAAAAAAAGACCCTCGACAGCTACTAGCCAACATCCAGTTCTACCCACACGACAATCCCTCTGTCCGCCGACATCTCGATTGGGCAATCCGGATCCCAGAGATCTTCTCGGATCTTAGCTCCGTGCACGGTTCACCGCCGCTTGCATCATACCAACCAACACCTACAACAGACACCAACCCCCGGTCACCCAATCCCAAGCCATGTCTCGGACGACCATCAAACTAAAAAACCCGCGGATGCCTATCAAGGCTACCAAGCGAAGGGTTTCCGTCTCCTCCACCTCTTCCTCCTCTCTCGACCTGTCTGACGATGATGGCTATTCGGCTCTCGAGGACCTGAGCGAGAGCGAAGATGACGAGGATAATGTCCTTGCGGCCGAGGAGGAACATCTCATGACGGCGGTTACTCGCCCACGTCCATTGGATGCCCCTCGGCCCCAAGTAGTTGCCCAAGAGGAAGACCAAGATGCCGATGAGGAAGATGAAGAGGAAGACGAAGACGACGAACAGAACGAAGACGGTGACGACGAAGACGACGATGATGACGAGCCCGAGGACGATGACGACATTGCTGCCGACGAAAATGAAAGCTGGGGCGGTCTGTCCGAGCACGAGGACACCACATTCATCGAGCAGATCCCCGAACCCTCCATCGAGACCGAGGTCAACGTCGAACGTCGTGTTCGCTTTGCCGGTATTCCAGAGGACGACAGTGACTCGGACTCGACAACCACCGAGACCGAGTCCAATGCCGACTTGTTCCCGGATATCTTTGTTGACCGCAACGAACTCGACCCTGCTTTCCGCATCGAGATTGAACGCGGCAATGAGTCATCCTCGGCCGAGTCTTTCTGGGATTACGACGGAAACCCACAGGAGTACTTTGGAGACTCGGAGGATGAGTCCCCAATGGCCAACAACCTGATGGGCGGGTCTCTCTTGCCTAATCTGACGGTACCCATTCCGACCATAACGCCAGAACTATCCGACTCTGCTCTGTCCAAAGCTCAGGATGCAGACTATGACGACCTTGACGGATACGAGAGTGAGTCCATTGAGGTTGTTCAAGCTTTGTGCAGTGCTAACTTGTTTCACAGCGGACGGCGAAACCACCGAAGAGGAGGACCCGGAACCCATCATTCGTAAGAAGCAGGCGGCACGTGTTGAGTCGGCACCCATATCCTCAGAGTCCGAGCCTGAAAAGCCATCAAAGGCAGAACGGGGCAAACCTCGCGTCGGTCGTTTCCAGCTCGATGGCCAAAACAAACCCATTGCTGTCTTCAACCCCTACTCTCGCAAGATCATGATCTTCAAGAAGGACCACCAGAAGGAGGAAGAGGAGGACTTGGCACCCGAGGCCACCAACGACGTCCCGGCAGCCGGCTTCGACTACTTTTCTCCCCTGATAACCAACCCTGGTTATCTCATGATGGGCGCCCTGGTCTCTGGCAACGGCCTTGGCGACTTTATGGACACAGCACCGTGGGGTCCTGCCGAGGCCTTCTTCCCCGCGGACGACTTTATTGCGGACGATAGTGACGACTCCGAACTAGGCATCGCGGAAGTGGACGAAGAGGAGGAGAAGCTCGACATTGATGATTTCTTGCGATTCGATAACAGTGATTCGGAAGACGATCAAGAGCTAGAGTTTGACCCGGAGAGCGCCGCCAACTCGCCCAATAAAAAGGATAGCGACAAACAGGACTTGCACCCCTTGCTCAATCATCTGACCAGCAACGCGGACGCCGTCGGAGCTTTCCGACGCAACCAGATTCACCAGCAGCTTATCCTCAGCGACCGGGCCACTCAGGAATCGCTTTCGTTCTCGGGACCTTATTACCACGGCACACTCAGAGGTATCAAAAGCGGCAGTCTGGAGACGGTCACCACACCCATCACGCCGGCCCGCAGGAGGAAGAACAACTCCATGGTAGGACTTTCCATTTTCCCCCCTTTATTGCCCCTCGAAGATGTCTTCAACCCTACCCTGTCTCCATGGCGTCAGGAACCCGAGCTTAGACAAACCACCGCACAGAAGAGGAAGGCTCCCATGTTTGCCGACGCCTCCTTTATTGACGACCCCTCAACAACACACGCCCATAAACGACACCGGAGTAATCTCAGCACTGTCTCGGAGCTTTCGGTGGATTCGATGCCGATTGTGTAACGGGACGGATCGAGGATTTACGGGAACGAGTGCGGATTTCGGATACGGACTGGACACGGATTTGGACACCGGTAACGATACCCACTACTATGAACTGCAAAAAAGTGTACGGTACTACACATACCCACGATCCCTCTTCCACCGGGAATGACATCGTGTGGGCCTGGTTTCAGGCTACGTACGTGGAAGGACGGCATGGCCCGACGGTTGTTGTTTTGTTGTGTTTTGTCCAGACCAGGTTTAAGTCAGATTGCCCTTGTCGTCCGAAAGGGTTTGGCAACGGCGATGATGATGATGGACGACAACGTCTAGGGCGAACAAACAGCAAGCAGCACCACTCATGTTGGGATCATCCCTGGCCTCCAGTTGAGCGCAGCGCATTTTGCCTATCTAAGGTAGGCAGTGCAAAGCGTTTTTCTCTGTACGACAGTACGACGACGACGATGGTTTTTTTCTTTTAACGAACGAACGAACGAACGACTCGACTCGACTTGGTTTCGACTCGATACACCCAACACAGAAGTTAACGGTTTTTCTTTATGTTACATAGCACACAAACTTTTTTTTTTTTTGCGAGAATAACACAATTTCCTGAAAGTGATGAAAACACGTGTGGTTTAACTGGGGTGGTGAGGTGGTTTTTTTTTTTTTGAGGAAAATGTTTAGGGTCATTTGCTTTTGATGATGTTTATGAAAAAGGTAGAGGAGGTATTTGTTTCCTGGGTGGGTCGGTGGGTGGGTGGGTGGGCGGATGTTTGATGTTATCCGTATTTTCTTCTTCTCTGTACTTCGTTGTCTCTTCACTTCGTTGTCTCTCATACACGCTGCGGTAAATAAAAAGGGACTGGGCTGGGGCGAAAGATGGTGTGCGGTAGACAAAAACTTTTTATTTTGTCAATTGGCATGAGTGGACTATGAAAAGGACTGGTGTGGTTTAAGGTAGAGGTTTAGGTACACAAAAGGCACTACACAAAAAGCCATGGGTAGAAGGACTGGATGGTATGTTTTCTCTGGGAAGTCTTTCTCTTTCTCTCATTTTCCTGCCTCCGAGATACCATTTTGTTACGGTGTTGTTCTCGTCGTCTCCTATCGTGGCTCGTGGTAGTAGGAGCGAGGGGACTGGGCGAACGGCGCGTCGAACTGACGGACTGATGGATGGGCGGCTTGAGTCGCTGGAACGGACGAACCAACTCGGTCGGGTAGCGATTATACACTGTTGTTTTCGTGGAATTAAGTCGAGTTGAATGATATCCTTTCCCCTCTCAACCCCTTCCCAACCCCTCCACCCCCTCCACGTCATCCTCTCTTTCTCCCTCGACATTCGTAGAGGTACACGGGCGCTTTTTTCTTTTCCAAGGACAAGGAGGATGACATTGGACTGCCTGGTGTAGCTATGTCAGTATCAGGGTTTAGTACAGACTACAGGGTGGGTAGCTATTGAAGAATGGTAAGGTATTGGAGCTTACATCAAAAGCAGATGTAGGTAGGTGTAGGTAGGTGTAGGTAGGTGTAGGTAGGTGTAGGTAGGTGTGGAATCAGAAACACTCAAAGGGTTTCTCATTCCATTTGTACCAATCGTATCCGACGCCTGAGAGAGCGAAAGTGGTGGATTTGAAGGGGGCGCGGATTGGGCGGATCGGATGGGTGAGTTGCGGGAGTTGGGGGAAGGTTGGGTCGGGTCGGGTTTGGGAGGGGCCGTGGGGTTTTGTGTCCATTTTGGCTTTTGGTGTTGTGGTGTTGTGGTATAAGGGTCTGGATAAACTGGGGAGGGTTGGAGATGTTCGTTGAGTTGACGGAGGTATGGCTTGATGGCTTGAGGTAGAGTTGTTTAGGATGTAAGAGGTAGAGTTCTTGAGGATGTGGAAGAGGTAGAGGTAGGTAGGAGAGGACTGGAGGTAAGAAGGCATGGTGGGCATGATTGGGTTCTTGTATGATGATCGAGTTTACCCCTCAGGGATGTCAAAGAACTCATCTCATGCTCGTGATGGGATCATGGTGGGCAAACGAGCAATATTGGGGGGGGGGGGGGGGGGGGGATTGAAGCACAATGGCAAGAACGCCAAAACGTCTAGAAGGCGTCTTTACCGACGGGAGTCTTGAGGGTTCGGTGCAAACCGTTCGGGCTCAAGTACCCACGGTTAGCCGATTTGGTTTGAGGTGAAGGGAGTGAGTGGTGAAATGTGGTGGAGGAAAAGGCGGCTGAGAACAATGTTTGTTTCGGGTGGTGGAACAATGTGAAGCGATTCATGGGAAGTCTGTCTAGGGCTGGCCGTGGGATCAAGGGATTGAGACATGGACCGCGGGAAAGCCACGTGCATCCCTTGCTTTCTTGACGAGATTGCTTATCCGCATTCCAATGTCAGACTTTCTCGAACGACGATTGAGAGCTCCTGTTGGGGTTATAATCTGAGTACTCAAGTCTTGATCTGGATAAGGGGTTGGTTCTTCATCTCTTCATCATTGTCGCCAACTTCCGCTTTCCCGCTCCATTCGAAGCATTCTACCACCCACCTGCATTCACGATGGCCCGCATACTCGAAACCTTCTTTTGCCCGCTCTTCACGCCTCTTTGGCAATTCCGATCTCAATTGCTATGGAAATTCGTTCGCTTTCTCCTCCCGCTGCGAAGTTCAATAGCGTTAGCGGGCTGGCGATGCACCGCCTCCACTGCCGGTCCGGGTTGCATCACCGGTAGATGGTCGGTGGCCACTCTGCGATAATCCGACCATTACACTCGATATGACCAATTTGGAGTACCAACATCTTGAAAACAACACTGAAATTCTTTGAAAGGGTCTTTGGCCAGTGTTCAGATGGATGAAAGGGGGAAAATCTTTCCCGGCAAGAGAGCAGCTCGTCGCCCTTCTTCTCAGTCCACTGTCCCGGACGGGAGTCAACCATTGACGAGGCAACTGTGGTGCCTGGCAAAGTTCGACTGCATTTGAGTGGGATCATGGGTTCCCTCACTGTAGTCCAAAGAACAAAAGAGGAAGATGGCTGGGGGAAAGCTTCTGGAACATCCTTTGCCTTTTACATGGAGATGTATGACCCGGGTGTTTTGGCCAGCCATACTTACATTCATGTTTGGCACCCACATACTGCAATGCCCATGTGGCATGTTTCTAGTCCCAAATCATGTTTCCCTGGTGCCTTAGTGGTATGAATAGCGCATGGAGATGCAGTCATTGCCCCCCTTGGTAGTGACCACCACGCTGGGAATGCATATGATATGGAAAGTTGAATCTTTGGGTTACCTCTAAGAAAGGTTGCCAGAAGGGCAATCGTGCAGCCCACAAAATTGGTATTTTATTCGAGTTTTTTGTGGCCGAGGTTTCTCGAGCTGTTCTTCTTAAACCCTCAACCAATCTCTCAACTTCAACTTATTTGGTTCACCTCTTCATCCACATCGAACACTCCTATCTTCCATCTTTGACAACTTCACCGGTCATCAAGACAAGCAAGCACCCACCGTGACCCACGGCACCAATCACTTTCTTCATCTTCCTCAACGACAACAAAACAGTACCTGTAAGTCCACGACCGTTCTCCCCAACCCAACCACCACCCTGCCTCCCGACCGTATATCCCCCCTCCAGCAACAAATTCCATCTCCATCCCCATCTCCATCTCTCACCATCCATCCATCCTACCTAAACCAAGCTAACCCAACCCCCAACCTCACAGCCCGAGATCGACATCGAATCATCAAAATGCCCCCAGCCAACACCACAGGCACCATGCCACCCATAAACACCACCACCACCACCACCACCAATACCACCACCCCCCTCAACCACCAGAACACCACAAAATGCCACCCCTCCCACCTCCCCCCCTCCTTCTCCCCCCGCCCAGCCTCGGCCTCCCCTCCTCCCTATCCCCCAGCAAATCCCTCACCCTCCCCCTCGGCCTAACCTACTTCGCCATGCCAAACTTTAACGAATCTTTCGTCGGTATGTCCGCCTGCTGCGCTCCCAACGAACTGCACATCGCGGGGGAGGGCGAGTTTGAGGGGTGTGTTTTGTGGTGTTTGGTTCCGGAGTCGGGGGTTGTGGGGGGGTATCGGGGGCAGAACCAGGGGCAGGGGCAGGGAGGGCAGCAGGGAGGGCAGCAGGGGGGGCAGACATTGGGGGATCGGATTAAGGGTGAGGTAGAGGGGAGGGTGCGGAATGAAACTGCTGATGTTGTGGAAAAGGTGTTGGGGGGACGGGGGGTGAGGATTCCTGGGGTTGGACATGGGCATGGGCATGGAGGGCATGGAGGGCATGGACATGGCCATGGGCACGGCCACGGGGAGAATGGAAACCAGGGACAGGTTGACGTGCAGCAGGCGATGAAGGCGTGCGTCATGGACAAGGGGGGTTTTATTCTGATTTTGATTTCCTTGTGGATAAGACGAAGAAGATGGGGGATAAGGTTGATGAGGTTTTGGGGGTGAGTAAGACGAGTGGTGCTGCTCCTGGTCCTTCGAAGACGACGGCTCCGGCTAGTAAGGGTGCGGCTCCTGCTAGTAAGAGTGCGGGTAGTAGGACGACAACGAAGGGGATGACGTTGCTTGGACTGGGGATGGGGGTGATGTTGGGGGTTGGGTTGTTTCTGTGAAGGAGGGAGGGCGGTTGGATACGTCTGCGGTTACAGGCTCTATGGGACTGAAGGAGGATGATCAAGTTGGAAGGTTGGGCTGTTGATGTCGATGTCGCCTCTGGACCGTCCGTGTTTGTGGGTGTCACTATCTAGAGGTACATGTAGATGACTGCCCAACCACTTGGACAAGTCATCCCTGGATCCTGCTTCGAGGCAATCAAGGAAGCGAATACCCGGCATACAGTGGTGAATGGGATTAGATCAGGAATACACGCACCATTACACGTTATGTAGTTAATCATGTTTTGCTCTTCATATCCCCGGTTGTAACTGTTCCTCTACCGTGCGTGACCTCCAATGCTTTGGACAAGAACACACAACAACTTCGTGAAATCGTGAGAGAGAAATGTATAAGTGCTAGCACCCACCACTAAATACTTAGCCTACAGCGGGTAACCACTAACAGCCCCACCGTCCACTTTCCCGAATCTGGTCAAGGTCTTGGCTCGTCTTGGAGTCCGGAAACAACTAACCACCAAGAGCCAACGACCAAAACCTCATTGGAAACATCTACCACACCCAGAGCACTATTCGTTGCTTTAATATACCCAGTTGAGATTCCACAAAAGACGACCCCTCTATAACATCAAGTCCACCCAGCGTGAGCGAGTCTCGTCCCCATCTTCCTTCATATTAACTTACAATCCTCGACGAGGGCGGTTAGTGATGAAATACCTCTACCCCCAGTTCTACCATAGATGGCGAGGGTTGACAGTTGGGATGGGTGATACAATCTAGTTGTGTTGACGGGCAAGCAGGAGCGGCACCTTCGGAGTGTTACAGTATCTAGGTCCGCTAGGATGACGATGTTGAAAATTAGCGCCGATGCCTTGGGACTCTTTTTCTGAGGTGCTTGCGACAGCTTCGGCACCTGTTTCACCTTTTCCAGGGAGCTAGTGGTGCTCAGCATACGGACAGCAGCGATCGACGCGGCTGAGCCCTCTTGGGGGAGCTTGGCCAGGTGTTTGCCGGCACTCAGTGTCACCAGGGAGCGCTTGGCAAGCGGCGACGAGTACGCCAAACCTGAGTTGAAGGACTGCATTGCGTTCTGTGGTGTTGCGATTCCTGACTCTGACTCGATCCTGAAGCCGGAATGTCGGATGGGGTAAATAGGCGATAAGGACGAGGTGAATAACCGGTGAGGGATTGTAGTGTGGAGGAGAACGGGGGGGATTGCGCATCGAGGTGGTTATGCCGTTTCGTTGCAGGATTGCAAATCATAGACAACGCGGCGAATTCGAGATTGGGTCGTGGTGGTGTCATGCCCATGACCATGACCGTGTCGTTATTTGGGGTTGGGAGTGAGGTTTGGGCGTTATTCAGTTCAGTTGTTTGTTGGGATATTAGTTTCAGATCATCAACCCCGTTATCCAAAAAGATCCATCCATCATCTACATCAAATCCCTTCCATACATAACCGCCCCCAGCTTATCATCTCCCATGTACATTATATCCATCTGCTGAACCGTCGCGTATGTTCCTGGTGGGGAAGCAATGTCCCTGTCATACTCCTCCTCAAGCTTTTCTTCGACGGTAGGTAGCGTCGGTCGTTTCAGCATGGCAAACGTATCTGATGTCTCAGACGGGGATCGAATCGGCCACGTCCTTCGTTTCTCAGATTGGTCCGTGGGACTAACGAGTTTGTGCCATTTGGGATGTTGGGAGCTGTACCGTTGCAGGACGTTGACTAGACGCATTATTATTAGCATTATCACCACCCTCTATGAGAAACCAAACCAAAGCAGACGGCATCATGGCAGTGTCACTCACCAAGACAAATAGCAAAAAACTGCACAAACAACGGCATCATAGCCACCAAAGCCAGAATCTGTCCAAACCCCCACTCATTCTCCGCGTACGACTCCCCCGCCAGTCCAGCCGTGCGCGTCCTCAGATGGATGAAATAAAACAGCGCAGTCCACATGACGCCGAAGCTAGCGGCGACCAGTAATCCACCCAGGGCATGAATCACAGAGGCGATCCTGTAGTCCTGCAACACAGCCGAGTCCCGCTCCCGCAGCAGGTGAATCAGAAAGATGACGAACCCCCAAGCGCAGGTGATCCCCGCCACGACCCAGGGCGTGACGTTAAGCAGGTGCTCGATGTGGTGCGTGGACCGGCAATCCCGTTTCAGGCAGAACTCTTCAAAGTAGGATAGGTGCTTTTCGAGCTGAAAGAAAGTGAAGCTGGTGATGGCCATGAAGATGAAGAGGATCAGGATGCTCAGAAAGGTAAGCGCTGGGTACTTTCGCCGGCCGGGGAACCATGGGTAGAGGCAGATGAGGACGGCAACGGAGATTAGGACGCCGAGGAAGCTGAAGTAGCCGGAGTAAACGGAGCCTTGGCCCTTGTTGACGACGTTGAGGGCGAGGGCCGCGATGTCGAGGGCGAAGGTGAAGATGTAGGTTGATATCCAAAAGGCCTCGAGACACTGGTCGACCGCTTTGCGGAGGGTGGATGGAGGCGGCAGGCCGGCGCTTTCGGGATGTCGTCGGGAATGAACCCGGTCTCGGATGTAGAAGGTGACGTGGGCTATCAGAAAGATAGATGTGACGGCGGCTTGGAGGAGGTAGACAATGTAGACCTGTAACCATGCGTGTTTAGTGTCAGTGATGAGTACATGTAAACGAGCTCATGCCCAACTTACACCAATTCCCGACAGATCAGGATTGCCTTCCCATTGCAAGTTGTTGCAAAAGTCAATGTGACACTCTTGAGAGTCTCTCAAGGTTTCCAGAAGCGATAGAGAACCATTCGGATCCGACTTTTGTTGATGGACGAACCAGTCGATCGCTTGGCCGTAAGTAACATTGGAGACATCTATCGTGGTAGGCGCGCAATCCTGAAGCAACGAGTAGACACCCATAAACGGTATGGCAGGAAGATATCCATCGGCGTCGGATATGGCGTGTTGGTTACCGGCGAGCACCCTTGACGCTGTTTCGCAGTTGTTCTCGACATTGAGACTGCTCAAAGTGAGGTTGCGAAGGACTTTCGGGAGCCCACGTGTTTCGGGGTTGGCGAGCAGATCAGCCAAGCCCTGTAGGGAGGACATGATGATGTTTGGACGTATCACTGTTGTTGAGAACTGGTCAAGACCTGAAGCAAGGACAGGAAGACAGCGAAAGGTGGAAGATAAGGTGGCCTTGGAAGATATACCTGCACATCTCAAAACCCTAACATGTGAGGCCAACCAGTCCCATAGCCGTTAACGTGGGTGCCTTGCCAGACTTGCCTCGCACTCATCTTCCCCTCATTTCGAACATGGTGCAATCGTGCATGCAAACCTAACCTTCTCGTGTCCGCCAAGTTTTCCTCCACAAAATCAACGAGCTGAGGCAGCCTCTGTTGCATGTCGGACCGTGTAAGGACCGTGTCGAGAGAAAACACAACACATTGTTAACCCTACAGTACGGTGTCCCACGTGGTGTGGCACCCGGAGTGCACAGCAAACTACATACGACTGTGATCAAGGTTTTTTGAGTTTTTGAGAACCAACTGGCCCCCAAACTCTGCCACAACGGGAAAGGGAACGAGCCTTATACCTATCATGTGCCTCCTTGGCGCAGAAACACTGCATTGAGCTATCAATAGTCGACCTGTCGTTAGCCGGCCGGTCGCCGCGCATTCCAGGGTTTTGAGTGGTCGCCTTATGGTCTCGATTCTCCATTTTCGATTTTGCGAATGTTGGGAAGAGGCGCAGGCGCAGGCGCAGGCGGCCAGGCGCGGAGGTCGAAGGTCGTCGGGGCCGGGGGCCGTGGGCGGGGGGGCGGGGGAGGTGTAACGTGGTGCCTATACAAGTACGACGATGGGGCCGATCATCCAACGTTCGTTACCTAACCGTCGGGTTGTCGAGGATATATCCCGAGTTCGGATTGTTGCGTTCGGACTCGGGCCGCACTGCATTCGGGGAGACGCTGAGGTTGGGCGGTCGATCGTGAGGTTGTCGAGTTGAATTGACAAGAGGCTGTCGAAAAAAGAAGTGTCAGTGGGAACAGACCGACTGGAGCGATGGATGAACGGGCGAGAACGGACTTGGCGATGCGACCAAAATTGTTCGCCGACTGTTTGGAAAAGAAAATCGACGGGAGCGATGAAATGGCCAGACTCGCGAAATCGAAGCCGGTGGGGGACAATTCCACGCCCACGCCCACGCCCCGTGTCGATTTCCCGGTGCCTGGAGCCATGCACAAAAGGTGCAGCTGAACGACCGCCTCATTGATGCAGGAACAGGCAGCATTCGCAGAAAACACGGTGCAACGAACAACTGAACCAAATCAAGCAGGCCGGCGAAAGACAGAGAGAGAGCTGAAACCAAAAAAAAGAAATACACGCTGCATTACTTCATCAAACATTATTCCCAATTCCACTCAGTCATATCATCACCACTGCACCGTCTCACTCCTTATTATCATCCTTCTTCCTTTCATCCCCCTTACACCTCATCCCCTTCCCCTTAACCGGCGCCTTATTATATTCAATCCCCGCCCTTCCCTCCTTTTCCCCCAGCATTTCCAACTCCTTCTGGATCGCCGCCGTAGTTGCCGTCTACCCGCATCGGCCCGTCGCGCTGGTAGGGGGAGTAGACGTGCGTGGCGCGGTTGCAGGGGAGTTTGTTGGTAATTGGGCCCGACGCGGTACTCTAGCGGGCGGCGTCGGGGTAGGTAGGAGAACATCCTGGCTTGCAGCATGGGGTCGGCGCTGGGAGCGATGCCGGGGACCATGGTGGAGGAGGAGAAGGCGGCTTGCTCGATGTCCTGGAAGTGGTTTGATGGGTTCTTGTTCAGGGTGAGTTTGCCGATCGGGCGGAGAGGGTAATCTCGCTGCGGCCAGGTCTGTCTGGGTGATGTCAAAGATGTTGTACCGGTAGGTTCAGCGTCCTGGGCGTCCATGATCTGGAAGTACATGGTCCAGGTGGGATAGTCGCCGCGCTCGATGGCGTTGTACATGTCCTTGATGTGGTAGTCGGGTTCTTGACCGGCCAGACGGAGGGCTTGGTCGGAGTCGAGGTTCTTGATGCCGGCGTCGGGCTTAAAATAAATCTTGACATACTTGAAGGTACCGTCCTCGAGCTTGCCGAACTTGTAGGTGTGGTTTCCGAAGCCGTTGATGTTGCGAAGAGAGGCGGGGATGCCGCGGCCGCCAAAGAGCTGCATCAAGCAGTGAACGCCTTCTTGGTTGTTGTTGTGGAAATCCCAGGACATGGTCGAGTCCGGCACGTTCGTCTGCGAACGACGCTCATGGGAGCGGTCTGGTTGAGACTGGGAAACTTGACAGGGTCGCGGATGAAGAAGACGGGCAGGTCATTACCGACAAAGTCCCAGTTGCCCTCCTCGGTGAAGAATTTGAGGGCGAAACCGCGGATATCCCTAACAGTATCCGAGGATCCCTTCTCGCCTGCTACCGGAGATGCGGGCCAGAACCTTCGTTTTCTATCCAACCGTGTTAAGGAAGTTGACGGTCGTGAAGTCGGAGACATCTTTTGTGCACTCAAACTCTCCCCAAGCACCGGCTGCCTTGGCGTGGACGACGCGTTCGGGAATGCGTTCCGCGGGAAAGTGCGCAAGGGTTTCGATCAACTGGGTGTCTTGGAGAAGAGACAGAGCACCTCCTCGAGGCTTGGAGCCCCTAAGGACAGTGGCAGCCGAAGGATCCTGGACAGGGCGTCCTTCGGTAGGTAAGTGTGTAAATTGGTGCGTCGTTCTGCTGCTTGATGTTAGTATGGGGAGATGCTGAAGCGCAAAGGAGAGAAAACCTACCGAAGACATAATGGCTATAGAGGCGTATTCTGGAGTATGATGAGACGGAAAATAACACCACAGCCAAACACCCTCGCCTACGACTGATGCTTTATATCGATTCCAATGTTGATATTGCACACCAGTCTCGATGGTGGGTGACTTGTAGGTCTCCTATCGCGATTCGATGTGAATGACATTACCAGTTGTTGAAATCCAACTTTTACACGCACGACGCCCGATCACAGAGAGCATGTACGCGACATCCATCGTCTCAAGTCCAAGACAGTTGGAGAACGAGCCGTGGTCGTGGTCGTGATGGGCTTTCTCTGAGTGCTAAGTGGTGTCCATGATGCTGTTTGAACTTGGGTCTCGAGATATCTGGTTTTGTTAGCATACCGATTCGCCAATCCGTTTGTTTGGGTAAGGACCCTGAATATAGTCGAGCGATGATCCGTTAGTGACGGTTGAGTAGACACGTGCAATGTGCATTGTTTTGGTGAAGCGAGAGGACTCTTTTCTCCGGATGAATGTTGATCGGCTTCGATCGTCCAATGTTCCTGAGACAGGTGCTCTACTTCTAGAATTCCTTCTCAAGCCCCGGGAATAACACTTCAATAGAGCGCGGTCACCACATATCACTCGATTGTAGCCGGACTGCAAGTGTAAAGACTTGAGGCCTTCTGTCGACACTCACTGTTGTTCATATTGCAACCACTTGGCTGGCTTCCATCCAGAGTAACCCATACCGAGTTGTCGTCCTGCGACAGAGTGAAGAGAGCGAGGAATCGCTGACAGCGGCCTGATGGCATTCCACAGGTTGGGATGAAATGCAGGCCAAGCATCCAAAGTCGAATGTTGTATAAAAATCGCAGTCTTTTGATGTTTCTCCCGGGTTCAATCGGCTCTTCTGGATTCTCAAGACCAATGTTCGCGACCGTTCGCGACCGTTTGCGATGTTTCTCGTCGGCCGGTAGCGAGAGGGGAAATGGTGCGGGTCCTCGGAAATCGCATCCGACCGAACTTTCGAAGACGGGACATCAACAAATTGCTGGCGCAACGTTGCCAACGTGGTCGACACCCGACGGGACGATGGGGGAATCCGAGACGTTAGTAGCGCCAAGTCGGCCAAGGAGGATTTATAAGTTGTAGCGTCGCTGGGCAATGGACGACAAGACTTGAGGCTCTTGTTGATTTTTTTTTTCTTTTCCACGTCTCTACTGCCGTGATGCCAATTGTGCCAATGTGAAGCTATCGATATTGATTGCACAAGTCCAAACAGCCAAGTCCGGGCTCCGGCAGCAGGGGACGGCGAATGGTGGGCCAGCAGAGTGCCAGAGTGGGAGTCAGCCACCGGACACACTAACAATTCCACTTGTAGCGTACGCGGCATTCGGGGATCGGCATGTGGAAATACACTAGAGGTATCGTCGACCTTGTTGCCGTCGGTGAAGAATTGCGATATTTTGTGGTGAAAAAGATGCGCTGGCGACAGTATTCAAGATTAGCAGAAGCCAGCCCGAGGTTGTAAAAGTTGAGGGTATTCCATCCAGCCCTCAACCAGATGTCATTTCCGGAATGCATCCAAAGCGAGAGGCCGAGTGAGACAGGCAGGCAGATATCGGATGAGACCGAGAGACAAATCAAGTGAGATGAACTGGATGACGACAAAGGCGGAAGGAGGCCAGTGCCACCGGAACAATCCAGCCGGCCATTGACCAATCACGTCCCCAAAAAAACTTTTTGTCAATGGAAAAAGGTGGGGGTGGCTGCTGGCTCCTGCCTTCTGCACGTGAAGCCAGGCCTGTCCTGTACATTGGCCGCATTGCGTGATTGAACCCCAGAGGCCCTGATATCTTGGCGGGAAAGAGGCGCTGAAGAACTGAAGCTTTTCTGAACAACAGAGTTCCTTCCCCGAAGTTTCTTCTTTTGATTTTCTCAAGAGTCACTCAAGGCAGGCCAAGACGGCACTCCCGCGGTCTGCCGTGGCCCGTCAGGCGATGGACTATGACCGCCATGGACTGCAAAGAGCTGTCAAGAGCTGTCAGGTACATGGCCAAGGTGTCAAAGGCAACCTCGGAGTGCGGGCTGCAACCCAACAGCGTGTTGCGCTCAGACATGTTGAATGCTTGACTGTGACAAGAAAGTGACATGAAAATGACATGCTGCCTTCCATTTGGAGAGAGTGCCACCAACGACATGCAACGAGACGAACTCTCAACCACACATCAAACCAGGGGCAATGAACTGAACCGTTACGTACAGTCAAGTCTGCAATTAAGCATATTGGGCATAGTGATAATCTGGGATTAAGAATCAAAATCGGCGCCACCGTTCCATTTTGGTGTAAATTACAGCAGATTAAGCATATTTTCTGTATTAGCATTATGATCAAAATCTAGCCTCAATTTGTATGGTGATCGTTATACCCAATAGGTGTAGTAGACGGGAAATGTTGCCAAGGAAAGCTTAAGAAAGGTATATCGACACCAAAAAATAGTGGTAAAGTACCGGTAAGGAGGGGACTTAGCATACTTGGCAGTTTGGGTATAGTGATAATCTGGGAATAGTGATCAAGATCCCTGCCACGGTGGATATGCTTAATTGCAGACTTGACTGTATTCAATTAGATTTCGTTATACCCTACCTTTCCATTCACAACGTCGGCCCAATTTCCAGATTATGTCCATTGTTGGTTCGGCTGGCCTTCTCGTCTATGCTTCGTCTATGCACCTGGGGAACCATCGAATCAGACGGATATGCTGAAATCTTTCGATGTTTCCGTGTCTCAGCCGTGCCCCGTCGCATTTCCCATTTCCATACCTACCTTCTGCTTCCTCGATACAACACTCTCCCGACACAACGACACGACATCGCCAATCCCATTCGAGAACACGGTGAAACCGTAATGTCGGTCGCTGTTCCCTACTATGGAAGCTGGATGCTGTCGCTATCATGGTCGACAACGAGACTCCGTAACTCCGGCCCCCAGGTTGACGAGTCCAGCCATTCAGATGGCCTCAAACTCAACCCGCAATCGAGGTACCCGCCGTCCCGCCGATAACACTTGACATTCCCCCTTCGGGCTCCACACGCCGTCACGCTTTTTGCCCAGTCGTAGGTCCTTGCCTCTCCAGAGTCACATCCTCCGACACAGGCAAGACACTGGCCTCTAACCAAGTCTACCAAGGACTGGACCGGGGTACTCCAGTCAGTGGGAAAATGTTATACAACTGAGTCAACACCCCCAGAATCTCCCCTCCACGTCCCAACCTCCGATCCCCATTATCTTTTTTTTGCTGATCTCATACCTTCTCGCCAATTTAGACTCGTGCACTAGAAGCACTCCAGCCCGTTCCTCGATTCCACTTTCTCCTGCACAATCTCTGCGCCGGCCGAAACCTTAAAGACGCAGTTGGTATTTAGACAGTTGAAAGGGTCCAACAACTCCCGTCGTCGCTGTCGTCACTACCTACCTCTACAACTCCAGACGAAAAAGCAAGCTTAGGTTTCCCTCTCGTCCGATCTTCGGCTCCATATTTTCCCCCAACCGAACACGAGACGAGAGAAAGCCCACGACCGTCGACGACACCCTTCCAACTGCTCGGTCCTGCGATTTGAGACATATATACCTACACAACACATAGCCAACCATGGCGGCACGAGAAAGTACGCCGCCGGCTCCCCCGAGTTCCGGCTCCTCCGCTGCCGGATCACCGCCCGGAAGCGCCACCAAGAAGGAGTTTGTCAAGGAACAGTCCGCCGCCGATGACGATGCCCCGTCCTTTGCCGAGCAGAACGCCGGCCCCGAGCTGAAGCGCAAGCTCAAGTCCCGCCATCTGCAAATGATTGCTATTGGTATGTAAACATAGGACCCAAAGAAGCACCAGACAAAAAGCTAACTGGCAGCACACAGGTGGTACTATTGGTACTGGTCTCTTCATCGGTTCCGGCAGTGCCCTCGCCAAGTCGGGCCCCGGTGGCGTCCTCATCGCCTACTGCTTCATCGCCTCCATCGTCTACAGCATCATGATGTCCCTCGGTGAAATGGCCACCTACATCCCCGTCGCCGGTGGTTTCACTACCTACGCCGCTCGCTTCGTTGACGGCTCTCTCGGTTTCTCCATGTCTTGGATCTACTGGTTCTCTTGGGCCATCACTTTTGCGCTCGAGCTGGTCGCTACTGGTCTGATCATCCAATACTGGAACGATTCGCTGTCCATCGGTATCTTTATCGCCATCTTCTGGGTCGTCATCTTCATCATCAACATGTTCCCCGTTTCCTGGTACGGCGAGGCCGAGTTCTGGCTGTCCTCCATCAAGGTCATCACCGTCATCGGCTTCCTCATCTTTGGCATCTGCATCAACGCTGGCGCCGGCCAGGAGGGCTACATTGGCTTCAAGTACTGGCACAACCCCGGTGCTTTTGCTCCCTACATTGTCGACCCTAGCCGCCCTGTCGCCAAGTGGGTTGGTTTCTGGTCCGTCATGATCCAGGCCGGTTTCTCCTTCCAGGGAACCGAGCTTGTTGGTATTGCTGCTGGTGAGACCGAGGACCCGCGCCGCAACGTCCCCCGTGCGATTCGCATGACCTTTTACCGCATCTTCCTCTTCTTCATCATGACCGTCTTTTTCATCGGCATCTTGATCCCTTACGACAACGAGGACTTGACCAAGGGCGGCTACACCGCGGCTGCCTCCCCCTTCGTCATTGCTGCTCAGCTTGCCGGTGTCAAGGTCTTGCCCGACATCATCAACGCCGTTTTGTTGACTGTCGTGCTGTCTGCCGCCAACTCCAACGTCTACTCGGGCTCTCGTGTCCTCGTTTCCCTTGCCAACGACGGCATGGCCCCCAAGTGGTTCAAGATCACCACCAAGTCCGGTGTCCCCTGGGTTGCCGTCATTGCCACCTCGGTTATTGGTTTCCTCGGTTTCCTCAACCTCTCCGAGGACGGTGGCAAGGCCTTCGACTGGCTTCTCAACATTTCGGGTGTCGCTGGTTTCATCGCCTGGTCCGGTATTCTCATTGCTCACATCCGCTTCATGAAGGGTCTCGAGGCGCACAACATTCCCCGCGCCAAGCTCCCCTACCGCGCCTCGTTCGCCCCTTACTACGCCTACTACGCCCTCTTCTTCTGCATTCTCATCACCCTTACTCAGGGCTTCACCGCTTTCATGCCCTGGAGCACCGAGGAGTTCTTTGTCGCCTACATCTCGCTCATCCTTTTTGCCGTCTTGTACTTTGGCCACAAGCTGTTTACTATCGTTACTAAGGGCTTTGCGGCCTCCAAGCCTGTGGCCGCCAAGGAGATGGATGTCACTACTGGGTCTTTGGATCTGGACGCCGAGATTCCCGACGAGGTGGTGGAGCCGACGAGTATCTGGAAGAAGATTGGAACGGGTATCATGGGTTAAGGGGAAGCATCAGGAAGGGCCGAAGGGGAGATATGTGATGATGTGATGTGGTATAATGGGAAGGATTGATGTACGTTACGGAATCACGAGACGATGGACGACGCTGAGATGGAGTGGGATCGGATCGGATATGATGATGGGAAATCAAAAAGGGAATGAATGGAACGGGTTGGGAATATGGAGGGCACATGAGGCTGGAAGGCATATGCATGCACTATGTCTTGTAATTTCTTTTTTTGCACCAGCGATTTTCACTTTGTTTTTCGGTCTTGGATTTTTGTATACCTTGTAGCTAATTTTACACACACCAAAAAGAAGGCGGCGGTGTTATATACATGTAGAAATGATACCCCCGGGGCAGCTCGAAGCTCGAGGCTGTTATAGATAAAAAGATCATTTATTGCATGTTTCGGAGGCTCTTGATGTTACTTTCTTTTCGGGCTCTTGACGTGACTTATTCTCATAAGTGATTCTCTATCTCTTATAGGCATGTGATACCTATAGCATGGTTCCCTCCTGACTTGAAACACCACCCTTGAAAATCGACCCACGACCCAAGTCTAGATTTACTAAGTGAAGCCAGGGGCAGCCATCTAGATTTACTGCACCTTCCTCCTTTGAGTCCTCTCCTTCTCCTCCCTCTCCCTCTCCTCCATAACCTCATCAGCAAGCTTGATCCTACCCAAAATCCTCCTGGCCATGTCAATAGCCATGATGCTCGCTTTTTGTACACGACCCGTTAGCACCCTCTAGTTCCAACCCACTAACAATAAACGAAGGACGAGGTGGGGGGGGGGCAGGGGTTGGGGTAGATAGATAGATAGATAGATAGATAGATAGATAGATGGAGGGAGGGAGGGAGAAAAGAAAAGGGGGAACTTACGAACCAAAACCCACGGCCCAAGATATTGCACCACCATCTTCCTTTTAATTTCGGGGCTGTATACGGCAGGGTCCCAGTAGAAGACGTCGTGGATGCAGATTAGGGTGGTGAAGGCCGTTTCGAGGGCGTAGAGGAGGTAGAGGAGTTCTTGGGGGCCTGTTGTTCCTCTTATCCTTTGCTTGGTGGCGTGTTGGGCGTTGGCGTTGCCGGTGCCGTTTTTGGGGATGGGCGTGGTTCCGTTTTTGGCTCCGGTGGTGGTGATGGTTTTTTCGGTGGTGGTTCCGTTTTCGTCGGTGATGGTGAAGGTGGTGGTGAGGGTTCCGGTTCCGGTGATGGTGGTGGTGGTGGTGGTGGTCATGGTTCCGTAGTCGGTGGTGGTGGTGGTTTCGGTTCCGTTTTCGGTGGTGGTGGTGGTGATGGTTTCGGTTCCGTTTTCGGTGGTGGTGATGGTTTCGTTTCCCGTTCCGGTTTCATTTTCGGTCGTGGTGATAGTTCCGGTTCCGCTTTCCGTTTCGGTTCCATTTCCGCTTTCCGTTCCGGTTCCATTCCCACTTCCTATTCCATTTCCGTTTCCAATCACCGTCTCACCCCTTGCCAAAGCCAGTCTGTAGAATCCATACAAAACAACGGGAAGCGAGAAGAAGAATTCAAAGTACATAAAAAGTCCGATCCAGGAATCGTGAGAGCCGGGGATGGATGAGGAAAAGGACCATTGGGAAATGGGGTCGTTGGTTTCGAGTAGGTATTGCTGGCGGAGGAGGTGGAAGGGGTGGAGGGGGGAGGAGGGTTGGAGGTAGAGGTGGGAGGGGTAGTGGGGGAGGGCGTCGATTACTGTTTGAGGTGTTAGTTACCTTTGGGAATGGATGGTTATGGGGTGGGATGGGTGGGAGGGATTTGGGGGGGAGGGAAGGAGAAAAGTGGGAGGATGGAGCGAGCGAGGGTAGGAGGGGAGGGTAGGAGGATTGGAGGGGAGGAGGGGAGGACAGGGGGAGGGAGGACTGGAGATAGACACGGGGATGGAGAAGGGGAGGGAAATAGGGATGGAAATAGGGATGGAAAAGAGGAGGGAACTAGAAAAGAGGAGGGAACTGGAAAAGAGGAGGGAAAAAGTGGGTGGAAGATGGGGAAGAAATAAGGTAGGTGGAAGGACATAAAAAGGAGGAGGAGGATGAGGATAGGAAGAGGGGAGGATAAATGAGAGGACTGGAGGAGGGGAGAGGAAGAGGGCAAGAGGGGAAGAGATAGATAGAAGGACGTGAAGATGAAGATTGAGGAGGGACTGGAGATAAACATGGGGAATGGTTAGAGAGGAAGTTTCAAGGAGGAAACGTACAAAGGATGACGGGAATTGAAAGGCCGAACCACGCCGCCCAGAGGTAGTTGAGGCGGGAGGTGTTGTAGATTGCCATTGTCGACGACTATCAGGACCAGAAGTCCTCAGTGCGTTGATGAAAGGATGGTGGTTGTGAAGAAACAGAATGAAAAAGAGTGATGTGCGTTAGGAAGACGAGATGTTGTTGACTGGACCCCAGATTTCCCCAAATTGAAGGCTGACAGTGACGCCCAATCGGTTGGCGTCAACGGGTGAGCTACCCCTGACCCCTGCAGCCTATAGCAGAGCATGCACACCGAGGTGAGGGCGCCGCGCGTAAGACTTCACGAAGTCAAACCAATATGATGAGGAATCAAGAAACATTACATTATCATATCCATCTACACATCATCAATCCGCCCTCTTATTCCCCGGCTGATACCCCCACCCATTCCCCACGCCCATACCCATTCCATACCCCAACGGCGTCGCCCCTCCCAAACTCCTCCCCTTTAGTCTCTTCGGCAACACACTCCCAAAGAACCAAACACTACTCACACACACACCGGCCCCAAACGACACCAGCGCATAAAACACCGTACTAGCATAAATATGCCCCCCCATGCCCTGCCACTCCACCTTCCCCTCCACCCTCGGCAGTTCCGGCGTCGGGAACCACCTCACCGAAAACTGCAGCGGCAGCGGATCCCCAATCACCAACCTCCTCGTCCTCGTCGATGACCCAGCCATGTGCGTCAACGGACTAGTCGAGTACGCCGTCGCGCTATCCAACACGCCCGAGTCCCTTTTATGTACGTGCTGTTTCGGCGTCGAGTGCAGCAACACGTTCATGTGCGTCGAGATGTGCATGTGGCTGAGCTGCAGGGTGCCCGCCAAAGCAAAGACCAAGGGGACGTATTCGGTGACGTGCGGTTTCTCGCCGACGATCTCGACGTGCGGTGGTGGACGCGCGGGGAGGCGGCAGGCGAGGGGGGCGTCGGAGTGGATGTAGAATTCGAGGAGGTGGAAGAAGGGGTCGTCGATCATGGGGATGGTGCAGTTTTGCTCGGTCTCGATGCCGTAGTTGAATTCGAGCGGGGCGTTGGTTTCCTGGCAGAGGGGGAAGGGGATCCATTGGATTTCGTGGGAGGGGGTTTCGATGTGTTCGCCGGTTTCTCTGGGAGAGAAGAGGGTGGTTAGTATGGCCTCTGGTAAGGAAGGATGGAGATGGGAGAGAGGAAAGGGGTAACCTACGAGCTGCGGTTCATGCATTCTACGCGAATGGGAGCGCCATAGTGGTAGGATGGTAGCTCATGAGGAACAATGTCAGCTGCGGCGACGCTGGTTGCTACAGAGGTGGTGATGGCGACAAGTGGGAGAAGCCATCGAGGTTGTTGACTGCGGCGCGACGATGACCGCGAACTAGAGGTCGAGATGCGCATTGTTGACAAGGAGTATTACAGTTATACACTAGGAAGGGATCATATTGTAAATGGCAGAGAAGAAAAGCCGGTTGTGGGCGACCCTGCGCGCTCCGGTCTGTCCGTGTCGAGTCGGAAGTGGAATTGGTGATGATGGCGGTTTGGATGTTTTCGGTGTTGCAGTCAGTCACTGCAGCGGCTAGGAGTTGGACTTGGACCTTCAAGGTGCCATGCGACGCTTGGCGCACTGCCAATTGGATTTGGAACGAACTCCTGGCATAAGCATATATGAAGACATCTGCGCTGCACGGGCATACATGGTAAACGCTTAGACATGTCATGCATTAGGTATTCCCGATAAGGCTGATAGCTCAGGGCAGACTGCGGTAAGATAAGAAAAAGTGTCCGAGGCACAGCGGCATCCAGTCTCGTTCCTGCCCCTGGCGTGCCTTGCGTGCCTGCCGTGGCACCACCAGTTCCAGTTCGTTTGATGTTCCACTTCCCTTTTCATGCTTCCATTGCTTTTCTTCTTTTGTCCGGGAATTTGAGGTTGTTCGTTCAACAACGCCGCGTCCGTTTGGCCCGTCGGCATCGGCGAACTTGTCAGCTTCCCGCTATCGACGCCACGTTGTGTTGACTGCCAATCGCTTGATGACCACACCCCAATTACCACCAAGTCAGGAGATGAGTTGCTGTCCATGACACTCACTGTCCATGATGTCGTCTTTCAGGTCACCACATTCTCTCCTTGTTTAATGCTCGTTATTCCACTTGTCGGAATCATCCCGGCGGTGTTAGCTCCGCCCACTGCTGGGGTCACTGGAGCACTGCACTGGGGGAAGCATGTGAAAAGCTGAAACTGTGCCAAATCTCCTTCGGGGCGCGAGCTGGAAGCGGCACAAATGCACAATGGACCCCCCGGCGAACCCTGTTGGTCTTCAAGAATCGGGTTGATGCCGACGGATCATGATGGCCAGTGGACCAGTGGACCAAGAATGGGGGCCGCCGGGGGGTCTTGATGCCATCGCGGGCTTGCTCGGAGCCATGGCCGGATCCACTCTTGCTAGGAAAAGAGCCTCTATCTGTTAGTGCCACCTCAATATTTGAGAGGGCACAATAACACCTCGGGACCTCTCCGCAAACACTTGGTGATGCCGAGATCTACGCACCAAGAAATTACCTACACCTTACCGCCCACACCCACCGGGTCACTGACCCAATGGGTATATACCACAGGGCTGTCAGCTACAAGTGTATCCTCAGTCTTCTCTCGTCAGCTTACTCTCAGCTCATCATCACTGATTTGTTGTCTGGTTTGTTGTCGTTGTGGGAATCGAGAGTGGTTTATTTCATATAATATCTTGAACGTCTTCATCCTTTTGTCACTTTGTGTTTCTGTGTCACCACCATCCTCACCCCGACATGTCCACATTCTCACCATAATCCACCAATCCCAAAGCTTCATTGATAGCTACACAAACAGCCACCACCACAATGGCCGAACCGAGTGCCCCGGCACCCCGGGACGCCGCATCACATCCTCAAAATGAGATCCTTTCGAATACCACAGCATCAACTTCCGACATCGACGTCCAGAGTGCCGCCACAGCTCACGAACAAACCGGCCTCCACTCCTTCGTCGACGGCGTGGCTGACACCGAGGAGCTCCAAAAGATAGCAACTACCCTTTCCCGTCATCGATCAGTCACCCACCCCCACGCACAAAATGATAACTTGGACCCTGCCCTCGATCCCGAAAGCGACCGTTTCGACTTGGCCAAGTGGGTGGAGGACTTCATCACCCATCTTCAACCAGAGGACCACGCCAAGGATGCCCACCCCAGCGTATCCTTTAGCAATCTCAGCGTCTTCGGTACCGGCTCCGAGCTCCAGTTGCAAGCCTCCGTCAGCGATGTCTTCACCTCCCTCTTCCGTCCTGGCGAGGTCTTCTCTTTCGGCAAGGCCAAGCCCAAGCAGATTCTTCACAACTTCAACGGCCTCCTCAAGAGTGGTGAACTTTTGGTTGTCCTTGGCCGTCCTGGCTCCGGATGCAGTACTTTTCTGAAGAGCATCTGTGGTGAACTCCACGGTCTTCATGTCGACGAAAAGTCTGCCGTCCACTACAATGGCATCCCTCAGCATCAGATGGTCAAGGAGTTCAAGGGTGAGGTCGTCTACAACCAGGAGGTAGACAAGCACTTCCCCCATCTCACCGTCGGCCAAACCCTCGAGTTCGCAGCAACCGTCCGTACCCCTGCCACTCGTATCGAGAACATGTCCAGGGCCGAGTACTGTCGCTACATGGCCAAGGTTGTCATGGCCATCTTTGGTCTCAGTCACACCTACCACACCAAGGTCGGCGATGACTTCATCCGTGGTGTCTCTGGTGGTGAACGCAAACGTGTCAGTATCGCCGAAATGTTCCTCGCCGGAAGTCCCATCTGCGCCTGGGACAACAGCACCCGCGGTCTCGACTCGTCCAGCGCTCTCAAGTTCGTCCAGGCCCTGCGCATGTCCTCCAACATGGGTAACCACGCCCACGCTGTCGCCATCTACCAAGCCAGTCAGGCCATCTACGACGAGTTCGACAAGGCTACCGTGTTGTACGAGGGTCGGCAAATCTACTTTGGTCCGGCATCCATGGCCAAGTCCTTCTTTGAGCGCCAGGGCTGGTACTGTCCACCTCGTCAGACCACCGGCGACTTCTTGACTGCCGTCACCAACCCCAACGAAAGACAGCCCCGTGAAGGCATGGAGAACAAGGTACCCCGTACCGCTGAAGACTTTGAGCGGTACTGGCAACAGTCTCCCGAGTACAAGGCTTTGCAGGAGGAGATTGAGCATTACGAGCAACAGTTCCGTGGCGAGCGCAAGACCGAGGCCATTGCCCAGCTGCGTGAGCAAAAGGAACGTCGTCAGGCCAAGCATGTCAGGCCCAAGTCGCCTTATACCATCTCGTAAGATTCCTCGGACAAGATTCTTTAGTTCAGCATCCGCTAACCTCATCTGCAGTGTTGCCATGCAAATCAAAGCATGCACCGTCCGCGCCTACCAACGAATCTGGGGCGACCGAACCGCCACCTTCACAATGATGTTTGCCAACCTCGTCCTCGCTCTGATTATCGGATCCATCTTTTACGGAAACCCCGACGCTACCGCCGGCTTTGCAGGAAAGGGATCAGTCCTCTTCATGGCCATCTTGCTCAATGCCTTGACTGCCATCACCGAGATCAACTCCTTATACGCCCAACGTCCCATGGTGGAAAAGCATGCTTCCTTCGCCTTCTATCATCCTGCCTGCGAGGCTGCTGCCGGAATCGTTGCCGACATCCCCATCAAGTTTGCGACTGCCACCATCTTCAATATCCTGGTCTACTTCCTCGCTGGTCTTCGACGCGAACCGGGGCAATTCTTCCTGTACTTTATCGTCTCTTACCTATCCACCTTCATCATGAGCGCCTTCTTCCGTACCATCGCCGCCAGCACCAAGACCGTCTCGCAAGCCCTCGCCCTGGCCGGTGTTTTGGTCCTCGCTCTGATCATCTACACAGGTTACATTGTCCCAGTACCCGAGATGAAACCCTGGTTCGGCTGGATCCGATGGCTCAACCCCATCTTCTACGGCTTCGAGATTTTGATCGCCAACGAGTTTCACGGAAGGGAGTTCACCTGCTCCAGCATCGTCCCGCCCTACCCGAACCTGGTCGGCGATTCCTGGATCTGTGCTAGTACCGGTGCAGTCGCAGGCCGGGCCACTGTCTCCGGCGACGCCTACATGAAGGTTACCTACGGATACAGCTACTCCCACGTCTGGCGCAACTTTGGCATTCTCTGGGCTTTCCTGGTCGGCTTCATGGCGATTTACTTTTTGGCCACCGAGCTCAACTCGTCCAACACCAGCACCGCCGAGGCTTTGGTCTTCCGGAGAGGCCACGTTCCTCCCCGCTTGCAGCAAAAGGCCAAGGACGCCGAAAAGTCAGGCGATGCTAGCCTCAAGGGTCAGCTGGAACAGGAGGCGCCGCTGGATCCCAAGAGCTTGGTGGATCCGCAGACTGACGTCTTTACCTGGAAGGATGTGGTATATGATATTGACTACCAGGGCGGCCAGAGACGGTTGCTGGATCACGTTAATGGATGGGTTAAGCCGGGTACTTTGACGGCGCTTATGGGTGCTAGTGGTGCGGGAAAGACGACGCTTTTGAATGTTTTGGCGCAGCGGACGACGATGGGCGTGGTGACGGGTGATATGTTGGTTAACGGCACGCCGTTTGGTGCGGATTTTCAGAGACAGACGGGTTATGTGCAGCAGCAGGGTAGGTCCCCCTTTCGTCCTGGGTTTTTGATGGTATACTGACATCGACACAGACCTCCACCTCGAGACCGCAACGGTCAGGGAAAGTCTTCGCTTCAGCGCCATGCTCCGCCGTCCCAAGACCGTCAGCAAGCAGGAAAAATACGACTACGTGGAAAAGGTCATCAAGATGCTGGGCATGGAAGACTATGCTGACGCCGTCGTCGGTGTTCCTGGCGAGGGTCTCAACATTGAACAACGCAAGTTGCTCACCATTGGCGTCGAGCTCGTAGCCAAGCCCAAGCTCCTTCTCTTCCTCGATGAGCCCACCTCTGGTTTGGATTCCCAGTCTGCCTGGACAATCTGCGTCTTCCTTCGCAAGCTTGCCAACGCTGGCCAGGCCATTCTTTGCACCATTCACCAACCGAACGCTATCCTCTTCCAGCAATTCGACCGTCTCCTGTTCCTTGCTCCCGGTGGCAAGACCGTTTACTTTGGCCAGATTGGAGAGAACTCCAAGACCCTCCTCGAGTATTTCGAATCCAACGGCGCCCGCCCTTGCGGTGACCAAGAAAACCCTGCCGAGTACATGCTCGAAATCGTGGCCGATGGTACCAACGACAAGGGCGAAGAATGGCCATCAGTCTGGAAATCCAGCTCCGAATACCAAAACGTCCTAAAGGAACTCGACACCATCCACTCCACCACCGCCGGCCAACCCCCCGCCCAAACCCAAGACCCCAATTACATCGCCTCCGAATTCGCCATGCCCCTCCCCTCCCAACTCTGGATCGTAACCAAACGCATCTTCCAACAATACTGGCGCATGCCGTCCTACATCATCGCCAAACTTTTATTGGGTATCATGTCCGGCCTCTTCGTCGGCTTCACCTTTTACAAACCCCACTCCACCCTCGCCGGCATGCGCAACGTCATTTTTTCCGTCTTCATGATAACCACCCTCTTCACCACCCTCGTGCAACAAATCCAGCCCTTATTCATCGTCCAACGCTCCCTGTACGAAGTCCGCGAGCGCCCCTCCAAAACCTATTCCTGGAAAGCTTTTCTGTTCGCCAACATCACCGTTGAATTACCCTACCAAATCCTTACCGGGGTTTTAACCTACGCCTGCTTTTATTACCCCGTCGTCGGCGCCGGCCAGGCTTCGGATCGCCAGGGTTTGGTGCTGTTGTTCATGATCCAGCTGTTTGTTTACTCGTCTGCTTTTGCGCACATGACTATTGCTGTCCTGCCCGACGCGCAGGCTGCTTCGGGGGTGGTGATTCTGTTGACGATGATGTCCACCATCTTCTCCGGCGTCCTCCAGACGCGCATCGCCCTACCAGGGTTTTGGACTTTCATGTACCGTGTCAGCCCGTTTACATACTGGATAGGCGGTATCGTCTCCACCATGCTACACAATCGCAGCGTTACCTGTTCCCCGGAGGAGACGATGACGTTCGATCCACCCCAGGGAATGTCGTGTGGGGGGTACCTAGCACCGATGTTCCAAATGGGTGCCCAAGGAGTACTACAAAACCCCGCCTCCACCGAGGGGTGTAGGTACTGTGCGTTTGAGGTGGCGGATCAGTACCTGGTGGGCGTGGATATTTTTTGGGGGGAGAGGTGGAGGAATTGGGGACTTGTGTGGGCGTATGTGGTTTTTGATGTGCTGGTTGCGGTGGGGTTGTATTGGTTTTTTAGGGTTAGGGGGGTTGGGAGGAAGTAGACGTTAGTAAGGGGAGAGAGGGAAGGGGGAGAGGGGAAGGGGGGTGGAGGTTGGAGGAGAAGGGACGGGAGATGTAGGAGGAGAAGAGTGGAAGTTGAGGTTTAGTATGGGAAGAGCATGTTGCTGTTGAGAAATGTAGTAATGGTAATGGTAATGTCTGCTAGGATGTATAGACGATAGATGATAGATGGGGAGGGTACTATAGAATGTAAGATACCTTGATCTGGACCTTCAATCTTGTGCCTTTTTCCGATCGATGGTGAAGTCTTGGACCTTAAGGAAAGCGACAGAAGAGCTGATGAATTCCTAGAAGCCAACGAAAAGAGCAAACTCGGATAGGGCAGCCTGAATACCTTACGCAAAAGAGGTGAAAGTGAATGGCAAGGCCAGAGAACGGGCCTTAACATCAAGAATTCCATCTCGGACGGGAGTCTTTCCCGGCTGACTGACTAACTGACCGAGTGGCTTGATGCGGCACTGACTTGTGTCCGATGGACGGGACCAATGATCGGCCCCTCTGTTCGGTCACTCACGGCAACAAAGCCGATTCGATCCTTCTGCTTCGGGACGGTAGCACCAGACCCGCTGCACTTTCCCCTCCGTAATCGGCTCTCCGCATTCTTGCTTACCTATTCTTTAATATCATCCCCGCGATGTTGTCTCCGGATGACTCCTCATAAGCTGAGCAACATTCAGCCTGCAAGCAGAACCTACCTCTAACCCTCGACCCTAGAGGTACCTACCTACCAAAGTGCACCCACTAACGCAATCAAGACCCGCCACCCATCAACAACAACCCACCCATACCAGGCACCTCAATCATCACTACTAGAGGTAGTGTAGAGATCAAAATGGGCAAATTCTACACTCACCTTCCCCCCCATCTTGTTTCATGGATCCTCTCCCAACCCATCTTCTTCGTCTCTACCGCGCCCCTCTCCGCAAAGGGGCATATTAACGTTTCTCCCAAGGGGACTTTTCCCAACATCAACTCGTTCGGCTATATCTCCACCTCCCAGTCCCAGTCCCAGTCGTCCGATAAGCGGAAGCCCGTTGCTCAATTCTGGTACCTAGACCTCTCCGGCTCCGGCTCGGAAACCATTTCCCACCTCTACGAACCCTCCAATGCCCGTATTACAATCATGTTCTGTGAGTTTGCGCCCGATTCCGCGCCGCGCATAGTGAGGCTTTTTGGCCATGGACGGGTTCTGGAATGTGGAACGGATAACTTCAAAAAGTGGACGAAGAAAGAGGGGGTGGAGGTGATTCCGGGTGCTAGATCGGTGGTGGTGGTGGAGGTGGAGTTGGTGGGGGATAGTTGTGGGTTCGCTGTGCCGGTTATGGAGTTTAGGGAGAGGAGGGAAGTGTTGTGTGAGTTGTGGAGGAAGAAGGTGAAGGTTAAGGGGGAGAGGGTTGAGGGGGGAAAAGGGGAGGAGACGATGGAGAGGTAGGTTGCCGCCCAAAAATGGGAGGGAAATGATGCTGACCAAGGACACAGATACTGGGCGTATAAGAATGCTTGGAGCTTAGATGGGTTACCGGGTATGGAAGTGGCGAGGAGGATAGGGGAGAAGGAGGGAATTAAGCCGATTGAAAAGATGGTTGGGCCTATGGCTAATGATTTGCCGTGTGCGAGGAGGAAGAGGTATGGCGAGTCGAGCATTTGGACGGTAATATTGCAGGTGCTCTTAACGGCCATCGTGGTTCTAGTAGGCGAGAGACTCTTGGGGTTTGCATAACGGTCATACAATCCTATTTTCCACTCTTCCAAATTCTAACCATTTCCCCAACCCCAAGCCCAATCACCAAGGAACCCTCCCCCCCTCCCACCCAAAAAACCCCCCATTATCCTCCCTCTCCAACCCATGTAAAACCTTCAACTGCCCCCTCACACTCTCCTCCGGACTCAGTACCGCCCCTTGCCCACCCATATCCGTCCTCACCCACCCCGGATCCATCACCACCACCACCGCCCCCTTCAACCCCCCCTCCCTCCTCAAATCCCCCGCCAGATGCAAACTCAACATATTCAACGCCGCTTTACTAATCGAGTAACCCGCGCACTGCCTCCCCCCCTCCCCTTCCACCGTCCTCTGTAGTGATCCCAAGCCAGAAGACATATTTTGCACTCGCACATTCTCGCTCAGCAACTCCTGCTGCAACAAAAACTCGACGAGCTTGGCGGGGCCGAGGACGTTGGTTTTGATACTTGTTAACAAATCGTCGGGGGCGAGTTGGAGGGAGGAGTTTTGGGGGGAGAGGTTGATGGCTGCGTTGTTGATTATGTAGTCGATTTTCTTTCCGTCGGACTCGAAGGAAAGGGAGGAAAGAGAGGAAGGAGAGGAAAGAGAGGAAAGAAGGGAGCGAGCGGATTTGGCGAAGTCGCGGATGGAGGAGAGGGAGGAGGTGTCGCATTCGAGGATGTGTACGTGGGAGTTGGAGGAGGAGGAGGAGGCGAGAGACTTCAAAGCGGAGTGGTCTTTGGATGTGGAGCGGACGAGAGCGAGGATGGTGTTGTCGGGGGACTGAGAGAGTTGGCGGATGAATTCGAGGCCGATGCCGCGGTTGGCGCCGGTGATGACGTAGGTGGGCATCTTTGGTGTTTTGTGTTGGGGCGATGGTGATGGTGGAAGACTTTGGGTGGTTGTAGTTGACAGAAAACGTCAAGGGTGAAAGAACAGATGAACCCAGAGAGGACAGCCCTTCTTGTAGATGTATCCCGCTGCCCCGTACTCCTCCCGTTGTCCCGGAAAAAGCGAGGACCGCCACAACCGGAGACCGGCAAGATGGGCCGGATCTACACAGTGACGGAGGGGTAGAGCTACGTGGAGAACATCCGAGGGCCCACCCGGCAGATCACTAGTGCAAGTGTCGTGTACTTCTTGCTTTGCATGACGCCATGTTCGTATCCCAGATATAGTCTAAGGTTTTCTAATGATAATAACGGGCTGGTTGAAGTTTGAGTAGAGAAATCCAATGTGTTTGATTTCTAGGTAGGTTATGTTCGACTTGTTGTTGTATGTACAGAGAAAAGGTGATTAAAGAGTGTACTTGTTCCTCCCCACGCGCCTCCATGCAGTTGTGTTGTTTCCAGGTTGTTTCCAGTGCCCGTGTCCCTCTCGCCATCGCCGAACTCCTTCCCATCTACTATCCTCTTCCTCTTCCTCTCCTCTCTTCATCTCTTTCCCACTCCCGCTTCCACTCTCTCGCCCGGTCCCAACTCCCTCTCCCAATCCCCTATGTGATCCTCCTTTCACCTTGCTCCTCTGCCCCTCCACAACCCTTCTGGACATCCCCCCAGGCACTGCAAATGGTTCTTCTTCTCAACCCCCTAGAGGTAACTCCAATCTACCACCTTACTTATCAGCCCCTGCCCTCTTCCCTCTAACATTCTCCTTATAGGTAATGGATAATAGGACTCACCAACCCTCTCAGAGCTTAAAACTTCCAAGGACAAGTAACCCTATACCCCCTCACCCCCCCCTCAGGACTCCAGCAACCCCCCGCGCCACTAACAATCCCGCTATCAGAGCAGTTATACGTGCTATACACAGTCAACTGGCACCGGGGATCCATAAACTCCATGTCGAGGCTCTGGTAGACGGCGCCGGCGTAAAAGTTGCGGCAGTGGTTGCTCTCGGTTCCCGCGGGGAACTCGACGGCGGGGAACTTGATGTGGTCGATGGGGCATTGGCGGTCGAGGGCGAAGGTGACTTTGCCCATGACTTCGGTGTACTTGAGGCTGTTGTCGGTGGGGGCGGCGGAGACGGACACCGGAGAGAGGGCGGCGGCGAGGAGGAGGGGGAGGGTGGTGAGGAGGTGCATTTTTGGCTGTTGGTTGGTTTGGTTGGTAAAGGAGTGTGGTGAAGTTGGTTTTGCTTTTGATTGGGTTGTTGTTGTTGTTTGTTGTTTGTTGTGATGATGAGAAGAAGGATGGACAGAGAGGAGGATGGGGATGGAAGGTTCTTATAGATCTTTGTGATCATCGAGATTGGCATGATTCTCGATCTGTCCAGTCTTCTCCAGGTCTCAACACCCCTTTCTCCTAAACCACCCATTCACATCTCGTATCGTGGCGGGCCATTCCGCTTACACTGTCGATCAACGTTGAGGCTCAAAGTAGGTGTCACTATTTTTGCGTATGGGGGAGCATTGGAAATGTTTGGGAGGATCTGGTGATATGGCGTGTGGGGTTGAAGCTTGTTTCGCTTGGCTGGTGATTGACATGAGCTAGAATCGCTACAAGGTCAAGCGAACAACAAGCTCCAATGCACTGACCATCTGTCGCCATCATGGATATGGCATTCTCGGAGTATCTCGTGGTTGGTGTAATTACCTCCTTTGCACACCGCGTTCACCGCTAGCTAAGACGGTAAAGGTGGTGAAAGGAGAGCAAAAGGGAAGCGAAAGGCGAGTGAAAGGGGCATGTCAACAAACGCCAAGACAACAAGCACTGATGCAAATTGGCAATCCGGTAGGAAAAGAGATCGGCAAACAGGAATGACATAATAACAACAGAAGTCTTTTAACGAGAACGCTAACAGCAACAAAAGAAAATGACAAGAATGTCTGGTATCTCAAAACTAAAGTCAATAAATCTTGGTGATGGAAAACCGCGGTCGCTGACTCTCCGACCCTCGTTTGGGACTCAATGTGGCCGTCGTCTTAATTGTCGTCTTCCCCGGCGTCGTCTTGGTGGTGGTGTCAGGCGTTGCTGTCCCCGTACCAACTCCTGATGTCGTCGACGCATCGGAATCCTTCCTCCCCGTCACGCCACCTCTTAGGACATCCCCCAACCTGACAAACTCTTTCCCTTCTACCGCGTCCACCCACTGCTCGATCCTCTTCAAATAGAAGCCTTGTGCACACTTCGCTACAGCACCCAGAAAGTCAACCTTCAGGGCCGCCTCTTCAACATCGGCATCCCAGCCGTGGCCCATCAACTGGCTCATCCTGGCGCTGTACACCCTCCGCAACTGCGTCTGCTCGTATTCCAGCAGATGTATCCAGTACAGCTCCGTCTTGCCCTCATTATCCGGGACATCATCCATCCCACCACTCTGTTCTTCCTCTGAGACCTCTTCGTCGCTAAACACGTCTGCATATCTGTTTCTATGCGGCTCCTCTTCGCGCTCGACATCGCCTCGCAGGAATTCGGGCATCTGGGTGGACACCCATCGCGGCATGGTCGATACGCACTCCCAGTCTACCACACCCGTGATGCGTCCGTTTTCGTCAACGAGAAGGTTATCGAGAGATAAAGAGTCGCCGTGCCAAAGGACTGTGCGCTCTGACGGATGGACAAGCTGTGGAAAGATCTTGTGGAGGAGGCGAGTCAACTTGCGGGCGACACGAGTTACGCCCTCTGCATATTCCCTTTTTTCGCGGTCGGTATCGTCTGGTGGCTGAGCCAAGGCAGCGCTGTGCTCTTTTATGATGATGTTGAGGTACGACCGAAGCCAGTCGTGGCTGGATTGGAACGGTCCCCTCGACACGGGATAATGCCAGCGCTCGCCGGTAAAGAAGACTGGTGAGACCATGGGCCCCGGCTCGGGCATCATCAGATCCACAAAGTCACTCTCCCCCCTGGAAGTAGCTCCCAGAGTGCCAATTCCTCTGAATCCGGATTCTGTCATGTTTCCGCAGCGATACAACTGGGCCTGAAACTCGGCCATCCTTCCGACCAGCCTCTCCTTTTGGCGCATATTCATTTTCCTCCATCTGAGATGGGCAGGCTTGCCTTCCAACAACTCCATCAATATCCACTCGAACCCGATTTCATTATCACTTGTATCGTCGTATGCCACCACGACAGGGACGGGAATGTCTGTTTTGCGCCGAACCAGCTGGAGGGTAGCCACCTCGCCTCGGGTCTTGTTGTGTGGGTCGACGGGGAGAATGACGCGCATGAGGTAGCGACCGTGGACTGGGGAGTGTACATGGTAGAGCTTGTTGTAGGTGCCGGAGGAGTGGAAGGTGACGACGCATTGGGACGGGGAGGTGATTCCGAGGTGTCGGCGGACGACTTGGGCAATGGCATCGATGTCGGGCTGGCGGGCCCAGCGGGCCCAGCGGGGTTCGGTGTCGAGGCCGGTTGTCTCCCAGAACAGACCGGATCGACTTGTGTCTCGCATCGATGACGATGGTGTCGAGGTGGTGGTGGCGGCGGCAGTGGCTTCTCTGACTTCTGGCCTCGTGTTTCTCGCATTATTCGATGTTGTCGTCGACGTCGCACTGGAGGCATTGGAGACGACGGATGACTTTGCACTCCCTGTACGCAGGGTTATGAATTGGGGCTGGACCATTTGTGGTGGCATCCTGCCGAACTGATACCAGCCGTATCCGTAGTCGGCATCGGTGTATGTGGTGGTCGCGGTGCAGGTGTAGGTTCGGGCCTCACATCCTGAAGTGGTGTGGTGTTTTGTCGAGGAAGAGGGCAGAGCCAGGCGACGGACCTGGTAGCGCACTCGCCCAGCCATGGCAGGCGCGGGGTCACCGTCGTTATCTCGGAGCCTGAAAAATCACGGTCGGACGGGCGCTTTCGGGGGAGACAATGCAGCGAATGGCGATGGGTCACTGCAGATTCAGCGTGGGATTGGCGTGTAAGAGCTGGCGTCTGATTGGTGGACTGGCGTTACTCGGCAGGTTGGTCGTCGCCGTGGAAACTGAGATGCATGGAGAGTCGATGTCAACTGAGAACTGTCATGATGGTGGTGATGCCCTCAATTCCTCGTCTCCTTTTCGAGAAAAGAATGGTCTTCATATACCGTCAAGGCAGATCACCCTGACTCGAGAATCAAGAGGTTGGGGAAAATCCCGGGGCAGATCTTTGGGCACATGAGGCGTGGAGCATGTCCATCACTCTGGCGCTCTCTCCGTCACTGAATGGAGTCGTTGTCGATAGCTTCCTGCACGTCAATGACCTGCCAGCCTGCCACGTCGAGAGGAGTGAGCGATAAAAATGGTAGTCAGACCACTCAAGGGCTATAAAGGGAAGTATTGACGGCATCGCAATGGGATAGGGCGGAGGGTGTCCAATGGCAACATGGCCGGTCATGGTGGAATGATGGAATGTAAATAAGAAAAGTAAACAAAGGCTGTCGTTGGGGGATGGAATGCAGTGAGTCGAAGACAGCCATCCCATGTCTCTGTGTGGTGGAATCTAGGTTCGGCCCGCAACGGTTGGGATGGCGGTTGAGACATGCCATGATTGTCTCACCACTTCCAAAAGACATCGGGATAAAAAAGCTGGGCAGTCGTCAAATCTTCACGATGCGATAGAAAGAAAAGAGATGCTCATCTTGTCTTATCTCAGCGCTCAGACCTCGTTACGGGGCCTTACATTCTTGGCGGTAATTTAAACACGGCCCCATGAGGTCTGAGTTCACGATGTAGCCTCCTTACCCGTGCCACGCCCCCACTTTTTTGGGCACTCGAAACTCGCACCCCCTAAAGTGGGTGCTCACGGCCAATACGGCCAACCCACCACAACGGCCACATTCTAATAAAAAATGAAGTTATATTAATTAATTTAATTGGATTCTATAAGTTCGATAGCCCGGTTTAAGTACTTAAAAAGGCTTTAACGTACCTTCCTTCCGCTACTTTTTAGCTAATTTAACCGCTTCAAAACCCTATCTTTTAACCTTATTTTAGTATTATTAGTTCGCTTTATCGATTTTCTTATAGGTAATACGAAGGTTATTATTAATTCGTTTAAATATTATAGTTCAACTATTAAAAACCTTTAAAATATTACCGAATTATATTAATCGACCGCCGTATATTTTACGCCGACGTTTTACGGCTTTAACGTATTAAGTTCTATTTAAATCGCGTTTAATTTGTACCAATTCCGTTACGGTAATTTTATTACTTTTAACGAAGTTTAATACTATCTTTTTGAATAATAGAAATAGATTTCGATTTTCTATAGTATTATATAGTTGGTTGGCCGTTTTATTTATTTAGCGAAGGTTATTTAGTATTTAAAACGGCGTAGAGGAGGTCGAAGGTCCTAGTAGGGGGGATAGTATACATTACGTTATATAATTTTAAAGCAGTCCGAATATAATTTATTATTATTATATAGATTATTAGATATATATTAGAAAGGGTATTAAATAATTAGAGAGGGTATTTATTTGAAGGTTGAATAAATAAATACCTATTTTTTTAAATTTAGATTTAATTATTAATTATTTAAATGCGTTATTCCTTACCCCTTCTATAATATTTAGAAAATTTAATTTAATAATATTAATATAATTATTACGAATTAATATATTGAGTATTTAAAAGTAATAGTATTTAAAAAATTAAAAGATTATTATATCGAAAGGTTGAAATAAATAAGTAAGGTAGGGAGGTAAATTAAATATTATAATACTACGATTATTATAATATTAAAGAAATTCCTTTATATAATAGGAGTTATAACTATCGAATATAAGTAATTATTTCCTACCCTATTAGAGTTTCTTAGAATATTCGTCTTAGTACTTTAATTATTTAAAAGATAATTAATCGTTTAAATACTTTATTAATACCGTTATAATAATTATACGTAAATTTAATTTTAATATTTTATATTAATTTAATATATATAATTAACTAATAAAGATTATAAAAGTAAGGTAATACTCTCTAAATATTAAAATAACTTTAATATAAATAATTAACTTTTAATTCTTTAATATAGCGAAGTAGTGCGTACGTTTCCGTTTAGTAATAACGATTTAGTCTTTTCTTATATTAATATAGAAATTTATTTCGTTTATATTTTAAATATCCGACGGGAAGAAACCTTTTTATTAAATAATATCGTAAAGTTTTTCGAAGTATACCGCTATTTATTATAATAATTATTAGCGATTTTGCGTAGAAATAATATTAGGAAGGCGGATTTATTTTTATTATATTTTCGTTATCCTTCTTAATATTATTTATTTTTTTTTATTTAATTTTAAAATATTCGTAACGTTTAATAAATTAGGACGCTTAATTATAATTAACGCGGGGTAGGTTATTACCCGCGGCTTCGAATTCCTATTTGGAGAGTTTAAATTGAAATAGATAATTTATAGCGTTTTGGATATATTTTAACCGTATAGCGAAGTTAATTCTATCGAAACGGTTAATATAATTATATAAAGCCTTCTCTTTATTAGCCGTAAGTTTAGTATTATGTGCGGGGAGGCTTTTTTTAGGAGGGATACCTTAGATGCGGTTACGAAGGCGCTTGCGGGGCACTTCGAATATTTTATATAAAGTAGTTATTAGAACGTCGGGATTTTCTTCGTAAAAATCGAGCGTTCGTTGTAGACGTGCCTCCATCGTAATCTGATGATTGTTTTAATTGAAAACGACGTCGTGGTAGTATTATTAATAATATAGAAAAAAAGAGGTTATTAGGAAATTCGAAATTGTTACGATCTGGCCGTTGTGGTAGGTTGGCCGTACTGGCCGTGAGCACCCACTTTAGGGGGTGCGAGTTTCGAGTGCCCAAAAAAGTGGGGGCGTGGCACGGGTAAGAGTCAAAAAAGAAAAACCAAAGCATCACCAAGATGATCACTCCTCAAAAACAACACCACCTTTACGATGCAACATCATTAAAATATCCTCGGAGGTAGAGTTTTTGATTCTCTTTCCAATAAGGCCATTTTTATAAGGGTATAGCTTTTAAAAGGATTTATCCTCAAGGCCATTCTTATTTTTCTCTTCCCTCTCCTATAGGGGGGGGGCATTAAAAAAACTACTTCTAATAGCTATACCCCTATAAAAATAGGCTCAATGGAAAGAGAATCAAAAACTCTACCTCCGAAGATATTTTAATGATATTGCATCGCAAAGGTAGTATTATAGTATCAGGAAGTGTTCGAAAATCTGGACCAAAATATGATTTTTTTAGTATTTACTTGGTCGACTCGGGGTTTTCTGCATCGAGAACTCAGACCTGAGTTTTGGGCGATCCTAAATTTCATTACCACGAATACGTGAAATTTTCGAAAGATTGAATTGATCCTCCCGCCCAAGAAAAGGAAGGTCTGGCGCTGAGATAAATCTTGTCGACCTCAATGACGTCAATCAAGCACTGCTACATAAACCTAAGGCAAGCTTCCAGCACAGCGGGTGCATATGTAGTGCAGTTTACAGCGGACACCTTCTGTAAGTGCCCATCCCGACCCCGCATTGTAAGCAGGAAGTGGGGCTGACTCTGAGAACCTCTACGGCTGAACTCCTCCTTCGACCTGACATCGACAACAACTCGCCAACCTGAATCCAACCATTGAGCAGCAAATCGCAAAATGTCCAACAGATCGCTCTTCAGCCCTCCTCCTACAGGGACCTCAACTCCAAACCCCCAAACACTCCCCTTCATGGGCCCACGCATTCCCACCGTCGGCCCCCGTGCCCGTGATCTCCACCCTTCCATCCGTGACTTTCTCTCCGACCACCCACTCCTCGAGCTCGGCGGCCAGGAACATTTCACTGTCGAGCGCCGACGCCATCAAGAGGTCTTTGGTCTCCATTCCTTGCCCAAGGACAAGATCCATCCGATTGACGATGTCGAGTTTACTGCCATCCGAGGGCCACATGGGACCATCCCCATCAGAGTGCTATACCCAGCGAGCGGAAAGGACAGCAGAAACAAGGGAAGGGCTGGAGCTTTGATCTACTTCCATGGAGGTGGATATACTGTTGGATCGGTGGATGAGTTCGAGAATGGACTACGGCTCCTCGCAGAAGAGTCATGGTGCCAGGTCTACGCTGTTGAGTACCGACTGGCTCCCGAGTTCAAGTATCCGGTGCAATTGGACGAGTATTCGGCCGTGATCGACTGGGTACAGGGCGAAGGAGGGAAGATCAGAGGAGTACATCCCGATAAAGTGCTTGGAGGAGGGGATTCGGCCGGCGGAAACATGACAGCGGCCATCTGTCTGCGGAGAATGGACGAAGGAAAGAAGCCGTTGGCCGGGCAGATATTGCTGTATCCCGAGGCGAGATTGCCGTTTGATACACCTGCGGCGATAGAGAACAACTCTGGTCTATACTTGGAGTGCAATGGCATTTTCAGCTTTGCGAGTAATTACCTGCCGCGGTCGGAAGGTATGCGTTCTGGGTCTCTTCTTCTATCACACATCTAACTCATTGTTCTGCCAGACATTTCCCCGCAAGACCGCTACGTTTCTCCCGGCATGCAACCTATCGAGGCCCTCCGTGGTCAGCCACCCGCTGCCGTCTTCACCTCCGGCTACGACCCCCTACGAGATGTCGGCTGCGAATACGCAAACAAGCTATCACAGGCAGGTGTCCAAACTCGCTGGAGACACTATGACGACCTCACCCATGGTTGGCTTCAGATGACGGCCTGGTCAAAAGCTGCAGAGCAAGCTGTCAAGGATGTGGCCCAGGAGGTCAAGAGGCTGTTTATTGCAGCCAACGTCCCGCATGCACCAAGGACGCCCATGAGCCCGAGCCAGACGTGGAACAGTGGTGATATCAAGTTTGCTGGTTTCCAATGAGGGATGCCACGCCTTTGTTGCTTCCTCACTTTCTTCATATACATCTCAAGGTCCTTACGTTTCAACAACGATGAGGACAACAACAGTATCGCCCTGTATCTAAGGCCATCTCAGCGTAGCATTGAAGCTGTTAGTGCTCAGCATGGTTCTTTGACAGGCCTTGGCAAGCTACAGACGTGTTGTTAGTGATAACAGTCCGAGGATCCCGTCGGATAGTATTCCACGACAGCTGCGCCTCATCAAAAGCATCAAGACTTGACATTGACCAATCGTTATTGTAGTCGTTCAATCGGATCGGACCCGCGCGTCGTTCCACGTCAGCTTCGAGTTTCATCCAGGCAACCGTGAAAGCACTCCTTGGCTATCATCGAAGGTACGACCACTCAGATGTCGTTGTAGCTTCAGGGGCTACTAAACAAACACGCTTCCCCGCAATCCCCAACCTCTTTCCCTTCTCGTCAGATCATAAAAGGCACCCCATATCCATCCTTGGTTCAACTTCAACTTCACCTCTGCTCACCTACACGGACAAACAACATCAAGATGGAACCCAACATGGACCACCCCCATCCCCCTCCTCCCGGCCATGGCCATCCGCCGCCTCACCACGGTGGTGCCGAAAAGACAACGGCCAAATTCTACAACCACGCCACGGCCCGCCGCATCGACACGCAATGCGTCATCGCCACCACCCTCAAGCGCCAGTACCCAAATCTCAAACTCACCATCGCGCCCTCCTATAACATCAACCTCATCGGCTTTGCCCAAGCCGGCCACGCCACCATCACCCCCCTCACCAACGATCTCTCCTCCTCCGAAAACAAATACCCCACCGCCCTGCACACAACCAACTACATCCCCCCGCCCGACGCATCGACAACTCCCCCGGGTTTCTGATCCGAGACATCATCTTCGCCAAGTACATGCTCACCTGGCAATCCAAGGACTTCATCCTCTACATCGCCGACGGCCGCGACGGCTCTTCCGCCTACCCGCAGATCAAAAACAACTACATCCTCTCTCCCTCCACGCACCTCAACGACTCGCTTATCCTAGCAGCGGGGAAATGGTCCGACGGTTTGCAGGACGAGATCTGGGTGTACGACGGCGGGTGGTGGCAAAAGTCGCGTGAGCTGTGGGAGAGTATCCAGTCTGCCAGCTGGGAGAATGTGATTCTGGATGAGGACATGAAGCAAGCGTTGATTCAGGATCATCTCAATTTCTTTGAGAGTCGCGAGACGTATTCGCGCCTCAAAGTGCCGTGGAAGAGAGGTGTCATTTACTGGGGCCCACCCGGGAATGGAAAGACGATTAGTATCAAGGCGATGATGAAGACGTTGCTGGATAGGGAGGAGAGCGTGCCGAGTTTGTATGTGAGGAGTTTGGTCTCGGTAGGTCCTTCCTCCTCTCTCCATCCCATTTCCTGGATGGTCACTGACAGAAACGAAAAAAAAACAGTACGCCGGCCCCGAATACGCCCTATCCCAAATCTTCCAAAAAGCGCGCCAATTCGCCCCCTGCTACCTAATCTTCGAAGACCTCGACTCTCTGGTGTCTGACAACGTCCGCTCCTATTTCTTGAACGAAGTCGACGGCCTCAAATCCAACGACGGCATCTTCATGATCGGCTCCACCAACCACCTCGAGCGTCTCGACCCGGGCATCTCCAAGCGTCCCTCTCGCTTTGATCGCAAGTACCTGTTCCCGAACCCGGACCTCGGGCAGAGAGTCATGTACTGCCGGTTTTGGCAGAATAAGCTCAGAGGAAACGAGGCGATTGAGTTCCCGGATGTGCTGACTCGAAAAATTGCGGGGATTACGGAGGGGTTTAGTTTTGCGTATATTCAGGAGGCGTTTGTGGCGAGTTTGTTGGCGATTGCGAGGGATTCGAAGGAGAAGGAGAAGGAGGAGGTGTTGGCGAGGAGTGGGATTGAGGATGATTGGGAGAGGTTGACGCTGGAGGATAGTGAGGATGGTGGTGGTGGTGATGATGGTGGGGATGATGATGATGATGATGATGGGGATGAGGATCTGGAGAAGTATGTCCTTTGGGTGGAGATTAAGAAGCAGGTTGCTATTTTGAGGGAGGGGATTGAGAAGGAGGATTGAGGGGATGAGATGGGTCGTGAGGGTTCTAGGCTGTAGATCAAGATGCTAAAGTATGGCGTTATGGGTATTGGACAATTGGTATCGATAGGTTGGTGATAGGGATCGAGGTTATAGGTTAAGGTCACAGGAAGTACGCTCGGTGAAAGTCAATAGACAGTTATGAATCAATAGTATTGCGAAAGCCAAAGGTTTCAATTACATGCTTTCCGATTCAAGCCGCACAGCGTTGGGTTCAGAACACCTGAGATGGATCTCCAACGGCACTTACAGTATTGCTGTACGCAACCTGGTCCTGGCCCCTTGCAGATTGAAACCCTGTCAGAGGTTATACCGCATCAACTCATTCAAATGGAATTTGACTATAAGCGGGAACTAGGCTCAAAGTAGTCAAGGGGCCAAGGCTATCGTGAGATCGGCTACCTGTCACTTGCATGCCACTTGCATGACAGACGTGCCAGTCATCCTGACTGGTTTGTTCAGTTCGCCGGCCCCGCTGGCGTTCCTGCCGGCAGGTGTCTCCCAGATTTACTAGGCTTCTCCAGGACTAGTCAAATCCCATTTGAATAAGCTGATGCGGTATGTTGTCGAACTCCTGCCAGAAGCCATCAAAGCTGGCGGGCTCTTCCATGCCTCCCAGAATTGGGCTCTGTTCCTGTAGTCCCCCTACACCTGCCAACTGTTCAAACTCAAACTCACAACCCATGATACCCAGATTGAGATCCAACTGGAACTGGTGTCGCAGTCACTGGCATCACGACGTCCGGTGCATGTATTGTGGCGGATATGGTGCTATAGACGAACTCGGAGCAAGTGTCATCGGTGGTGTCAGGCTCGTCGGGGCGTCAGACGATGGTGTTGCTCCAGAGCCTCTACTACTTCCGCCTTGGCCATTGAGTGACAACTGGTAAAGGCCAAAAAATTGCGACTGGGCCGCATTCAAGATCCGTAAAATACCTAGCTTCGGACACCGATGCGATGTTGGATTTGCACCGGTGTATGTTGAAGCGTGCTCTTCCCAAAGGGACGGAGGTACCTACCTCTAGAGGTAGTAGTGTTTGATAGATAGGCTTATCGATAACGCGATAAGGTGAACTTGTAAGTGATTTCTTCAAAAAAGAAGGAAGGAGAACCAAGTGTGAATTCCTCAGACTGTCAAAAAGACCGTGAGTGCGAAGACTAGGTAATGAGAGGCCTGAGAACTCTAACGGGAAAACTTGGCAGTAGACGAACCGTGACTCCCGTCAAGAGTCAACGGTCCGTTCGGTGGATGGCCGCCGTGAGCCATTGCATGTCACGACAATGACACCATGGCAGAAGTGCTAGCCACCTCTCAGAACAGTTGAAGTACGCTTTAAAGATCCGTACCGTTTTGCCTGCTGCAAACGATTTCGTTCTTCAAACTCCATGTTTGTGTGAGGAAGGGTATCGAGTCTTCTCTCGAGGAGTACTGGTGCTACTTGACCCTGCCGATCAAAGGTTAAAAAAAGTTGCCCATGCATATATTATCGTCCGGCTATGAGCTGTGGAGAGGTTGAGGTTAGAAGCGTTGACAAGGAGAAAGAATGGATTCTGGTCTGTCTTCAGGAAAAAGGATCATCCACATATCCCGCCATTTCTCCGTGTCATTGTTTGCTTGAGTACGCTTGCGAAATAATGTTTCTTGCTCCTTGCTGAATCCCTCAATAAAAGGTTGGCATTTTCGCGTGCTTCGCATATTTCAGAGGCTTGTAGATGTGTGTTGAGTGCCGTCTGTGTTTGGCAGGTATTTCCAACACCAAGGGCACTGGATCGGAAGCGCGTGGCGTCGGGCAAAATGTGAGATGAGGCATGCTAATAAGTGGAAGAGGACTTACTTCACTCGATAGACAAGGTTGGCGCCCATTATCAACTACCTATCCACGACACTCGTCACAGACTCTCTACACAGACAGAAGCTTCACATTCAGATACCCTGGGCAAAGAAGCGCTCCCATTCCAACAGCGGAGGTACTACCACATCACCTCTACTCTTCACGGCCTCCGTCCCGGGGGTCGTTATCCAGGTCCGCGCAAAGTTCATTTTAGGCAAGTGCTAAGCCACAACAACAATGTCACTTGAATTTGGGGTCCCAAACGCACCTCATTCAAAATAAAAGATATAAAATCCATCGCAAATCCATTCTATTCATCATCATCTAATATATAGCGGATTAGAGCAAAAAGCCGGGTACTGGGCGGGCTGATTCTCGTATAGGTATAAATTGTTTGTGATGGTGACTTCCAGCGCCTCTAAGAAAGTCCGTGCAGTGGCTCAGCACTTGCCTAAACTGAACTTTGCGCGGACCTGGATGCCGCTCCCCCTCCGTCCCCAAGAGACACCAAGGGCCCGCACTCTCATACGCCGACGACAATCGCGCACTTGCGACACAGATACGGAAACGGATTCCTCTGTCCAGCACCTCATCAATTGGCCTCTGTATACACTGTACAAACTGCGGGATCAAGCTTCGGAGCCCTGACCAGCTTCCCCGTTTGCAGCTTCCGAAGTTCCGACTTCCACTCGAAGTATGTGTGCACATGTATGCCCGACGTTGGACAACTTGAAGTTTGCCTTGACCCGGCCGCCAACATCGGTATTAACATGCACCCCCGGTAAAGCCCAGTCAAGACCCGACTCGAATCACTTGATTGATGACGACTTCAAACGCGGAATGGCAAGAGTGTCCGCCAAAAGGAATTCGAATTATGAGGTGAACTCTGTAATGAGAGCAAGCACCGTGCGGGATCCGCCTTTCTAGAGAGTGAGTGCGAGTGCAGTGGTCGCTGAGTGAGTGATGAGATGAACTCCGAGTCGTTTGGGCTCCATTGAAGCCGGGCCGGGAAACCCACCTTTTCACCAAGACTTTCATGCCCGGGCCGGGCCGTACGTGTCCTTCCCGTGTCCCGTAACCCCGTTTGCAAGTGAAAGCGATCCACTTGGGCGGGGAATGGGGATCATTTGAGTGTGCAAAAAGTATAACAGATTCGGTGAGAATCCCACCTACTTCTGTTAGTAACTTCACATCCCATTCTTGGAGCCACCTACTGGCGAACATTTTCTCGTATTTCAGGCCTGGCTTGCAGTAGCTTGCAGTGGATTTAGCCCAGACGAGCGAACCAGCTCAGCAGAATTCCACGGGGAGGGAGTGGGGGCAGGTGGTGGTGAAAATGGAATCGCTTGTGCAGGCGCCAGCCCAGGCAGCAGTGACAGTTTGGTGTAGTAGATCAGCACAACAGGCGATGATCATGCTGACATGGCATCTCTGATCGGTTGGCTTGTTTGTTGACCGGTTGAGAATCCACGCGTGATTGGACGATGGAAAGGCGATTTTTGGAGGCATGCAGCATCACTGTGTGAAAAGGCGAGCCCGGTTTGATAAATCGACAACCCACCAAAAGTCATGGTTTGGACCCACGACAATGAGAGCTCAGAACGACCTCTGTTGAAGTTGACAATGTGGATTTGGTAAATCTGGGAGTCAAAAGTGCGGCCTTATGGTGAAAGACTGGAGGGGGGAATGTCAGATTACCTATAAGGTACCTCTTAACCGTGATTGAATTGACTTGGTTAGGCTTTGTGTGTGAGAGAAGTCTGTGCGACCTGGACCACCTCACCCTAGAGACTAGAGAGGGCCCTGGATGTGAAGTTACTAACAGAAATAGGTGGGATTCTCACCAAATCTGTTATACTTTTGCACACCTAAATGACGGAGCCATCTTGGCCCCCAGAGGCCCGGGGGTGCCTGGTGCAGTGGCTGGGAGGCTAACCCTTACTGGGTATAGCCAGATTGCCAGAGTCCACCAGCAAACTCTGACAGGAGGTCCAGGGTGAGCCCATCAGCCTAGGGTTTTTGTTTTCTCGGGCAAGTCGGGTGGAAGTGCAAGTTCGAGACAAGCAGGGGCATTCCAGGTTGTTTACCTCTAGGTCATAAAGGGAGGCAGCTTCCCCATCATTTCCACTTTGCCACCAAACATTCCGTCACACCTCTACTCGACCCAAACACCGCCCCACGTGACGCCCTGCCTTGGCCATGGATCCCACACAACTTGAACCACGCTCCCCCAGCTCATCCCCATTTCCTTCAACACCCCAAGTCCCACCTCCGCCCGATTACAATCTTTATCATCCCGACTCCCAGAACCCGGACCACAATTCCAGTACCGATGAGTACGATCCAACACAGCCGTACGCATCTTTCAACCTCTAATCCATTTGTCATGTGTGCATCAAATCAAGCTGACACCATTATCCCGTTGCACAAGTTTGCCTGCTAGCCAGCTCTATCGCCATGATGGAACACGTTCCCCGTTTGAGCCCAGCACGCCCAGCGCCGACACGCACCAAGATGTGAATGCAACACAGCTGTTCTCGGCCAGGAGGCACGTTTTTTTTCCTCTGCAACTTTCATTCCCTTCAAGTGTGATATGTGCATGAAGCTGACACGGACATGCCATTTGTAGCCACCTCCTCGGCGACACTCCGCTCGACGACGCTGCAGTATCCAATCCTCCCCAGGGTCAGTGATGATCATGTTACCGGTGCGATGATTGCTCGGGCCTCTCCCGGACAATGCGAATCCAGCGCAGGCAGACGGCTTCATGTTTTGTCTGCCTGGTGTTCGCATTGTCACGCAGGAGCAGCCGGTCGATCATCACTGGTACAGGTTTCGTTCCATATTCTCTCCCTTCCATCCCTTTTTCCGGTCTCTCCCCTTCCTTTCTCCCCTTCCTTTCTCCCCTTCCTTTCTCCCCTTCCTTTCTCCCCTTCCTTTCTCCCCTTCCTCTCTCCCCTACCTCTCTCCCCTACCTCTCTCCCCTACCTCTCGGCCAGCGCCGAATGCCCGTCATAATACATGCCCGCTCCGTCTGAGGCCATGTGTTCAAGGCATACCGTTCCAGGCTGTCAGGGGGTTGTAAATAGCCAACTCCCACCCAGTGGGTACGCCTGCTGGAAGGACTGGGCCTCTTGGTTCCCTGAGACGCTGCTGAGAGCTATGTGGTCGACGATGCGTTTAGAAGTGCGCGTCCCAGGCTGTCAAGGGGTAGTAAACAGCCAACTCCTACCCAGTAGGTACACCTGCTGGAAGGACTGGGCCTCTTGGTTCCTTGGGACGCTGCTGAGGGCTATGTGGTCAACGATGCGGTTAAAAGTGCGCGTTCTAGGCTGTCAAGGGGCGCTATAAATAGCCAACTCCTACCCAGTGGGCACGCCTGCTGGAAGGACTGGGTCTCTTGGTTCCCTGGGACGCTGCTGAGGCCATATGGTTGACGATGCGTTTAGAAGTGCGCGCCCTAGGCTGTCTTGGGGAGATAAATAGCCAACTCCTACCCAGTAGGTACGCCTGCTGGAAGGACTGGGCCTCTTGGTTCTCTGGGACGCTGCCCAACTCCTACTCGCACTCGCACAAAATTCTCTTTTCCCTTCCCGGCAAGCGCCGAATACCCATTACAATACCCGGATATGCCCGCTCCGTCTCTCGCAAGCCATATACTCAAAGCACGCCGTCCTAGGTTGTCAGGGGGCGCTATAAATAGCCAACTCCTACCCAGCAGGTACACCTGCTGGAAGGACTGGGTCTCTTGGTTCCTTGGGACGCTGTTGAGGGCTATATGGCTGACGATGCGGTTAGAAGTGCGCGTTCCAGGCGGTCAGGGGGCGCTATAAATAGCCAACTCCTACCCAGCAGGTACGCCTGCTGGAAGGACTGGGTCTCTTGGTTCCCTGGGACGCTGCTGACAATTGCATCGTCACGCGAAATGGACTGGTCTACATCGATGCGTTTGGAAGTGCGTGTCCCAGGCTGTTAGGATTCACTATAAACTGCCAACTCCTACCCAGCAGGTACGCCTACTGGAAGGACTGGGTTTCTTAGTTCCTTGGGACGCTGCTGACAATTGCATGGTTACGCGAACTGGACTGGTTCACCTCTTCATATAATTACGCTTACTAACCTGTTCACGGGCACTTAGCTGGCATCGACGGAGATATCCCCGGCGGCAAAAACAACGACGTTGAGGTACCGACTGCATCCCCCAGCGACGACAACACCCATTGCAAAATCGACCTCTCCAACGTGGAGGGAATTGTTGCCTGGAGGAACGATACCGATCCCAAGGAACAACACACATCGGACTTGCGCATCGATCTACACGTGGATACGAAAAAGCGGCTGGCCATGTTCAGACTGCATTGCGCTCTCTTTATGCGCCCTCTGGGGAAGTTCCTCTCGTTTTTCCTACTCCTTCACCCAGAATGGATCCAGTCGATCGAGTTTAACCCTCTTGGCGACGATGTCCTTTCCCTGCAGTTCACCATGACGAAACCACCTCGCCTCGTGGCTCCAAAGGAATATCAAGAGTCTCACAAGCCGAAACCTCGGTATCAAGGTGTTTTTGACAGCATGAAGTCCTTAGCCACAATGCGTCAGTTGACTGTTAGAATTCACCGCGTCGACCTCACATCGGAGGATATGGAACAGCTAGCTTTGCTCCCATGGGTCTTCTCATCCTCTCATTCATTTGGTCGATTCCGGACAGACGAGGAGTTGGCATCGTTTGACGTATTGTTCCGCGGTGCGCCCGGTCAGATTATTGACTTGGGCACGACTGACCGTCCTGGCACCAATCACAACCAGACTTTGGCAGAAATCGTTGATGAAACAACAGCGGAACCGACGGACGTCATCTCTGTCCCTCCCCCATATCCTAACGGTGGCTCTTCTCCCAATGCACCGGGGTACTCAACCCCGAACGGTACGCTCATTTCGTTTTCACCACGCCGTCTCTCAAGCTGGCAACTAACACCGCGTTCTCTCAGACCGAAAGCGACGTAGAAGTGCATCATTGTCTCTTTCTACAGCCGACAGGTGCCACGGCGCGGCCGAGCCCGGTCCTAGCCTCATCAGAACCATAGAAAATGAGAGGTCAGGTGAACGGGTGCAGTCGCCTTCCGCCTCGGGTGCCCGTCTTCAAAGCCCAAATCAATCCTCAACCCCGACCGGTATGTCCTCTTTCGTACCACCAACAGTTCCCCGCTCCAGGCTAATGCCGTCCCTGTTCCAGACCGAAAGCGCCGACGGACAAGCGAGCTCTTGTCTCGCTCTCCAAGTGACAAGGACATTCTCATCGCCCTTGGTCGAGTGCTCGAGCGCACTGCCAACCTCGATGCTCGGGTCAAAGAGCTTGAGAAACTGGTAACCGAGTATCTTGATGCCGAAGACAATCGCACAACCCACAGCGAGCAGGAGGGCCGAATTCACGGTCAAATCCTTGCTACAGTCGACGAACGAATCGATGACCATATGTGGGAGGTACAACGCGAACTTGAGGACGCGCTCCTCTGCCAGACGCAGGAATGGGTGACCGAGGCGGTTGAATTGGCCCAAGACGAGCTGCAGGAGGACATGGACGATTGGGTAAATGATATCACGGAGCGGATGGAGAAGACCGTCAAGAAGGAGGTGAAGAGGGAGGTGAAGATGGAGGATATGGGCAAGAGGAAGGTGTTGAAGGACATGGTGCAGGCAGTGGCGCATGCAGTGAAGATGATAAAGAGGGCTCGGGCATACAAGGAGGATGTCAAGTCGACAACGAGGAGGATGTCCCCTTCAACAGCGAGTACCCAGAGCACGGCGGCGTCAACCAAGCCCATCCTAATCAGGTCGAGCCCTTCTCTACCCCGCGCGTTTCATAGTGCTATTCGGGATATCCAGAAGAGGTTCTCTGGGAAGTTTTCGGCAGAAGAATTGATGAGGGTGCTGGATCATTTGGAGGCGAACCAAGCTGGAGCAGTCAAATACAATGGGTGCGGTGCCGAGTTAAAGTGGCTGTATGTGCAGAGGTGGGCAGCGAAGCCAGAATAGTACCCATTACTGCGAATACATCACATCCCATCACAACTGAACCATGCTTTCACACATTAATTACGTCTGGCTCCGCCTTTCTCTTGACACCCCTTGACGCCGACGCTGACGCCGAACCAGACGCTGAAGCCGATCCGCTCTCAGACCTTGATCGTAGATAGATGCCCTTCTTTGAACTGGACATGCTCCGCGCGCCCCTCAAACCAAGAAACAAAACCGCGGAGATTGAGAAACACACGAGATCAACGCATGTGAAAGATGTTGTCACCGGATATTAATCAGACTTGGTTGAGATGTAGAAAGCAAGATTGGAACATGGCAAATGTGCACCATCAACAAAAAACTTACCACAGATCAAACCGCCCCATATCCCCCCACAATGTCATGCGCCGGGAGAAGACTTGGGTACTCTCGTTGATGCGTCTTTCTCACCCATGAGGCGTTTGTGGCTAGTCTGTTAGCGATTGGGAGGGATTTGAAGGAGAAGGAGGAGGTGTTGGCCAAGTTACAAGTGCGGGATTGAGGATGATTGGGAAAGATTGATGACGATGACGATGAAGATCTGGAGAAGTATGTGCTTTGGGTCACTGGGTGGAGATTAAGAAGCAGGTTCCTAGGTATCTTGAGGGAGGGGATTAAGAAGGGGGATTGAGGTGACGAGGCTACATAGAGGGAGGTAAGGTTGTTTGAGGCCTAAGTCACGGACTCACGGCGTTATAAAAGATTGGCATGCGAACATCACCAACTGTTTGTTATCAACGAGGGCTAAATGAGGGTTAACTATAGCTATGAAGTACACTTCATCTCTTGTTGAAACCTCCACAGTTCAAGGCAATCCTGCATTGTGCACCGTGTCATCAGATGGGCCCCATTCATTGAGCAACTTCCGGAGCTCTTCGGAGTCCATTCCGCTCACGCCTTCAACATCGAGACCCATAAGCGAATCAGCAAATTCTTCAGCGTTGAACACTAATTCCGGAGCCGGGGGTGGTGTAAGAGTGTTAACGGAGTCTGACGCTGATAGGGTTGTACCCGATCCACTGCCACTCGCCCTTGGATCAAGTCGCGAGGATCCCGCTTCGGTGGATTGTGGTTGCTGTTCTTGAACAAAAGATGCTGATGACTGACGATATGCATCAAGTAGTCTTGGTTGCAAACTCGATACGAATTCGACCAGTGTCCAGTCGCGGGAGCAAGCGCTCCTTGTATTGGAACTCCTCGTCAGGCAGGGATTCTAGCTCCCTCCGGACGATAGAAGGCATTTCTCTTCGGAGGAACCTTGCATAGTCCTCCAGTTCGCTACAGTCGGATTCTTCATAATCTGCCAGAGACGCATCGTTAGTTCACATGGTACGATTCTGGCTATTGGAGCAAGTAATAACTAACTTACAAGGCGACGGGATTGATGCTTCATCGTCATCCGGAAACAAGATCATGTACATGTGACGCCATTTCTCCTCGTCCGTTAAGTCGCCATGCGTCTTTTTGCGACTAAGCAGTTTTTCCTTATGTTCTGTAGTCACACCCTCGACCAAACTCAAGTTCTGTCGCATGTCGCATGGCGGATCCCTTTGGAGATGGGCAGTGAGTAGCCTGTTGCTTTTAAGAGTGGTCCAACAGCGAGGACATTGGATGAGCTCGTGACGTCGGTATGAATGACTCCTGGCGTTTTGTCAGCCAATACTACAAGACAAGCAGCGTTCATATCTGTCAATCAGCATACTTTACCCGGTGAATCTCATCCCAGCCAGGTCCGGGACAGGACGTCCACTTGCCATACTTGCGCGGATTCCTCTTGAAAAAAGGACAAGCAAACCGTCGGACCGTGTTTTCCTGCCCTTTGCACCTCTTTCTTCTACCATCGCCATCGCCATCGTCATCAGCCGAGCGCTTCTGTCCCCTGTCACGGATGCCGCTGTTATGGACAGAGGAGCCGACTTCATTCATCATCGTGTTGACAGATAGGGTCAGATCAGAGGTAGGCGTAAACTTTGGGTCGTGGAAGATGCCATCATGTATAGTTGTTGTATCAAGCTCATCAAGATCAAGTTCTTGAGGATACCGGGGCCCAGAAACCCCATCGATGGAAAATGTACGCAGAAAATGCGTCGGAAAAACTGAACCTTTGAATGCGGTCCATGGCTCTGGCTTTGACTTTGAGTATGCGATAATATCTGGATGGGACTCGGTCGAGAGATCGTATCCGGATTGTTCACCGGGGGCGCCGCTTTCTGACATGCAAACCCCGGAGTCCAAAGAAAGATTCGTTGACAGATCCTGTGCCAAGAAAGAGTAGGGAATTATTGGAACTGCAGGGTCGCCTGGTTTATCCAGGTCCATCCAATCAGTAGGTATATCTTGGCATGCTGCGGAGTTATACCATGATGGTCCTGGCTGCACAGGAAAGCTCTCAAGGTCATTGATGAGATGTGGCCGAGACATCTCTTCAATCGTCTTTGGTAAGCAAGGACGAGGCGCAGAGTAACAATCCAGCCTCCCAGTTCGACGTCCAGACTCGGCTGGCTTTTGATGGGTTTCGTTCTTGAGTGTCACGTCGAGGAAATGGCAAACATGTTGCATGATGCGATCGACTGTTCTGTGTCGGAGCCTGGTCATGATCTCCGTACTGGTAAAGGATATCCATGACTCAGTAGCTGAAAGTTCTTCGATGTCCGACGATGCGCCACTGGCCACACTTGCGCACGCGACGGACTCGGAAGTCGTCTGAAGGATAGCATGAGCCTCGGTATTAACATCTGAAAATGGCGGTGTTGTGCTTCCAGCTTCATGGGCAGAGCGAGCCGCTGTTTCCGTCGTGGTGTAAGCGGGTCCTGAATTGACGGTATGAGAAGTCGGACTTGTACCATCATCCTCAGTGGCTGATACGTGGGAGAACGGCATGTCGACAAGAATGAGTTGAGGTAGACTCGTTGGCGGGGTGAAGATGAGTGAGAGAACGATGGATTGAATGCGATGAACTGTGATGCGTGAAGTTGGGACCTATGAAGGTTTATAAACCTTCCGTCCTCCCCTGTGGTGCGTATATGGCCGTTCACGCACATGTGAGGCTAATAACCCACTTGTGTAGTCAACACGCTGACTTTGCTCAACTGTGCAAAACTATTGCCATGCTCTGCACGTAGCTTCCACACGGCCCAAGCGTTTTGAGTCTGTCCCTTTTGACCCTTGGTTTCAGCTTTCTGAACATGGGGTAAGGAGTTGTACCATTGGCTCCGTGAAGCTGACCGCCAAAAAAGGCGTGCAGACTGCAGAGAGCAGACATCGTGGCCATGTTGATCGACGAATGAATGGCGAGTGCGGGGTCGGCGTGAACTTTGCAAAGAGTGCGTTCTTGACATCCTCGTTATCAAGGGCCGGTGATTGGAGTTGGGATAGAGATGCATACAGAGGAACTGCTTCAAAGCAGAATCGGACTAAAACTCACCGACTCAAACTGCTCCATACCCTTCCAAATTGTCCTCTGCTGGTAGCAGCTTTTGGTATTCGCGTTGATGCGTCTTTCTCGCCTGCCACGAATGTGCCAGCCAGACAGTCAATATGGCAAAGAGCAGCAGACACACAAGAAGGGCCTTGACCGAGGCAGGGCATCCAGGGCCGTGGTATCTGAACCCTCCAGTTGGCGTGAAGAATGATCCGCCTTGGTGTCCGACCTTGACTTGAAAGACGTGATCCTCATCTCTTTTGTTGGTGGAAAGCCCTGTACTCTGGTATTTGTCCCAGATGGCCTCCTCAAATTCTGGACCTCCAGGTTGCGTGATATTGAGAAGCGGAGACTGTGAATCTTTTCCGTGTGAAACTAGGGACTCGGTCATCATGATCCAGTAAGGATGGTTTGGCCTCGCCCCAGTGGTGCCGTGTCCGCGTTCGAGTGTCCATGCCGGGTGGAAGAGCAAAGGCTCAAGACCACGGGCGCAGCTGTAATCAGGAGCAACGTAGATGCCGCCGTAGTGACGCATGACAAAGTAACGAAGAGTATTGACTCGTTGAGCATGGTGCTCATAGCTGTCGTAGGCTTCGAGGAACCATTTGTAGTGTGTCTTGATGAACTCGTGGGAGGAGTTTGTTGTCCATAGCTTGTACTCGAAGTCGGCGTTTGTCGTGTTGCAAGCCTGGCGCATGTCGTCCCAAGTGGTGGGAGAGGTCTCGTTGCTGGGGTGTTCCCTGCTGTGGTGGATCTGGTGGATGATCTTGGGGATTAACTGCTCTTTGGCTTTGCTTGTCGTGTAGGATGAGTCGGGAATCTCAACCGGTATCTCGGACGATCCGGTCAAGTGATGTAGTATGTGGATGATGGTTCGGATGTTCGGTATGCTGAGGAGGATGACGGCTGATAGGGCGACGAGGCCTAAGAACCTGGCGGTTACCACAGGCATGTTGGGAGCTTGTCTTGCGTCCGGATGTGTAGACGTAGAGTAGACAGGCCGATCGAAGGTCGTACTGATGATGGACGGGACAGGTCAGCATGGAATTCCGCGAAAGGGAAAGGGATTGAAGATGGAGCTCGTTACTCTTGGTCGAGCTGAGGCTCAGATGGAAGACTGGTTGTCGTGTTCAGATCGAAGGTGCCGGTATATAGAGACCCGATGACTGGACCGAAGATACTAAGTCTAGGACGGAAGATGGTACAACCACTGCAGGCAATGGTAATGGCAATGGAACTGCTGGAATGAGAAAGCTTCTTGCTCCCGGTATCAATCATCCGCTGTTCAAGTTGGCCATATCTGAATGGGACATCATCCTGATCGCTTGGTGGTTTGCTATGACGCAGGAGAAACATCTCGATTGGAGAATTACGTGGTGATACAAACGGAAAGTTCAGCCTTGCATTGGCCTTCACCACTGAGGAAATATTTGGTGCAGTGTGGTCTGTAGCAGGTGCATTCGTCCCCCACCTTCTTTTCTGAGAAAGGGTATTTAGCTAGAGGACCGGGCACTCCTTGGGATTTCCCTCTTCTTTCACCAGACCAATCCAACCATCAATTTCCCTCCCATTGGTTTCAGGTCCGCCGTGTTAAGGGAAAGATGCAAGTCAGGATGAACTGCGGGGAAGAGTTCCCCGAGTTGCGGGGGTGGATCATCCGACCGCTAACAGCCCCGCCACGGGCCGCTATGGTACGCTAACAATTAAGCTTAACCCGCCTAACAGGGTCCCGGCCATTTGTGATCCCACTTCATCCCTCCATCATCGCGACAGCTTTTTCTCAGCCTCTTCCCATCGCGAATGAACTCGATGAAGCCTCCCATTCTGCCTCTTCAGCACATCTCGACCCTCAACCGCCCACCCCTCGTTCCCAACCGTCGCTGGCGCCCAAAAGACTTCCCATGGATCCCACTCTTTGACGGCCACCACCTTCTCGTAGTTGGTTCCCCAAAAGGCATGTTGCCAGTCCGACTCCCCGACATCAGCCTCGTTCAGATACGTCCCTCTGCCCGGCGCCGCCTCCCGATTGACATTCACGTGTTCTTTCAATCTCTTCTGCGCCGTTCCGCTCGCCCGGCCGTCGATGCCCCGACGATCGTGGTGCCCGTCACGTCCGCCTGCATGATCGTCTCGCGCCAGAAATTTTCGATGTCGGTGGTCCTCAGCACCGGGCCTGGAAGTGTCGTCGGATTTTGCACGAACATCACCAACAGGTGTCGAGTCAACCTGGAACTTAGTGCCTCCTCCTTCTCCTCTCAAAGCCCAAAGCAGTTCCTTTTCCCTTCCCTTCGAATCTGTGCTAACTACTTTGTACCGTCCATCCACAGTGACCACACCCATCTCGAGCGCCTGATCCACGCCCAGCCCATACACAGAGCTCAACTCCTAATGCCCTTCCCCGCGAGCAATCACCCGAACGAATCCACCGTTGCGCAACTCCCACCCACGAGCGTATACTATAAACTTCGCGAAACATCGTCGGGCACCAGTGTTACGGCACACAAAGTCACAGCCGGGTGCTTCTGTCTCTGTCAGCATACTTTTGCGCCCTCCAATGCACGGCGAGAATATCCAACATACTTGATTCTAGCCCGATCTTTCGCGCAAAGTTCACCGCCGCCTGGACATCCCTGACGCTAGTTGCGTTCACCATATAAACGGGAAACCCACCCTATTTTCATGTCAGCGTTGAGTTCCAGTTACTGTTCCGTTCAGGTTTCAGGCTGGCAAACAAGTGTTTCCGGTCGTCCACTATCGGGCAGGACGTCATCGAGTAGTATGCTTTGGTGGTCAAGGAAGAGCAGGCAGAGAGGCTGTAGTTCGGCAACGATGGGTAGCACACCGATGCTGATAGAAGAGGCTTGAGGAGCGAGCCATGTATGGTTCTGTGAGGCGACACATTCGGAGTCGCTGGACCTGTCTGGATCCTCTGGGAATGAATCGAATGGTCATAGATGTCAAGGCCATCTACACAACGGCAGATGTCGATCAACTACTACCAAAACTGGAGCAAGTGCTTTTACCCGCCGGTTATTTCTGCCTCCCAACCTCGTTCCAGGAGCCCGGAGCATAGGTTACAAGCGGATGGCAACTATGCCCTGGATCAATGCAACGCTGTGTTAACGTTCTGTGTGGCCACTTTGTCTTTTCGGTGATAGACTTTGCGATCCGAGTATTGCACCAACCTTCGGAGATGCTGTCAGAAACGCGGTCAGATGCTGGAAACCAAGGCGACAACCAAGATGGGCTTCTACAGCACAACGACTCGTCCGACATGGCCGTCGCTCGTAGTCGTTGCGCTCTTGCTGGCCACTGGGTATGGACATGTAGCAAACGCTGCAGCTTCCATCACCGGCCTCATGACCCACGCGGCATCCCAACTGCAATGTCCTAACTTTAACCCCATTGAACGCTTCCAAACATCAGCGCAAGGAACGTGTCCCGTTCCCGGACTCCTTGGGATCTTCCCGGACCACAACCCAAACACCAACGCCAAAAGCAACAACGCGCCCTGGTCCTTTCCACCAGAGTGCATGACCCTAGCCTCCCCTTCCTCATCAGCAGCTGTTACTCACGATGGTTCCCCCGGGAACATGTACTGCCTCTTTACCGCCAATTCAACCCACAACGGCCACGGGACTAGTTTCATCGTGCGCCCCAACACGGTATCACACCTGCTTGGGTTGGGTTCGTTGGAAGATCAACCGGCGCCGTCCAGATGGCTTCCGGGTACACCATCGGCCCGTGTTCAGTCCAACTCCAACCTACATCAAGTTACAGACCCGGCCTACAGGATTGACAGCATCAAGGGGCAGGGTGTCACTGCCGTCAGGCCCATCAAGCAAGGGGCGATCATCATGGTTGACTATCCCGCATTGCTGATCAGTGAAGGATTCTTACAGGGGACGGGACTCGAGGGAAAGGGTCATCTGAGGAGGCGAATGGTGAAGAGGGGGATGGGACAACTACCTGAGAGCACAAGACAACAGGTTATGGGGCTTCGAAGGGGACCTGGGCAGTATGAGGTTGATGCCATTCTGGGGGTGAACCTCAAGGGCTTGGGAGGTGTTGGTGGCTCGACTTTGGTATTGCTGGAGGACCAGGGAACGATGGACGACGAGGATGGGTTAATGGGACTGTTTCCTCAGGTGGCGGTAAGTTTTGCTCTCCAGTCAGACCCGAGAAAGACATGCTGACTGATTGACCAGCGAATCAACCATTCCTGTCGACCAAAGTAAGTCCTGTCAAATCATCGCCCAAGTGCGCCAACAGAAAGCTAACAGGCTGTCACAGTGCCCGCCTCCGATTCTCTGAGAACCGCCTCACCATGGAAGTCATCTCTTACCGGCCCATCTCCGCAGGGGAAGAGATCCTCATCAGCTGTACGAGCTTCCCCCTCAGGTTTCCATCCAGATGTAGGATGGCTAACGTGACCCAGATACCCCCCTAATCCTTCCTCCCTCCGACCGCCACCAGTTCCTCAAGCAAAACTACCACTTCACATGCCACTGTCCCCTCTGCGCCTCCATCTCGGATGACCCCTCAACCTATACCCTCGCCGCTGAGTCGCATTCCCGTCGTGTCCGAATGCAAGAGCTCTACAACACCATGCTCCACGCCAATTCAGAAGGGTTCTACGGCGACGCCATCAAAATCCTGAAGGACTGGCTTGACTTTGCGCAAGAAGAAGGACTGACGCCACTGATGGGCGAGTATCACGGGATCTTAGCAGAGCTGCATCTTCTTTTGGCGGAGAAGGGGAGTACAGATGGGAAGACGGTGGATAGGGAAGCAGTGCTGAGAGAGGCGTTGAGAAACGCTAGGATGGCGGTTGACGCGTGGGCAAGGTTGGGGAGTGTTGATACTGGGAAGACGGAGGAAGCGAGGGTGTTGCTTGAGAAGATCTTTCAGTTGAAGGAGAGAAAGCGGAAGGGGAGCTAACGGGTCTGATGCCAAGACAGGACGGGGACGGGTCAGGTCGCCTTGCGATGATGCCTGACCTCCTTTATGCCAACCGCATATCCACGAGTTCACCGATCTTTCGAAAACCAATGCATCGCTTCTCATCTTACTGCAGCTTCCTATTCCGATAATCACCGTCGATAACATCAATAATAACATCAGTGTTCCGCATGCTGATGTTCTGCACGTGTTAGCGACTAGCCCACACCAACCAATCGGAGCCATCAATTGCAGCACGCATAGTGACCAAGCTTCTTGGTTACCATCAAGAGATGTCCTCCCACGCTGCAAGCTGCAAGGGTCCACTACAACACCGAAAACCGAGAAAAGCAACAAGAGACCCACGTGCCAGGGATGCACCGGGCACTGGCTGTTTTGTCGATCACCACCAACTTTGAGCCTTCGTGATAGTTGGAACACTGTACCTGCAGCATCCTTGGGCGTGGGGTTTGCTGATCCGGTAAAGGTTAGCCGCGGTCAAGGTTGAGATGATGGGATCAAGATAAAGTCTGAAGCAGACCCAATGCAACTCCGTGGTTCCTCTTGTTCGTCACCTCCGTCATCGCCTTCCCTTCTTCTTGTCCGATCCTCATCCAACCGACACGATGCCTTCCACCCTGTCAACTCTCTGCCTGGTGGCACTCGCAGCGCCAGCTCTCGCCCATCCCGGCTATGGCGCACCAGGCAAAGACCAGTCTGGCATCAAGCCCATCAAGAAGATCCAACTTGGTCCTCGTCCTTACTGGCTAGTCGACCAGATGGAGGACTCTCCTCTCAAGTCCAAGCTCCAGTCGTGCTCGGAGAAGGAGATGCGTCCAAGCCGCTGGAGTATTGGTCATCGTGGCGGTGGCACTTTGCAGATTCCGGAGGAAACGGAGGCGAGCATCATTGCCGGTGTAAGTCCAGGTCCTATTCGATGTTGAACGTCACGGCAACGAGACTGACAAGACGACGGCGACAGACCCGCATGGGCGCCGGAATCAACGAATGCGACGTGACCTTCACTTCCGACCAACAACTCATCTGCCGCCATTCGCAATGCGACCTGCACACCACGACCAACATCCTCACGATCCCTTCGCTGGCCGCCAAGTGCACCGTCCCTTTCACCCCTCACAACGCCACGACCAAGAAGTCCGCAACCGCAAAGTGCTGCACGTCCGACTTCACCCTCGCCGAGCTCACCCAGACCAAGGAGCTCTGCGCCAAGATGGACTCCTCCAACTCCAAGGCGACCACACCAGAGGAGTACCAAGGCAACGTACCCGGCTACCGCACCACCCTCTACTCCGGCCCCGGCACCTGCCACAAGATGTTGACCGTGAAGGAGTACATCGCGCTGTCGGACGCCCTGGGGTTGGACTTCACGCCGGAGCTCAAGACGCCCGAGGTCAAGATGCCGTTCGGTACCGCCAACTACACGCAAGAGGCCTTTGCCCAGCAGCTGATTGACGAGTTCAAGGCGGCCAAGATCAGCCCCAAGCGCGTCTGGCCGCAAAGTTTCCTGTACGATGATGTGCTGTACTGGCTGCGCGCCGAGCCCAAGTTCGGGAAGCAGGCTGTGTTGCTCGATGAGTCGGGGGATGCTCCTAGCACCATCTCTGCTGCCACCGCTTCTTTGACCAGGTACGCCAAGGATGGTGTCAAGATCGTCGCTCCTCCTCTGCAGTATTTGGTGGCGACCACGACGGGCAAGGACGGAAAGGTCAAGATTGTCGCGAGCGAGTATGCGAAGCAGGCGAAGAAGCTTGGGTTGAAGGTCATCAGCTGGAGCTTGGAACGGTCGGGGTGGCTGGCGGACAGCACCAAGGGAGGGTATTACTACTCGACGATTGCCAATGCGACGGCGGCGAGGGGAGAGGGTATTGTATTTGAGTTATTGGATGTATTAGCGAGCAAGGAGGTCGGTGTGATTGGTGTTTTTAGCGACTGGAGCGCAACGGTTAGTTACTTTGCGAACTGCTTTGGGTTGTTTCCTTAAGGGTGCGTTCGGGTGTCCAGGAAGTGGCTTTCTGAAATGAAAATCGAGGTGGTGGCCCGTGAGCGGTACTTCGAGGTAATTTGGGTTAATTTTTTTTCGAAAGTCACTTTTTCCTTGTATCCTCTAACAATTTCTGGCGATTTTAGAGCGCATTTGAGCTTCTGAAAAGCCTTGGCATCTCACTTACTCCATTCTATTGGATGCGAGCTTTGTAGTTGGCTTAAAAATGTCTTGGCGGGCCAAATTTTAAAAAATTAAATTCAGCATCTTCGAGGTCCGAAAATGGTTTTCTAAACTCTTCAGAACTACGCTTTGACCACTTTTGACGGCTATTGTACCTTTCACCAGCCAAGACTTTTTAGAAAGACCACTTCTAAACACCCGAACGCACCCTAAGGGGAAGTGGAGGGGGTGATGATAGGGATGTCTTGCGGCCCGTGCTCTGGCCCTGCTATTCACCTGTGCCTCTTCTGGGTATTTAGGCTGCCCTTTCTGGGTTTCCTCTTTCCGTTAGTTCTTTATCAATTTCATCACCTTTTCCGTTGTCGCTTTCCCTGATGTCTAATAGTCTCTGAGCACAGACTACCCCACAACGATACTCTACCCCACCCTAGGAATTAGGTGGGTCTCCGCGAACGAAGTGAGAGGAGGTTTGTGTCGATTTTGTACGATTTGGCTATAGGCGATAAAACTCCTATATAAATTTTCAATTAAATTAGATATAATTTTACATTTACTCTTAAATATCTTTATAATAATAATAAATATTTATAATCTAACGGCGTTAAGTATTTTATCTTCCTTTTAACTTTCCTCTTCTTTTTTTTTTTTTTCTTTAATACGTTTTATAATTCTTAATTAGTAATTACCTAGGGGTTATTCTCGTAAATAACGAAACGTACTTCTAAGGATTATATATTATATATTAATTAATTTTTATTTAAATATTACTAAATTATATAAGAATTATAATATAATTTAAATCTCATTCCGGTAATAGTTTAAATTTTATCGAATAATTCGAATTTATTATTATATTCGTTATTTTACTATATCTTAACCAGACTTCCTAATAATATATAATTATAATTATTAAATATACTAATTTAAACGAATATTAAAAATTATAACGTCGGTTTATTTATATTATTATTTATCTTTTATTTAACCCGGTTAATTTAATAAAATTTAATAATATTATTTATTACCCTTACGTAGAATAAATTAAATATATCCGTCGGATTATTTATTAATACGGGAATATTATCTTCATTAAAGTTATTAAATTCGGTAAAAATATTATTCTTTAAATTATTTTAATTATTTTACTTTATAAAATTATATAAGGGGGATAGTAGAGTATGGCACAAATACTGGGCCTAATGAATTGATAAGGTTCTACGAAGAGAAAAGGGGGAAAAGCCGTACCGTAAAGCGGGGTCGTAGACTCTGTCTTTTTGAAGGGGGCTGTAGGTACGTGAGTAATTCTGCAGAATTAGTGCGTGCCGCCCGAATTATAACTATAGGGGTAGTTATAAAGAGCTAATTAGGCTATAGAGCCTAATATAACCTCTTGGGCGGTAGCCTTATAATATTAACCCCCTCCTCTCCTTCTAATTACTATAATAACGGTCGCTATTTAATTATTATTTATAAATACCTTTTAGAATTTAATCCTTCTAATTTAATTGCGTACCCGTATTTTCGTTCTAATTTATATAATTAATCGCTTACGCGTAATTAGCTAACCCGTATGCTAATTAGCCGCTTGTAGGCCTTTTTCCCGTTGCGAACCCGTTCTTCCTATAAAACTTTCTATTTCCCTTTTTCTCTCTCTCTCCTTCTTTTTTTTTTTCCTTTTTCTAACGCGAAATTAAATCCTTTTAATAAACCTTCTTCTATATTATAATCCCCTAGATTTTTATTAATTATAAATATAAATTCCTTCGTTATAGACTTTTTTAAATTTACCCCCGAGTAATTAGAAATAATATATACTTTTAATATATTCGTTATCCTATAATAATAATTTTAATATTATTATTAATTTATTTTCTAATAATAATAATAATAATATATTACTCCCTAATATTATTAGGTTGTATTTAGAATTCCCTCTACCCCGGTTCCGGTTATATTTTCGATTTTTACGGCGGTTTTACTTCCTTTTCCCTTCGGGTCGGTTCTAGTTATTTATTCCTACTTTTACCCCGTTAGCTAATATGCTAATAACCTTTTTTTTGTAGCCTTACTGCCTTAAACCTCGACCCCCGTTATAATTCTAAATTTAATTTAAATTTTTATTTGTACTTTTATTAATTTAGAGGAGGATAGGGAGGGGTTTAATTCTAACGACCCTAACCTTTCCGTATTTAAGAAGGGTAAGAAAATTAATATAGTGGCGGCTTTACGCGGTATTTTATTTTCGTTTTATAATAAGGCGAAATAAACGAAAAATAAGATTATAACGGCCTTCGTTAAATATAAATTTAACGAAAGTTAGTATTAAGTTTGCCTTTTCTGCGGCTATTATTATTAGAACGCCGACTTCGAAGGCGGTAAAAAGTGCGTTATTTATATAACCGAATCGGGTAAAGTTTATTAATTTATTTTTATTATGGCTTAGGTTATTTATATTATTTAATAAGCGGTTAGATATTTAAATTTTATTAATATTAATAAAGTCGTTTAGGTTTATAATTTAATAATTTTGGTAAATGAATTTATAGAATACGTTTTTAAATTTATAGTTTTTAATTATTTTTTTATTGGCTTTTTCGAATCCTTTTTCTCCGGTTTGCTTATTTTTATAACCGCCCCCGCTTTTATCGCCCTACCCGCTACGGCCTTCGTTCTAACCTTTATTATTATTATGGCTATTATTTTTACCGCCGAGGTAAATATCCTCCATTAAGAGTTAATTTCTTTGTAGGCCCAAATTTTTATTAAAGAAATTATCGAATTATAGTAATAATAGGTCGTTATTAGCGTTAATAAATCGTTGGGAGGTTTTTTTGCCCGCTTCCCTTTTATTATGGCCGTCCGCCCCCTTCTTATCGAAGAGGAAGAAGAAATTCCCCGGCTTTTAATTAAGAAATAGAAATTTATAGCCCTTTCCCGTCCTTGTACTTACGGTATACGCTCTTACGCTAAAATTGCCGCTACTAAATTTATTAAGGCCGAATTTATAGAAATTATTATTTTCCCTTTTCCCGCTTTTAACGTTTTATTTTCGATTTTTTTTTTTAATTATAATCTTTTCGGTATTCCGGCCTCCGCTCCTATTTTTACGCGCTCGGTTTTCGGCTTTATAACCCTTTTAATTATTAAAAATAAAATAGATTTAATAGGAAGAGAGAAGGAAGGTATAAATAAGGAGATAAATAGTATTACGGTTTAAGTTTTTTTTATTATTTTTTCTTTTTTATATAATTAAGAATTTTTTTATAATAAGTTAACCCTTACTATCCTCCTTCTTAAAATAGACTCTTTAATTTTTAATTATATTAATATCGTTTCGTTCCCGAGCGAATTTATTTCCCACTTTATTATTTTTCTAAAGGTCTTATATTTATATTTATAGGCTTATATTATTTTTCGAATTTATTTAGTATTATAATTTCTAGGAAATTTTCTAAGGGCTTTTATATAATATTTTTAAATCCCTTTTATTTTATAAGAATATTTCTTATAATTATACCGCTAAAGTTTATAAAATTATTTACGTAGAGGATTTTTTTTACTTTTTATTCCTTTTTTCTTTCTACGATTATTATTAAAGGCTATAGGTCGGACGTAATCTATCCCGGGAAAGGATTTTCTACGGCTCTATATAGTAAATTTACGTAAAAAATATTATAGGCGCCTATAGGGAGCCTTTTAAATTTTACTATATAGGGAAAAAATATTTTAAATATAATATATTTTATATAAATTACGTCGAACTTTTTTTTTAGGCGTTTAGAATTAAAATTCTTAAAGTTAAATTAGATTTTATTTCCGATTTAGAATTTTTTAATAGGGTATTTCGACCGGTTGGCGAATTTTTTTTATTATTATATAGCGGTGGTTATAATAGTTTAGTATAAATCCGAAATTTATTATAATTTTTCGACGAATTCGTAGGCCTTCTTTTTTAGGATAAATATTATAGGTAGGGGTGTAGAATCTTTTATTATAGGAATTATAAAATTAGTTTCGTAATTGTAGGAAGTAAAGAATAGGTTTATATTAATTGAGGTATTAATTCTATTATTAATAGCGAATTATATTATAGGGGTTTAATAATTTTAGTCGTTTTATAGGTAATTAATATATATTTTAAAGAAGGTATAGACCTTTTAATTTATTCTTTTTAAGCCCCCGTTTATTTATAGGTAGTAAATAGTATTAAGGAGTTATTCTATGCCTATTAATTTGTAGAAACGTTTTTAGAATTTGCTTATTTAATTGGTACCTTTATTATTAACGATAGTATATAATTAATTATAATAATGGATAAAGTAAGAGAGGAATTATTCTATATATAAATTTATATTTATAGAGGATATAAGCTTTAAAGTTATTCCCTTCGTTAATTAGTCCTTATAAATTAATAGGTAGGTATTGCCTTTAGAATTTAAGAAATTAATAATGAAATTTAATTATAAATTTTAATATTAACGTTCTAGGGGTAATAAAGATTGGAGGAGCCTTCGTTTTATATTTCTCTAAACCTTTATTAAATTATATACGTAGTAATTGCGTAGAAACCGTCGAATTTAAGGGTTTAATAAAGGTTAGTAATATTCTTTTATAAGTATATAGATTATTCCTTCTTTTCCTGGGTAATTAAGGGTAGGAGCTTCGTATATACGTTAAATTAAGGCGGTGTATAGGGCGTTAAGTTGGTATTTTTTTTCCGTTATTATTAGGGCCGTTATTTCTATAACTATGGGAATTCTTAGGATTTAGAGTTTTTTTTATATTTTAATCGCTTTAGGTTATTTATAATATAATTGGCGATTTATATTTTAAATTATAAAAATAGTTCGAAGGTACGGGTATTTTCGGTAATAATTTATAATATAATTTAATATATAGAATTTTTCTAAACCGCTTAGTCTTAGAATTATTATAAATCCGGATTCTTAAAGATTTATACTCTTCTTATTGGTTTTAGCGCTATAGAAGAGGTGGAGATTCGTATGTATTTTTTAAGTATAGACTCCGGGATAAATTATATATTTTTAGCTTTTAGGTTTTTTTTTATGGGTTTATTTTAATTTCGGCGAAATAGGGCGTTTAAGATTATAGTATTTTTACCCGGTTTATAAACGATATTAAAATTAAAACGTAAGAAGTATTTTATTTAGCGGGTTTATTTTTTAAATAACCGCTATCTTTTTATAAAATATTCTAAATTTTTATAGTTTATTAAGATAGTAAATTCTTTATAATTACGGAATTTTATAAATTATTCTTTTAGGTAGGAAATAATCGCTAATATTTCTTTATTATAAATTAGGTAGTTTTATTCTATTGGCGTTAATTTTCGGGAATAGAAATTAATAATCTTATATATACCGTTCTCCTAATTTTGTATAATTATTCTTCCGAGGGCGTAGTTATTATAGTTTATTTTTAGGTAGGTAGTTTTTTTAGGGTTAAATTTTATAAATATAAGGGTTTTCGTAAATAAGGTTTTTAATAATTAGAATGTAGATTCGTATTTTTTAATTTATTCGAAAATTATTCCCTTTTTTATAAAAATTATTAGGGGTGTAATTATTTTCGAAAATTGTAAAATAAATATCCGGTAATAATTTATAAAATTTAAGAAATTGCGTACCCTTTTTTACGATATAGGTAGGAGTTATTTTAAGATTATTTTAATTTTATTTAGGTTTGCCTATATATTTACGTTTACGTAGATAATAAATTTTAAATATTTGATTTTCGTAATTATAAATTCGTATTTATTAGGATTAAAGTATAAATTATATAGAGTTAATTTTTCTAGTACTTTTTTGACCTTCTTTTTATAGTCTTTTTTAATTCCTAATGAATATATAAATATGTTATTTATATATATTAAATAGAATTCGTTTAAGAAATTTTTTAGAATGAAATTGATATATTATTAGAATGACGTTAGGGCTTTCGAGAGTTTAAAAAGGATTATTAATTATTTGAAGAGCCTGTACCGTATTCGAAATACCGTTTTTTATTTTCTTTTTACGATTATACGTATTTTATAGAAGGTTTATATTACGTTTACCTTAATATATTATTTTATATTTTTAAAGATTTTAAAAATATTCCGAATTAAGGGTAGGGAGTAGCGGTCTAATTATATAATAATATTAAACGTTCGGTAGTCGTAATAAAATTGTAAATTACCTCCCGGTTTTTTAATAAATAAGATTAGGGCGGTAACTTTTAAATTATTCGCGTAGATATATCCTTTATTTATAAAGTCTTTTAACGTCTTTTTTAAAATTAATAATTCTTCCTTTAATATATTATAGATAGGCCTAAAGGGGATCGGTAAATTTTGGCCGTTTAGGCCCTTTTTAAAATTAATAATATAATCGATATTCGGTTTATAAGGGTTGAATTTATTAGCCTTTATTTTTATAAATAAGGGTAGAAAATAATAATATTATTAGGGGATTTTCTTTTTCAATTTTATTTTTATATAAACTTTCTTTAGTATTAAGGCTTTTTCGATATTGTATAAATTAATTATAAAGATATAATTTTTAATTGCCGCGCGTTTATATTTTTTGCGGTTTTAGTTTATTATCCCTACGAATATAGTAGCGAAAATATAAATTATAAATTTAACCTCTTTAATAAAAGGGGTATTTTCCTTCTCTTCTCTTTTAATATAAGGAATTTAATTATTTATTATTCTTATATATAAACGTTTTTTATAGGGGACGGAATAGGCTTTGTACGTAGTTAATTATAATTTATTTAATATAATAGGGTATTTTAATTTTAGGATTACGTAGGTTATAATTAATTTTATATAACCGTTTACTTTTATAATTATTTATATTATATTGCGGATAATAGCTCCCTTTATTATTATAAAGGTTCTTTTTATTTTATATTTTAGGATAGAGATTATAAGGATTTTTAAATCCTATACAACCTTTTTATTAATTGTAGTATAATATTAATATTTTTCGTCAACGAAAGCGTAAATTAAATTATAATTATTAATAATAAATAGAATTAAAGTAGGTTCAATTTCTATTTTATTTTCTATTTTAAAGTTTTTTACTTTTTTATTTAATATTTTTAAAGATTTTAATATCCGATTATATATTGGAATTACTCTTTTCCTTAATCCTTTATAGCGGATATAAATTCGTCTTCGTTTTTTAATATTAGTAGGGTTAAGGTTATAATATTAATACCGATCTTCTTATTTAAGTTTTCGGCCGGTAAATATAAGTACTTAGCGGTATAGTATTTTCCGGCGCTATATTTTATATAAAGGTTATTCTTTTTACACTTTTAATATTTTTTATTAAAAATTTATTTCGTTTTACGTTAAATTTGCTTATTCTCTTTATTTTTACGACTTTTTCCTTTACTCCGAATAGGTCCCGAAGAGGTTCTCCCTATAAATATATTTATATTATTATTGGCGTTATAGGTTCTTAATTCGGTAGAATTTATAGGGGTTATAAATTAAGAATTCGAAGTAGGTTATGGGACGTTAATTTATTGAAGGATTTTAAACGCTTAGTAGCGGTTAGTACTTTTTTAGGTCTTTTTTCCCTATTAACGGTTTATTTATTTAAAGGTTTTAAAGGTTTTAATATATTCGTATTTAGTAATTTAGGATTATAATATTTTAATATAATTATTATAATTATTAGGAAATTTAATAATAAAGATTGCGTTTAAGAATTTTTAATTAAGGGCGTTATAGAATATATTTAATTTAAATTCGTCGTTTTATAGGGCCCTTCTAGCTTTAAATAATTTATCTTCCTATTCCGTAAGGAAGGTAAAGAAATATTACTTATTATATTAATATATAGCGTAGAAACGCGTTAATACGGCGTTACGTAGGTAGTAGGCCCTAAAAATACGGTTAATTTAATTAAATAAGAGTATAAAGTTTATAGTTTTATTTAAAGTATATTAAATTTAAAAACCCTTAAATTTCTTTTTTTTATAGGCGGGTAGAATATTAAGGATTTTAATTTATATAATTTTGCGATTTATTTAAAATTTAATTTTATTATTAATATTATAAGTTTTAATGAATTATACGAAGTAAAAATTGAAGTTTTTTTAAGTACCGTCCTAAATAGGGAGGACGATAGGTTTATATTTATAATTTAAATTAATTATAGGATTAGTTGCGTTTATAACCGGGACGTTAAAAAATACGAAATTTATTTAAGGGTAGGGGGAATAATTAACGGTTAAGGTTATAGCGGTAATACGGATAATTTTAGAAAAATCGAATTTATTAATATTTAGCGTATTTGCGATAGTAGAAAGGATTTTTTAGGTTTAGGAATTTTAAGGATTTATAGGAGTAAGTTCTATAAGAATAAGAGGATTGGGGAGGTTTTAGGAAGAGGTATTTTATATAGAAGGTATAGAAGCTATTTCTTCGTTTAAATTAGGTATATTAAAATCGATTATTTTAATAACTAATATCGCTACGCTTAAATAATTATAGGCTCTCTTTCTTTCTCTCTTTTATAAAGGTTAGTAGAACCTAATATAAGGGGGATAATAGAATATAGTATAAATATTAGGCTTAATAAATTAATAAGGTTTTATAAAGAGAAAAGGGGGAAAAACCGTACCGTAAAGCGGGGTCGTAGATTCTATCCTTTTAAAGGGGGCTATAGGTACGTGAGTGACTCTGCAGAGTTAGTACGTGCCGCCCGAGCTACAGCTACAGGGGCAGCCACAGGGAGCCAGTTAGGCCGTGGAGCTTGATATAACCTCCTGGGCGGTAGCCCTATAACAAATTATAATTTAAATTATCCTCTTAAATTAATTAAATTAAAAATAGAGGGATATTATTACTTAATATTATAATACTAAATTATTTTTTATCGATTAAAACATCTATAAAGTATATTATACCTTTAAAAATCCCTTTTTATATTTAATTTATTTTTAATTCTTATAAGAATAATAAATTTTAAAAGCGTATAATTTTTAAATATTATATTTATATCCTCTTTGGTCCCGAATCAATTTTATATTACCACTTCTTTAAATATTTTCGCTCTTCTGAATTTATTAACCGTATAATATTTATAATTATTAACGAATCTTATATTATATATTAATAATATAATTTCCGATTTAAATTCGTAGACTTTTATTAATTTCGGTGTACGCTTTTATTCTCTATTTTATAATTCGGTTATATTATTATATTAATTAAAGAATCCGAAATATACGTATAGACGTATACCGGCTTTTAATTATTTAATAATTTTTTAAATTCTTTTTATATTATTTATACGTTAATTAATCGGTTTAATATTGGTATTATTTTCGATTATATTCTATTTAACGAAACCCGGTATTTCGAACGTTTTAAATTCTTATTTATTTTAACCGATTTAATTATATTAAAAATTATTATTTATATTAATAATAAAGATTTAATTAGTAAAGCGAGGAAGTATTTTATTTTAGCGTTAATTAGGCGAGGGATTCGCTCCCCGATTACCGCCCTTTTAATTATCCGGATTTATTATTCGTATATCCAACCTGCGGATTAAGAACGGTTTTATTAATAATTTATTATTCCGGATTTTTAATATTAGATTATTATATTTATTATTATATTAAATATAGGAATAAATATATTTAACGTTATTCGTATAATAAAATATAGTAAAATTATATTTTAGGACGTTATTAATTTGTAGTAACGTTTTAGGCGTATTATACGCGGCGGTAGGTTAAAAATAGTTTATTTTTTTATACCCTATTAGTATTTCGATAAGTTCGGATATTCTTTTAATTTAATTACTTTACGTTAAATAAAAGCGGATAATAATTTATTCGGTTCCGATTTAGAGTTTTTATAAACGTTATTTATAATTATTAATATTTATAATATAATCTAAATTAATTCTATAAATAGGAAATAGGTATATATAATTCATTATAATAATTATAATTATTAATTTAATCGGATGGAAACGCTCCGTAATAAGGTTAAATTATTATTCAAAACGCCGAAATTTATATTATAAATTAAATTACTTTTATTTCGTTTACATAGCTTTTTCGTAAACCGCTTTGGGTTCAACTATCCCTCTAATATCGATTTTTAATTATTATATATCGTTTTTATATTACCTAAAATTTCGTAATAGGTCGTTCGTATTATAATTATAAATAAAACGTTAAATATAATTTATAATTTATTTAATTTTATCTAATATATTCCTTTATTACGGGAATAAAAATATTTAAATATTTATAAATAGGACTTTTTTTAGGAATATAGGAAAATTATATCCGATATTAAATTTATTTATATTAATAGGCGAAATATAATTATTATTAAAATAATTGTAAGTAGGGAATATAATACGTAATTTACCTTATTTATAATTTAAGGGGTTATATTATATATTATATACCCGTCGGCCTTACTTTTTATTTTAGAGCTGCGATTAATTAAATGCCGTACCGTTAATAATAATTATAAGCGCTACCGATAAAATTATTTTAAACCTTAACCTCGCGGCGATTTATTTATTTTAATTTAATCTTTTTATATTTTATTTTTATAGGAATTATTTACTTCTACGTAATTTATTTTCGTAGGATTAAAATAATAAAAATAATAATTAGGTTAATTAATTTTAATAGGAGTTAATATATATAAGATTATTTCGATTCTTATTAAAATTAATATACGTAAGTATTTTTTAATTCTTATTAAAATTAATATATATTTATTTATATTTAATTTACTAATATTTATTATTTATTATTCGAAGTATTATATTATTACTATCCGCCCGCTAATTACCCGAAATTATAATATTCTAATTATAAAATATTAAACTTACTTAAATTTTAATAGTCTTTAAAATAAAGATAAATATAATTATATTTAATTTCGTAAATTCTATTAAAGAAATAACATATAATATAATTATTTATATTTAATTTACTTCCGTAAATCCTTTATAATTTATAATTTTGTAACCGATCCCGCATTTATTTATATACTTTTATAATATTTATTTAAAAGATTATTTCGAATATATTTATATTTGGACCGGGAAGGAACTTATAAACGTTATCACTTATATTAGATTATTAATAATAAATTTATTTATTCGGTTTTATACCCGTTATATAATCGAAGGTTAATACGTTTTTAAAAATAGTAAGGGTAAAAGGTTATTGTTACGGCAAAAAGGAAGGGCTTGTAATGAAATAACAATAATCCTTGATTGATAGAAAATCGTAAGATAAAGAAAAAAGGAAAATTAATCGTACAAGAATGGAAGCGCAGGCGGGAAGATATAGGCTATACGTTCTATAGAGTAAATACGTTGGGTAAGTGAATAGTAATACGGTATTCGTTAATATAAATTAGTAACCTATAATAATAAATCCCTAATTCGCCTTATTCCTTAAATAACCCAATAATATATAATAAAATAAATAATTAATAGGTAAACCGTACTATTATATTACCCCCCCCCTTTAAAAAAATTCGCTTCGATTTTTCGAAAATACCTGTACAATATTTATTTCTTTTTTTTTAACCTCTTATTACCTATTTATATTAATAAATTATTTTCTTCGTACTTTAATACTTCTTTATCTTATAATACCGCTATAATTTAATTTTATAACTTCCGAAGGGGGCCGGCCGCTTTTGGATATTTATTATAGAATTTTTTTAACTTAATTATTACATTTTTAAAATCCCCGGTAAAATATTATTCCGGATTTAAATCCAAATTATTCTATTTCATTTAATAAAATAATTTACTTCAATTTATTTTTAAAATAATATTTTTATTTACTTCGTATTCCTTATTTTTAAATATAATTTCTCCCGGCGGGTTTTTTAATATTTACTCTAATAATAAGTTATTTAAAAACTTTTTTAACCTATCCGACGGGCATTAATTAAATATCTTCTATAAAGAAAGTAATTTAACTAAAAAAATATTATTTTTTCTACCTATAATAAAGAAATATTATTTTATTAAAAGAAAGTTTAATTTATTATTCGGACGGTCGGTTAATTAATTCTTTTTAACAATAAAAATCCGGTCTTTTATATCGAAATCCGGCTTATAACGTTTCTTGTTTATTTAAATAATTTATTTTCGTTACGTATCTTCGATATATTTCTTTGCGTAATTTACGTACCGTTAAATTTTTTCGGCGGTATTTTTAATATCCTATCGGTTTAAACGTTCTATAGTCGGTATATTTTCTAAATTCGTTATTAACTTTTAATCTAAAAAAGTAAATATAGGAAACCCGAATAAAACCTTATATAGTTATAAATTTATATTATATTATAATAAATTATTTTATATACAATTTAGGGCCGGAATTATTTTTAATTAATTATTTTAATTATAATTAATATATAAGCGAAGTTTTTAATCGATTTATTTATAAAGATTTTCAAACTACTTTAAGGTTTATAAATATTCGACCGAAATTAACGATTAATTAATCCCGATTATTAAAATTAATTCTTATAAAAAATCCGATCGAAATTATAGACTTCTATCGTTAATAAATTCTTTAAATAGTTTAAAAACGTAGAAGGGTCCTTTATAATATAATTTATAAATTTCCTTACTTATAATTATCGATTCATAAAGGAATAGCTAAATAGTTTTTATTAAGGGGTTAATTATATTTATTAAATTATCGTAACCGTATTTATTTATTAATATTTTCTTAAAATCTACGATCAAACGGTTTTAAATCCTTTTAAGCGTTTTAATATTTTAGAATATTTTTAATATTTTACTTCGAAGGTATTTAGAAATATAGTAAATTATATAATTAACTACGTAACGATTTATATTATTAATTAAATTTGATTGCTAATATCGAATTATAATTAATTTTTATATTTTATTTCTTCCGGGGTAAGCTATTATTAATGTATTATAATAATTTTAAATTATTTTAATCTTTAAAATACCTTCTAAAATTATAAAGCGACCTTTAAAGAATAATAATTACTTTTATAATATTATAAATCTTACTTCGCCTTTTCGAATCTTCTCCTAATATTCCTCTAAAAAGGGATTTATTTTATTAATTTCTAATAATTAATAAATTAATTTATAATTTATTATTATTTTAGGAAAGTCGATAATATTTAAAGTATAGATACGGATTATATCTTCCCCCTCTTCCGCCGGTTTTAAGAGTTATATAATACGTTACAATTCCTTTTTTTCCTTTTAATCTTTAATATTTTCAAATTTCCGGAATAAAGTATTGACCGTAATATTATCCTTATTGGGTCGATATATAATTAGAAAATTATATTAAAATAATAATTCCGCTTACGTAATTTATTTTATATTTAGTAAACGTTTAGTATTAAAATACTTTAATATTTTATAATTTATAATAATTATAAAAGGTTCGGTCCGTCAAAGTTTATTAAATTCCGAGCGTTAATATATTAGGGACTTTATAACCGTTAATATTTTTTTATCATATATAAAGTAATTGTATTCTATTTTTTATATTATTTTTAAAAAATACGTAACCGGGTATTATTTATTTTCGTACCTTTAAGATAAAATTCCCGTTAATACCTTATCTAATATATTTATTTCCAATTTCGTTTCTTTATTAAAATTAAAATAGGTTAATATTAATATATCAATGAAATATTATTCTAAAGTATCAAACGCTAATTAATATTCTATTATTTAAGCGAATGTTTTTCCCTTCTTTATTAATTTTATTAACGGTTTTAAAATCTTCCTATATTCTTTTATAAATTTATAATAAAAATTATAAAAGCTTAAATAGGATTATATTCCCTTAATTATAGAGGGTTCTTTCTATTCTTTTATAACTTAAATTTTTATTAAGTTTACTGAAATTCTATTAATACCGATAATAAACCTTAGAAACTTCGTTTTTATAATATAGAATTCGTATTTATCCAAATCGGCCTATAAACCGGCTTATTGGAATCTTTCGAATATTTTCTTAATGTAAATTTCGTATTCCTTTTTATTATCGGAATATATAAAAATATCGTCGATATAAACGTTGCAAAAATGGTCGAAATACCCTATTAAAGTATTATTAATATACTTTTAAAATATTAATAATTTATTTATTAATCCGAAAAGTAATACTTTATATTTATAAATTCTATATCGAATATAGAAAGTTATAAACTCTTCGTCGTTTAAATATATACGAATCTAATAAAAGGTTTATCGAATATCGATTTTAATAAAAATCTTTATTCGAATAATATAGGTTAAAATTTCCTCAATTAACGGGAGCGGGTATTTATCCTTCTTAATAATTTTATTTAATTTCTAATAATTTAAATAAAAACGAAACTTCTTATTAACTTTAAATATTAAAAAGATAAGGGCCGCTTATAGCGCGGAATTACTTTTAATAAATCCTTTATCCAAATTTTCTATAATATAAAAGCGGTAAATTTTTAATTCGTTGGCATTTATCTTATAAAATAGATTATAACCTAAATTTTTTAAATTGATACCCTTCTAAAAACGAATTCGATAATTACTATTTTTTAATTCGGGTAGAGTATTTAACCGTCGTTTATTAAAAATATCTTTGTAACTATAATAACGAATTAGGATTCGTTTAAGAATCTATTCCCTCTCCTCCGGGTTTAAATTATTAAAATATTCTTAATCCCTTCGTTCTTTAATAAAACGGTCGATTTTATAAAAATTTATATCGCCCAAATATTCCTTCTTTATTATTTATATAAGGGCGACAGAACCAATAATAATTATATTGGGTATTCGTTCTTTATATTAGGTAGTACTTTTTTTCTATTTAAAATACTTTTAATTATCCTTCTTTATTCTATTATTAAAATTTTCTCCTTATAATTATTTTTTAAAATATTTAAAATCCTCTTTAAAGTCTTTTCTTTATTCTTTTAAAATTTTAGATAAAGCCTTTTTTAATTCTTACGGTAGCGGAAGGAATTTATCCTATAGTATTTATTCTATAGATTTTTATATTCGTTTAGCGGAATTAATATTTTTACCGTCGGTTTTCGTTCGTTAAATGATATTAATTACCGGTTGGTAATTTATTTTAATCGAAGTAATATCCTATAGGGTATTTTCGAATTTACGGATTCGACGGTATATAATAATTCTATTACGTTGCCTTTTATCCTCCTTTTCTATTAATTATTCCCTACGAATAATATCTTTTTAATATTTTAAATCGATAAATTAATTATCGAAGTCGTTAATATAAATATTTTTTATTTAATTAAAATCTATAAGCTAATTATCGTTAAATAATAACCTTCTCTTTAAATAATCGATAGTAATATTATAATATTTAAATTATATACGCCCGATTATTATATTATAATAAATATCGGCGATAATTAATTATTTATTATGAATAATTCGGTTCTAAATTATAATATTAATTTTGAGGGTAATTATAATCTTTTTATTATCGTCCCCTACGAAAGGGCCTCCTATATTAATAAAGTCGAAATCGTTTTTAATTTCGAGTTTAAAGAGTCGTTATAAACGGTCGGTTATTATTTAGTTAATTAGAATATAAATAGCGGTTCCCGAATTTATAATAATTTTTTTAATGATAATTGTAATTCTATTATTATTTATAAGGACGGATATAATAAAGGGATTTCTTCCCAAATAATTATATAAGAAATTTCTATTTATATTATTAAATACTTTTCCTTACCATTATTATATAAACTTCTTTAAACGAAAATCTATTTTATTTAAAATAGTTAATTTTTTGAATTATCCTTCTCCTCGCCCTTATCCTCCTTTTTATCCTTAATATTATAATGCGTATATATAAATTAAAGACGGGTATAGTAATTAATTATAGTAAGACGGTTATTCGATTTGGGTTTTTTAAGATAATTTTTAGTACGATATCCTTATTCCTTATAAGTAAAATATATTCCTCTACGGAATATATCGTCGATTTCCTCCTTAATTAAATTTTTATTATTATTATTAATATTAAAATTATTTCTAATCGAAGAGGAGCTTCTTCCTTTACTAATATTATTATTATTATTATTATTTCCGCGACTACGATTATTCGAATTTAAGGAAAATAAAGTAATAATCCGTTTAATTACCTTCTATACGTAAATAATTTATTTAATAATCTTAATATATTTATCGAAATCGACTATATTTAAAATAGTATATAAAATTATATTAATTTAAAGATCCGTAAATAAACGATAGTAAAAAATTTCTTTTTAATTGGATTAAAGGATTTAATATTTATTAATAAAATAAATAAATTTATTTTCAAAAATATAGAAATTATTTTAGTATATATAAAGCTTTTCGAATTCTTTAATCGTTTAATGGGTAACGTTAAAATTATTATATTAATATTGAAAATAATTTAGTAAAATTTTTAAGGAGCGGATTTAATTCGGGTAAGTATTATATAAATATAATTAGAAATCCATAACGGTATATTTGGCTTAACGATTTTCGATATAGGTTTATTTAGCTTTATTATTAGCGAAATAATTAAAATTAACTTTTAGTTTATTAATTATAATATAGTACTAAATTTTAAAATTAATAGTATTTTTATTCTTATCGGTATAAAAGATAAAAGGGTCGGAAATTTTAGAAAGTTTTCTACTAATAATAATAATAGAAGCGTTATTAGGAATTACGCTTCGATATATCGAATTACGAATAATATTACTAATAATTTAATTTAGGGTTTAGATTTCTTTATTTTTAATTATAATAGTAATTATTAAATCCTTTATTATTTTTTTATTAGGACTAATAGGTTTCGATTAATTATTATTACCGTTATCGGAATTTAAATTAAAAATATCGAAATCGGGAATAATATTTTGAATTATAAAAATACGATATTTAATTCGGTTAATTTTATAAACAACGGTATTAATTTTATTAAAGTAGTACTAAGTACTTTCGTTATTATTTTCGATAATAATTTAAAAACGAGCTTTCTTCTTTTACTTTTCGGGTTTATAATATATACTTTTAAAATATTAAACCTAATCGTTAAAATTTATTATAATTTTATTAAATCGGTAGGTAATAATATAAAATTCCTTTAATTATTTTTTATATATTATTATAGGGATAATATAAGCCTTTATTTTTTAAATATAATATTAAAATTCTTTTTAATTTCGGCGATAAAATCTTCGATTTTTATTAAATTTCCGTATCTATTAAATTATTAATTTTCATATTAGAATAAAGGGATAAAAAGAAAATAAAGTCCTTTTTTATTAAAAGTATAATGGGTGGTAATAATTTTAATTTTATTTTCTAGATTTTCGTTAATATATTCCTTCGTATTAAGGAAATATTAAATTTCGATTTCGGGGATTATGTAAGTATTATAATATTCGAAAGTAGCGGCGTTATAATTATTAATTTTTTTAATAGCGCCCTAGACTTCCTAGGCGGTCGAAACGCGATGGTTATTAATAAATTTGCAATTTAAATGGGTTTTCGCAATAGAAATTTCTTTTTGATTCAATTTAATTAATTCGAAATCGATTTCTTTACCGGTTTACGCTTTTAATTTAGCGGTTTCCTTTTAGTCGTATATTATTATTCGTTTAAGTATTTTAATTTATTATAAATAGGTTATAATTATATAATTATTTAGGTAATAGTATAGGGGATTATTATATTGCGCGTAATTAATCGTAATTTTCTTTTTTAGGTAGGATATTATTACGGGCTGAGTGCACGTTAGGTATAGGTTAGGATATATATTAAAGTACGAAGGACAGGAAATAGGAAGTGTACGTGGAGGGCTAGATATATAGGCGCGAGCCTATACCCTAGCCCGTATACGCCTACGTAATATTATATATAATTATTAGTAACTAAATTTAGGCTATATCGTATTATAATATATATATTATAATCGTAAATAATTACTAAGGAGCTAGGCACTTATAAGGGTAGTTAGTACGTATATTGGGTATAGTATAAGTCTAATCCTATAATATTATCCCCTTTTAAAAAAAGTTCGTAGAATTGAAAAATTTATATATACGTATAATTATATCCTAAAATCCTTTAGTAATTCGTTAAATATTTCTAAATATAATACTAATTATATTTTAAATTATTTATTTATTAAAAATCGTATAATCTTTATTATGATTTTTATTAAACTTTCCTCTTCCTTTTTCTTTAATAATAATATTTCCGTTTTCGAAATAACGAATTATTATATTAATTAGGTAGAACGGCGGCGCGGAGGTTCGTCGTAAGTAGCGGTAACGGGGTCTATTATTATAATATTTCGTTCTTCTTAGCGGAATTAATCGAAGAAGTTTTAAACGTAGGGTAATATAAGTTTATTAGGGTATTCGTAATAGAATTTTTAAAATTATATTTCGCAATCGATAACGTTATTAACCTTTTCCTAAATTAATTCGTAATCGCCTTTTTATTTAATTAAATAATATTAATAGCGGTTCTTTTTTTATTATTCGACGTTTATTAATTTATTTAAACCCTATTTTATATAATCCTTATATTTATTAATATAAATTATTATTCTTCCTTCAATAGTACGGACGTCGGAATTAATTATTTGGCCGGGAAGGCTTTAACCGAACCAATATTATAATATAGAAACGTAAAAAGTAAACGAATATTTTATATTATTGGAGAACTTTAATTTAATAATATAAGTATCGGATTAGAAGATTATAAATAAACCTTTCTAATAAGAAGAGAATTTAATATATAAACGGCTATTAAAAAAGGTTAAAAATATCGAATAATATTATATCCCTAAATTAATATTTTATTTAATCGATACGATGTTTATTAATATTCTCTTTATATTAGTTTTAAATTCGTTTTGTCTATTAAATCGTAAAATCTTGAACCTTTTTAAATCGGTCGGCGAATTCGTTAATTTTATGATACTCCTTTAGTTACGTAAATAATAATATAAAAAATAACGGGTTATAAAGTTCGGTATTTATATAAGGGTAATATTTATAATTAGCGAAGAAGGAGGATAATTTTATTAAAGAAAAAATAGCGTTATTTCCTACGAATTCGGCGAAGGGGAATTATTTAACCTAATCTATTTAGGACTAATTAACGTATAAATAGAAATATTATTCTATTTTAATATTAATATATTCTATTTAAATATTAATTTATAAATAGGAAGCGGAAGTAAATTTACGCGTTATTTCTAATTATTAATAAAACGATAATTAAAAATAAAATACGAATTACGTATTATGGTTAGAAAGGATAGAATTTAAAAGTTTATAAAAGTAATAAACCCTATTAATAAACTGTTTTATTAACTTTTCAACGGATAGTATAATTATTAAAATAAAATATTATATTTTAATTAATTAATTTATAATAACGTAAATATATTTAAATTCTTAATTAGAATATATATTATTTAATAATAAGGTAATATAATCGACCGAAATTATAATCTACGGCGTTATAATAACCGGGATAATTTTAAAAATAATAATATATCTTTATTTAAAAAATTTCGTTTTTATATATAGGAAATATATTTTATAAAAAATGTATATATTATTAATTATCCCCTCTTAATAAAATTCGCGGGATAATAATTCGTATATAACGTTATGTTTAAGGTAATTTATATTAGGCGAATTATATTAGTAATTAATTAATTAGAATTAAAATTCTTTATTATAAGGGTTAATAATAATACGGCTTCGTTATTTCGTTATACCGTTAAATATAATCTAATATTCGTTAAAAGCTTTATATAGGATTTTATAAATAGAGACTAATTAATTACGGCCGTTTAAATTATTTAAAGCGGATATAACTTCTTAAAGGAATATAGAATTTTCGTAATTATTTAAAATAATATCGTTAATAAATTTATTTTTATAATCGTTTATAAGGGATAAAGAAAAATATATTATAGGGTTATTAAAATATCCGTTTACGAATTATAAAAATTATAATAATATATATTAGCGGGCGGTTAGGCGTTTATCTTCGGCTTTAGTAAAGATATTGTTAAATTTGTAATTAAATACGTTTAAACGTAAATTTTTAGAATTAAGGGTATATTAAATTTAGAAATTAAAGTGAAAGAAAAATTAGAATTATTATATATAACGTTATATTAATTATTTATTAGTCGTAAATATTTTTAGGTTTTTATAATCTATAAAAATATTAAAAAATTATTATACGCTTTCGAATTTTAATTACTATTCTTTTAATATTTTAATAATAATTAAGAGCTTTTTATTATAAATATTATAATTATATTCTTAAATAGAATATTTCGTAAAAAAATAGGCAATAGGGTATAATATATTATTATCTTTATATTATAAAAGTATATTACTTATTACCTAATTCGAAGCGTTAATGTCGATAATAATTTTTTTAATTTAATTATAAATTTTTAAAATTAATTTAATAGTGAAGGCCTTTTTTAGAACTTTAAATACGGATTAATAACGGTCGGATTAGGATTATAATATATTTTTCTTTATTAATTCGTATAAAAGTAAAATTATTATTGAAAAATTTTTTATAAATTATTAATAAAAGTTCGGGAAGCTTAGGAATTATTATAAAGACTTTTTAAATTATAATAATACTTATTCGAAAATAGTTTTAATTTTATTTAAATTTATTTCGATACTTCCCGGTATTATAATAAAGCTAAAATATTTCGTACATTTTATATTAAATTCGTATTTATTAATATTAATATTAAAACCTACTATAGCGGGAAAATGAGCCTGGTGTTTAGAGTAGATACCCCCATCTATAGCAAATTAAACCGTCTAAGCCAGATTAGAAATCTATACCAGATATATTTATTTGGGCTAGACGCCCGAGGGCGTGCTCTCATTGGTCAAATTTTCATATCTGGGAAATATACTAAAGCGACCGCTAAAGGTCTAATTTTTAGCAATATCTTACAACGCGGTCTTATCGGGCGTACGGGCCAATTTCTAAAGCCCCTAAATATTAACGCTAATATTAATATTATAGCGACTATTTATAGCGGCTATATTAAAACGTATAAATTAAGCGCTATAATTTAGCGTACGTATATTATAGGATAATAGTAATTAAATTGGCTATATTCACGTAATTAAACTATATACCTATACAATTAAAATTATTATAACTTATATTATACGCAATATTATAATATTATAATATTATAATATTATAATATTATAATATCATAATATTACAATATTCGACTTTAATACTTTAATAAAAGAATAATAATAATAATAATAATAATAACGAGAAATATATAAATATATATATTATAAAGTAGGGATATTTAGATAATCCGTTTTTTTTTATTCGTATTATATTTATACGAGGGAAAGGGTTATTATATATCCTTATAAATTTTAATTAATAAGTATAATAATAATAAATAATAATCGAAATAATAAAACTATATTAAAAATAATTAATATAATAGAAAGTAACTTATTCGTCGAAATAATCTATAGGATTAATTAATAATAATAAAGCCGGACTAGAAATATCTAATATAGTAGAGGGTGATTTATTCGTCGAAATAATTTATAGGATTAATTAATTCGTCGGTAAGTAAATCTTTAAAATTATTATAATAATAATTATCGAAGGGGATACTATTACGACCCTTCTTTCTACTTCGCCTAACGGTTTAACGGCCGCTTCTAATATAATTAGTAGGTATATTATTAATAGGCGGATTATTAATTATTAGAGTACTAATTAAAATACCTTTATTAAAAATAACGGTAACGGTAATTCGTATTTAAAAACGTATATTAATATAATTAGGATTTAGGGTAATTAATATTTATTATTTAAATATATTTTTAATATTATAAATAGAATTAATATATTATAGCCCTAATAAAATAAATATTAGAATATTAATAAATTAATTTACGCTACGTACTTTTAATATTATAATATCCTTAATAAAAGATAATTACTTTCTAAATTTCTTATTTATATTTAATAATTAGAAGGTAGCGTTTAAAAAGGGGGGAAGGGGTAAAGGTAAAAGTAATTTTTTAAATGGATTAAACGGACGGTATTTAAATTATTTTATTAGTAAAATCTTCTCTAATATATTAAGAGAAATTTACAATATAAGTAATTTTAAATTAGAAATTAGCGGTATAGAAAATAGTAGTAATTAAATAGGAGATTAGGGTAGTGGCACTATAAGAATTGGAAATTTAAGCGGCGGTATTATAAGAGTTAATAATAATATTTACGATAGAGACCGAGGAGGCGGTACTATAGGAAATTAGGGAGGAGGTAGCGCCGATTATATAAGAATTGGAGATAATATTTGCGATAGAAACCGAGGAGGCGGTATTATAGGAATTAATAATAATACTTATAATAGAAATTAAAGAGGCGGTATTATAAGAAACCGGGGAGGAGGTAGCGCCGATTATATAAGAATTGGAGATAATATTTATAACGGAGAATTTATATACTATTTCGCCGCTTCCTTAATTTTTAATTCGTTAATTTATCGAACTTTAAATATATAATATATAATCGTTAAACGTTTAACCTTCTTTTCTTATAATTTATTATTCTATTTTTCGAGGTTACGCTTTTTATTATTAATATCGACGTAATAAAGTAAAATAAATCTATTTTCTTTAAACTCTTTAACGTAGGATATAAAAAAGTTTTTAAATTTATTTCGAAGTGTTTCAAGGGGTAATAAAACTTCTTTATTAATAAAATAGCGTATATAATTAATAATATTATTACTTCGTTTAACCTAATTAATATTGTAGTTATTATATTAATTATCGATATATACTTTAATTATTTTACGAATATTATTATCGAAGAAATTTCGTATTCGTTTATATTTATATTCGGCCGTACGCTTCTTTTCCTTTTATTCCTTCGTTTTTAATAATAGGGTTCGTTTATTTTTAGGGTTTAGAAAGACGGGTGCGAATAGGATATTAATAAGAGGATTATTTACGTTACCCCTTTTAACGTATTATAAATATTCAATTAGGGTATATATTCTAATTAGGAAAGCGTATTTAAAATTATTATTGTAATTATAAATTTATTAAATAATTTTATCCCTCTCCACTTTTTTAAACGGGTTATTCTCGTAGTATACGAAAATAATATAATATTCGTCGTTAATCTTTTTATATATACTATTTTCTTCTAAATTATTTAATATATTAATATTAAAAATAAGAGAAGAAGGTAATTTTTCTTCTTTAATAATAAATAATTTTATAATAGAAAAAATTGAATATATATAAATAAGTTCTAATATAAATAGTTCGGTAATAAGTAGTTTAACGTTACGTTATATTCGTTAACCCTTTTTTAGGAAATAAAATATAATTCCTTCTTTAAATTATTTAAATCGGGTTTTAATATTATATTAGCCTAATAATTTAAATAATTAATTAAAAAATATATTTTCGAAATTATCTAAAATATTTAATAATTAAGTACGGAACGCCTTTATATTATTATTTATAATATATTTTTCTTATATATTTTGATCGGCGGGTATTATAATAATAGGAGGCTTAATAGTAAAAGGTTCGGTAATAATAGGTATTAAAATAATAAGAAATTTAATAGTAAGTATCGGCTTTAAATTAAAATTAAATAGGGGTATAAGAATAATTTTCTTTTCTTTAACGATTATAGAAATAATTTTTAATTTCGGTATTTATATCGTAATATATAATTGGGGAATTAATATTTCGATTAATCGTATAAATAGTTTAATTATATAAAGGTTTTTAATAAACTCTTCTATATAATATTTTAATTTTAAGAAGAAGTGATTAAAATCCTACGTATAATCGAGGTATATATTATAATAATTAAATAAAAAATTCTTTTATATAATTATTTCGGGGTATTAATCGATTTATTATTTAATTTAATTATTTACTTCTTATATTTATTTTTATATAATTATAAACTTATTATAAAATTTCTTTAATAATTTTAATCGTTATTATTTAACGGATTTACTTTATTCTTCGTTAATATTATTATTTTATTCGTTATTTATATTATTATTTTATAAAACGAATAAATCGTTTAATAGTAATTTAATTGCTAAAAATTTAAAAGGGTTAACGACGTTAATGCTTATAATATCTTTATCCGACGTATTGAAATTATTTTTTATACCGAAATTGTTATTAAAAGAAATTTTTATATTAATAATCGATTGTAATCGATTGCCGGCGGGCCGAATAAATATATTTAATAAATTATTAAACGAAATAAAGGATATTTTAGGTAATAAGGTATAAAACGTACTGTATTATTCTTAAAATATAATAAAATTAAATTAAATTTTAATTGCAAGTATTAATATAAGTATATTCTCCTTCTAATTGAATATAATTAATTCGACCTTGCGAAAATTTAAATAAATGGAAAGGTTTATAAATATTTCGGATATTATTTTACGAGGATTTTTTAATTTTAATTACTTTAATAATTTATAAACGAATTTAATATATCCTTTACCCTTTTTAATTATATTTTTACGTTCGAATATATATATTTAAGTAATTTCTCGAAGTATTTCGATATATACCTTTTAAAGAAAGAAGTATCGAAGGGATATTTTATCCGAAAAGTTAATTTTTTAATCGAAATAAAATATAATAAAGGAATATAAATATAAGAATAAAAATTTATCGAATTTTACGTATATTTATCGTTTAATATATTCGATATCGATTTTATTAAAATAATTTTCTTTATTAAAATTGGCGTAATTTTTATAGAATTTAAAATCGGTCTTAAAATCTTTAATTTAATTAATAATTATTTTATAAAATCGGTTTTATAGTATTTTTTATTTATATATACCGAATTATTTATTTATATAAATATAAAGATTTAAGAATATTTCGCTTAGGGTCGATAGGTCGGGGAAGAATTTATATATAATATTAGCGGATAACGTATTCGAATAAAATACGAAGAATATTTTATAATTATACGGATCGATTTTATTTTTAATTTTATTGAATATTTCTTTCGATAAAAAGGTTAGGTTGGGTTTCTATTTAATATTTATTAAACGAAAGTCGATATAAATAATCTTTAGGAAATTCGATCGTTTTATTTTACGGAACGTATTGGGGTAAAATTCTTAAAATTTATTATATATTATATATATTAATAAAGTACTTTATAATATAATTATTTGGGTTGTAACTTATTTAATAGTATACTTTTCTTTATTATTATATAAGATTAAATTTATTGTAGTAGGTTTACGCCGGGTAGTTTCGATTAGAATACGGGGTAGTAATTATTTATATTGTTTTTACGCCCTATTAATCGAGCGAAATGCGCTAGTATTTATAGTAGTACTTGTGGTAATATTTGTAGTAGTATTTATAGTAGTAGTTGGGGGAGTATTTAAGATTGCGGGTAATTATATAGGAATATTAGTCGGCGGTTATATAGAAGTTGGAGATTAATTTTATTATAACGTATCGAGGACGTTATTTTTATATATTTTTATTGTAACGTTTTAGTATTTACGTTTATTAACCGCGTTACTTTTAATACGCAACGGAGGCGGTAAAATACCTTTATCGTCGTTGGCTATATTGGGCAACGTTATATATAGTTTGTAATATAGTTATTAGTAATAGGTTTAGAAATAGAGGGTTAAATAGGTTTTAAAATTTTGCGGGTCGATAAAAAAATCCTTTCTATATATAATCGGTATATTAATATTAGTAAATATATTTTAGTAAATATATTTTATAAAATATATTTTAGTAAATAGGTATTTTAATAAATAAATACTTTAGTAAATAAATATTTTAGTAAATAAATATTATTTCGATTTAATACGTTGCGTTTCCTTATATAAATCGCAATTTAAAACCCTCTTTCGATTAATATTTATTAAATCCGAGAAAGGTTTAATTACTCTTTAGGATTAAATATAATATTGCGTTAATTGTATAGCCTAATGAAAGGAAATAAGGAGATCTCCTAAAACGTAAACCTCGTTTACTAAATAGGAAGTATTATTATAATTTAAATTTAAAGGATTAATTATAATATAATAATTAAAATTATAATTAATATATTAATAAATAATAATACGAATAAAATATTATTATAACCGACCCTATATTATTTCCTTTAATATATAACGATAATAATATCGATATCGATATTATAATCGAATAACCGGTTGGAAAATTAATTAAAGAAGAAAATATAATAGAAATAGAGGGTATTACATAAATCGGCGGTTCGAATATACCGCCGTCGTTAGTAAGCGATTAAGGATAAGAAACGGAATTGGAATCTAATAATAATAATAATAATAATTAATTAAAAATTAAATTTTAACCCTTATAAATAGAAAATAATATATTAATTATTATTTTCCTTTAAATTTCGTCGACGCCGATAAATTACGAATTAATAATTTCGAAGACGTTATAACCTATATAATCGAAGCCGGCCTCCCGTTTAATAAAGTATTAAGTGCCGACGGTTATATAGATTATATTATTATTGTAATAAAATCCGAATTATTCGATAATATTAATATATTAATATTAAATAAGGAAGGTCCTACGCGCCTATATGAGAATGCGGATAATACGTCGATTTTCGTATTAATTTAATAAAATAAGGCGATTTAAATAATAGATTTCGAAATAGTATTAATAACGTTCGTAGATTTAATTAGTTTTAGCCGGAGAAATTGGGATATTTTACGAAAGACTTTATTTCTATTGTATAATAAATTTAATAATATTTTTAAAGATATTAAACGATTATTAATATAGAAATCGACCCTTTTTAATCGAATGCGGAAATAAATATTAATAATATATATATAAGAAGCCGATATACTATTAAACGTTATTAAATTACTAATTATACTAATTAATATTAAAAAGAGCGAGCGTTAAAAATTCGAAATAGTTTATATATAAGAGGATTTAAAGAAGGTAATAAATATAATAAAAAGGATAAAATCTTTTATTAAAAAATATAGGAATACCGCCGACGAATTCTATATATTAAAATTCGCCGCAAATTATATAAAAGCGAGGTTGGATAAAATAAAGGTTTATTCGATAATAAAATTCGTTCGGTTAAGTATAATAAAAGAAGATTTAAAAAATATAGGTTTTTTACCGTTTATTATAATATTATTAATATTTTTTAATTTAATTATATTATTTAAGAATATCGCGGCTTTTAATTTTAATAAATAGGCTTATTTTGGCTTAGATTATTTCGTCGATAACCCTTACGAGTTTTTTAAATTTAATTATTAATTAACGTCGGTCCGTATTATTTTTAAATAATATATATATATTATTTTAAACAATAATATAAAGGGACCTATTATTTTCCTATACGATTAGGTTTATCATTATTATATTAAAATACCCGACCGTTATTTATTAATATATAATAAAATATTAAACGAGCTTATTTACGCTAAAATTTATATTAATTGTATATATAGTATTAATTTTAACCGTCGGAGAGAAATATATATATTAAATCCAGGATAATTTTATTTACAGGTTTAGGAGGCTTACCGCCGCGGAGCTTTTACGTTGGAGGGTATTACGTTTATATTTATATAAGAAGTTAGGGAGTTAATTTTAACCGATAAATTTACTTTTATACCCGAAACGAAGGTATATATATATATATTAGTATTAATATATATACTAATTACTTTTTTTATAAAGATTATCGAAACCCTACGTTTATATTTAAATTATATTTAATTAATTTAAAATAAAAATAGAAAGTATTATTTCCTAAGTACGATTAATTAATATAAAATTCGTAGAATAAGGATACGTATTTTTAGATAGTCCGGCGTATAATAACGAAGAAAAAGGACGTTATACTTATATATTATATAAATCCAATTAGAGCCGAATTAGAATTAGATTATTTTTCCCGGGAAATATTTAAATTAGAATAGGACTAAATATATAAAGGAAATGTCCTACCCGTTCCTTTATTCCCTTATATCGATTTTATTAATAAATTCGGCGTTTTTTATAATTTTTACCGTATTTTAATAGGGTATTATTTTATATTAATAAATTTAACGATTGAAGAGCGTATAAAACTTAATAATATTTTCCTTTTATTATTCGGATTATATAGTTCGAAATTTAGCAATATTATTAAAATAATAATAATAATAGCGGACTTTAATAGGAGTATTATCTTAAATATACTTCGAAAATTACCTCTACTTAGTCGTAAAATGAAAGTTAAATTGTATATTTTTTTTATTTACTATATAGGCGATATACTTTAATAAATTAAAAATTCTAGATTTAAAAGCCCGCGCGGTAATAAATTCTATTGGTATTACTTTATTTATATTAATACTAAGAAACCGACGCGCGATAATCCTAGTAATTTAAATATATAAATTAATTTCGATATTATTAATTAAAGTCGTTATTATTAATAAATTACGAAAATATAGTAATATATAACGTTTTTGAATACTAATAATATTAAAAAATACGGTATTTAATGGGGAATTTCGGTATTATTTTCTATATTAATTTAATTATCCCCTATATTAAATATTATAATAAATTATCTTCCCGATATAGTATATTCAAAGTTTAATAATATTACGTATATAATTTATATACTATTTTATTTTATAATTCTAAATCCTATAATTAGGGTAGAATATATTATATAATTATAAGTATAATTATTTCCTCCTAGTAAGGGACGTTTATAATTTTTATATAAATATTTTAAAAGTTATAAAATAAGTGAATATAATAAATAGCTTATTATTATTCTTATATTACTCTTATATTAGTTAAAGAGAGAGTACTTTAATAATAAATTTTACGAGCGTTTAAATAAAGAGATAAATAGTAGTAAAGATTTAATAGAATTAATTATTAAAATATTAGTTAAATTGGCCAAAAGTATATTATTATTAATAAGTATTCGGATCTCTAAATATTAATGTGGGGTGAAATTATTATTTACCTAGATATATGAGTAATTGTTTGAGTAGCAGATAGTAGGGTAGGTACAGATTTGTACCTCCCTCCCTCTAGAAGATTCGGAGCCTATACTTAAGAAAAAGGATAAAAGGGGGAGGCTTCTCCCTCCTTCAATTAAGGGGGGCAAGAAGGAAAACTAAAAAGGATAACAACTTCATTTTTCACCCAAAGAACCTTTTCTACGAAATTATTAAATAACCCCTTTAAGGACTTCTAAGAGAATTAATTAATAAATCTACTCCTATTTAAAAAAAATAATAAAAGTAAAGCTTTACTTTATTTTTATTCTTCTTCCTATAATAATAAAATTAAAAATTATTAACCCTATTTATATTTCCTAAATAAAAATCCCCAAATTGGTTTAATCCTTCGCTATAAATTTATAATATAAGCTCTATTTCCTTTATAATATAATTTTTAATCTAAATTAAATTTAATAATAAGGACGAAATAAATTTCAAATTCTTAGCTAAATTAATTAATACGGACGTAAAAAACCTTCGGCCGGGGTTTTTCGTAAATATAAAGGTTATCCCCGTAGCCTTCGGGATATTATTTTAAATGCTAATAATCGAGTAATGAGGTATTAATTAATACTAACGGTAAAGGAATTTTTCGATAAATTTATAGGAAATTTTAATTTCGGATATATACGAATCTTTATTTCCTTAATATTACGAGATTTTAATTAATAGAGAATAGATTAAAAAATAAAAGAAAATATAGAAGATTGAAAATTATAAGAAAATCGGAATAGTAGAAGTAAAAGACTTAAAAAATAAAGAATTTACTAATAAATTTGAATAAGAATTATTAAAGAAGTACCGAAGGGATTAAATCCGTTCTTTATTATAAATTATCTATTCGTTAGATATTTATATTTTATACGCAGAATTCGCTCTCCAATTAGTTAAAATTATTATAGGATTTTTTTTTTTAATAATCCGAGGATTTTTTAATATTTCGAAGGAATTTTTAACTTTATTAAAAGAGGTAAAATCTATTAGCGAAGGTATTATTAAATAGGCCTATTTTTTAAATAGCTTAGAAATAAAATTATTACGAAATTTTAAAAATAGTAAAGATTTACTAGCGGTATTATAATACTTAAATCGAAAGTTTATTAATAAAGAAGCGTAAATTTATACCTCCTTTAAAAAGGATATAAATAATAGCTAATATTTTAATTATATATATAATACCCTTCTTCCCCTTATTTATTATTTATTACTTATAAATTTATATTATTTATTATATTTAATAAAAATATTATTATTACGTTTAAAGATACCCCCCTTATTTCCTCCTTTTCTTTATCGATTTTATCGTTTATCCTTTCTTACTCCCTTTTTACCGAATAAATTCCTCCTATTAAAATAATTTTTAATACTATTACCGCTATTTTAATTAATAATATTATTCGTAATATTACCCCTATTAATCTTTTTAATAAAAATAAAATTATTAAATATTTTAAATTATTTAAAAAGAAGGTTAGGATTTACAAATTCGGTAATAATAAATAAAAGATCTCTACTTAATTTTAATAATATAAAAAGGAATTTAAAAATATTAATAAAAATATTATTCGTAAATTCAAATTCTAGAAGATTTATACTTAATTTAAATTTATAAAGCGGTTTAAAATAACCTATAAGGTTAAAAACTTTAAATAAATTAAAAATACGGTTATTACTTTAAAATATTTTTTTTTTAAACGGGTTTTTAATAGTCGTAATATTATTATAAACGCTATTTTCACTTATATAACTCTATTAATTTACTAAACCGCTACTAATTAATCCTTCGTTTATATTAACGTTATTAAAAATTTTTACCGAAAATTTAACCTCGAAATTAAACGGATTATAATCTCCTTTTTTAATAAATATAAAGAAGAATTCTATTATATAAATTAAGTAGAATTTTTAATTAAATTAAATAACTTAATTATTAAATAGTTCGATAACGTTAAATTTAACAATTATTTTAATAATAAAGAAGAGATTAATATTTACTATCCTACGCGTAAAGCGATTCGTTTTTCCGATAAGGAATTTATTTAAAGCGTTAATAAGAAATTTATTAAGAAATCTATTTTCAAATTTATTTTTAAAGCCGCTAAAATTCCTATTATAATTAGGGATAATTAAATAGAAAAGTTAATTAAATCTTTCGAATAATTAATTATTATTTATAAATCCCTAGTAAATAACCGGATTATTAATACTTCCGTCCCGCCTCTTCTTATACCCTCTTAACTTTAACCGACCTAAATTTACTATTTTTAAATTAATTCGGTTTAAACCTACCCCTATAATAAAGACTATATTAATAATAGAGGAAGGAGGGAGCTTTATTATTAAATATACTATTATTATAATAAAATAAATTATTATTTATTTAATTATAAAGAAAAGGATAAGGACGATTCCTATAATATTATATAGTAGATTACCCCTAATAAATAGAAATCCGTAGGTATTATTATTTATATAAATAATATTATAAACGTTTCTAATTTACTCCCTAACGAAATATATATTCGTATTATTAATTAAAGCGCTTTAAAAAAGGTAATCCGTTTATTACTTACTTTAAACCCGGATTATCCTAGTTATAATAATTTTAAAAAATAGGAAAGAAATATTTAATAAAAAAGCGTCGTTATAAATCCTCATTTTACTCTTTATTTTAAACTCTTTAAGGACCCTAATATAGCGAAGAAGTAATAAAATATAATTTTCGCTCGGAGAATTAATATTAGGGCTACTAATTATATTATTATTAATATTTTCGATAAATTTTATAAATTTTTAATTAAATTTTATCGGGGGACCGGTATTTTTAATTTATAAACCTAAATATTTATAGTCTTTAAAATTAAAGATATTATTAATTTTATTAAAAAGTAGATTAATTCCTTTTTTAATACAATTATTATTATTATTAGGGAATTAAAGAAATTTAGAACGGAGGAAATTATACCCGGCTATATTACGACGCCCCCCTTTATTTAACCTTCTAATATTAAAATTAATAAATCTATATTTAAATAATTTAATTAAATTTTTAAGGATAAAAACCGTACTAATAAAATAACGTTTATAATAATAATAATACCTTTAATAAAAATAATAGTTAAGAAGGCGCCTATAGCCGAAAAGGATAGAGGTATTAATTAACCAATCCTCCGGGATATTATTTCTAAATTCCGAAAATAATACCCGATAATTATTAAATTTATAAACGTTAAAATTATTATTATTATTAAGGATATTATTCGGGATAATTTAATTATTATTAAAACTATTTATAATTAGGTTAAATAATTTTCTAATATATTTTATATAAAGGACGGGGTTTTTAAAGTCTAATTTGAATATTATAATAGCGTTACCCTTAATAATAATTTTGAAATTAATTATTTTATTTTTATTTAATAAGGAATTTAAACGTATTCTATTATAATTATTAATCCAATTTATAATCTTTCTATTAATTTTATAGAAGCTTTTTCTAAGGATAAACTCTTTTCTTTATTCAATTGGTAAAATATTACCAATTAATAGAGGATTAAATCTCTTTTTACCCGAATTTTATTAATTTATAATATCCTAACCCTAGCGATTAATTAAATAAAATAAATCGATAAATCCTCTTTTACTAAGAACGAAATTATACGCTTAATACCGTTATTAATCTTTTATATTTTTATTAGTGTAAAAGGAAGTAAGAAGGTATTTACTCTATTAAATAATAGCGCCGAATATAATATTATTAATAACGTATTAATTAATAATTTTAAATTATAAAATATTTCTACTTAAATTACTAATATTAATAATAATAACGGGAAGAAGGGTTTCCTTAGAAAAATTTATAAAAAGGTATATTTATTTAATAAAGGAAGGGAAATTTATTTTTTTATTACCGAATAGCCTTTACCTAATTATAATATTATTTTAAATTTATTATTCTTTTATAATATAAACGTTTATTTAACCTATAAGGATGGTAAAGTTTTCGCTATTATAACGATTAAAAGGGTAATAATCCGCGCCGTATTAGTTAGGATTTATAATTTAATAAAAAGGGCTCTTAAAAGCGGATAAAGGGTTTAATTCCTTTATAATCGTAATAATAATAATGGAGAGAAAAGCGGTAATAAAAGAAAAAAAGGAAGAGAGGAAGGAACGGTAAAGGTAAATAAAAAAGGAGGAAAAATAAATATTAAAGTAGTTAAAAGAGGATAATAAATAAATTACCCCCGTACTAAATTCCGTAATTAAATAGGTTTTAGAATTATTATAGCGAGAAAAGGATAGTTTAAAGGAATTGGAAAATATATAGAAGGGTGTAAATAGCCCGGTACGGATTTTTAAATAATTTTTATAGCGGATACGAAGGGGGGTAATTATATTAATTCGGAAATTTAATTTAAAAAGGAGATTTTTATTAGAAGAGGAATTTAATTTTAAAGGAAAATTAGAAATAATACTCTAAACGTATATTATATATAAACGAATAATTTAAAAAATTAATCTAATTGATAATATAATTTTTAATAATTTTAAATTTAAAGGGGATTTTAATTAAAAGGTAAAGCGATTAAAAATAATTAAAGAGCGGATTATTATTTTATTTAAAAATTTTAGCTCTAAATAAAATTAATATATTATTTTATACTTTATAAAATTAATTAAAAGGTTTCGTTTTACCGAAGAACGCCTTTAAATTATTTTAAAAATAATTTAGAATACTTTAAATAAAGCCGAAATTAAATTATTTACCTATATTTTCTATAATAAGGAATAAATTTTTATATAGGATTTTAATAAATATAGAAGATTTAACCTAGATATTATTCCCCCTTAGTAAATCCGTACTATATTTTATTCTATTTAATAGATAAAATTTATCCCGATATTTAAAACCTTTTATAATTAGGTATATAATTTATTAAAAAATAGAATATAGAAGGGGATTTTCGAGGAAAATTATATTATTTATTAAAATAATTGGTTTTTGGTTATTAAAAAGAATAGCGGCTTGTATTTTATTAATAACGTTTAATAAATTAATAAAGTAATTTTGAAAAATATTAATTTATTTTTAAGTTATAAAGAATTTAGCGAAGCGTTTAAAGGGTATAAAATATTATTTTTATTCGACTTTTTTTCTAATTACAATTAAATTCCTTTCGATAAAATTAACCGCGACTTTATTACTTTTTTAATACTTTTAGGCCTTTTTAGGATAATTATTCTACCCTAAGGAAGTATTAATTCGGTTATTTAATTTATAAAGGCGATAATTAAAATACTTTACAATTTAATTCCTAATATTTACTAACCGTATTTTAATAATATTTATATTAAAAGGCTTTAAATAATTTATAACGAGGAGTAGATCGGTTTAAAGGGGATTAGGAAATATATTTTAAAATACTTTATAAATATCGATAAAGTTTTAATTAATATTAAATTTACTAGAAGTATTATTATAATAATTAAATTATAATAGTATTAAAAGGAGGTAATTCTTATTAGGTATCTTTATATATTTAATAGAAGGGTTCTAATTAAGGAGAAAATCCGAAAGATTAATAAATAAATTTATTATAAAGAGATTCCTAAGAAAAAGGGAAGTAGTATTTAAAAGGTTTATTCTTTTTTAAGAATTGTAAGTTATTATTAGGTATAGATTTACGGGTTTAATATTATTATAATCCCTTTTTACGCTTTAATAAAAAAGGGAATTGCATTTAAATAGATTAAGAACGAATAATTCGCAATAGAATACTTTTAATATTTAATTATTACGGTTTTAATTTTTATAACCCTTATTTATAATAATAAACGTTATAAAATTATTATTCTAATAATCGATATTTCTTTTAAAAATTAAGGAGGTATTTTAAAATAAATTAGCCCTAATAATAAAAAATATTCGTATAAATTCGAAAACGGAATTTAATTAAAGGTTGAAAAGCGTTACAATATTATAAAAAGGGAGTTTCGGGGGTTTTTTTATATTTTAAAACGCTTACGGAAATATTTCTTTAAAATATATTTTATTATTAAAATTAATATTATAATTTTTATTTATTAATTTAATAACGTTGTTAATAATGTTTTAAGGGCTTTATTAATACGTTAAATTACTTAAATTAAATTTTTCGATTTTAAAATTAAATATATTTTTAATTTAAAGAATTTTATAATTAATAGGCTATCCCGCAAACCCCCTAAACTTTCTAATTTATATAAAAAGGAATATAAAAAGGATATTAACGATTTTATAAACGCGTAAATTTATATTACCCTTACGGAACTATTTAAGTCGATTTTACGTAGTAATTGGTTGCGGTAATTAGAAAAGATCGTTAAGTTCCTTTTAATTATAGAAATCCTTACTTATTTAAGGAATATAATTTTAAGGCGCTAATTCTATAATAACGCGTTAAAATATATAATTTAAAATAGCGTTCTTTAGTTATAATTTACTAATTTTATTTAATTCTTTAAATAGATTATTAATATTTAGGAAGAATAATAATTAATTATAACCTAATATTATAATAAAATAGGATATCGAGGACGTAAGGGAATATATCGTCGTATTATTAAATATTATTATTAAAAGGGTATATATAATAATATTAAAGAATTAATCTGCTCCTACCCTTAATATTAGTAATTTAATCCTAAACGCTTCGAAGATAATTATTAATAATTTTATCCTAATTCTTACCCTTTTAGCAAATGGATTTTAAATATTTAATACTTTCTAAGGGCTAATAAAAAAAGGATTCCTCTTTTAGAGGTTAGGAATAACGCGACCAATTATATTGAGGTTACTATTTTACCTAATATTAAATTTATTTAGGTAAAGCACTTTTTTAAATCCATTTTTTTAAAATGGGGATATTTTTTAACGGTTTTAGTTAATAGTAATTTTAAATTCTAATTAACCGTTATTAAATATTTAATTCAATTAGAAATCTATAAAGAATATATTATACCCTTTAATTTTAAAATTAATAAGAATAATAAATAAAAGTATATAATAATCGTTACCTTATTTACGAAGATAATGGATAATAAAGGGCGTAATTAGAAAAAGCTTTTACCCTATAATTTATTTATTAACCGAATAATAATCCGGGGTAATTACAATTATATTCCCTTTTAATTAACTTATAACTATAATCCTATTATTTTTATTAAATTTAATTTACCCTTATAGTAAGTTATTAATTAGAAAAATAATAATAAACTAATAATAAAGGAGGAATTAATTTACGCTATTATTCGAATGCGTAAAGAATTAGAGTATTAATTTAATTAGGCCGTTAAAAAGGTCGTTATAATAAGGGAAATAATTACTACCTACCGTAATAAGAGGGATAAACGAAAAATACGCTTTATTAATATTTAAATCGAAGTCGGAGATTTTATTTTAAAATATAATAACGTTAAGAAGGTAAATATAAATTCTATATAAAAGTTAATTTATTATTAAGAAGGTCCTTATTATATATATTAAATTTCTTCTTTAGGTAGTATTTATTATTTAAATATTTTTAATAGGATCCCTTTAAAGAAATTAATAGGCGTTAAAAATATTAAGAAATTCGTAATTAAGGATAAAGTAATATTAAATATTAAAAATCCGATAAAAAATTTATAAGAGCCGATTAATCCCGAAGAGGGATTTATTCGGGGTTTAATTAATAATGGAAAAATTGTAGAAAAAATTTTTAAGAGATTTCTAAAAGTGGAAGAACTTTAACTAATATTTATTAAAAGAATTCGAGCGAAGATTTTTAATAAAAGGATATACTAAAATTTTAAAAAATTTTTAATCGAAATAACTATTTTAATAGGAAAACCCCTAAAGGAATAAATTTTAATTAAGGATTAATTTAAAATATAATTAAATATTATAAAAGGGGAGGAAATTTAGCCTTAATTTAGAAACGACTTTAATTAATTCTAAATTATAAATAAAAGATTATAGCGTTAAAAAGTATATAGTAGAATTAATAACCGCCGATATTTATAGAACGCTATAAATATTATCTTTCCTCGAGTTATTAAAGGTATCCCCGACCGAATAGCGTCCGAACCGATTTATACCCGACCGATTCCTTAATTATTAATTATTTTCGGCTAAAAATTCCGATTCCTTTTTCTTTTTTTTACGTTTTTTATTTTTCGTATTAGGTTTTTTATTTTTATTTTTAATTATTTATTTTTATTTATTCGTTTTTATTTTTATTTTTTTTTAATTAATTAAAGGAAATCCTTATTAAATTCTATAATATAAATAGTTTTTAAGAACCGACTTTAATTTTTAATTTTTTAGGAAATTATTATTTAAAATTAGAGTAAATTAAAGCACCCTTAACGCTAAAAATTTAATACCCTCTTAATTATTTTATATTATTTTTTAGTATTTTACCTTAAGGAAATTTTTTTTTTTTTAGTAAAAGTAATCGTTCGGAGCCTTAATTACTTTTAAAGGGAAAATTAAATATTAAAGTAAAAGGGAAATATTAAGGGGAAATTATTTTTTTTTATTATTTACCTATTTTATACTTATTTTATTTATTAGAAATTTTTCGCCGAAAAAATTTTATACTTTATATAAAAGGTATTAATTTATATTTATAACGCTAATTTATTTTTATTATTCTCTTTAGGAAGAACGATAATACCTTTTCCCTTTTTTTTAACGATAATAATAATACTATTTTCTTTACTTTTACTACCCTTAGAATTATTATTTTTAATAACCCTTTTATTAAAAACCTATTAATTAATTCCTTTTTTAATTTCGATATCCTCAATATTAATTTCGAATTTCATTTTCTTACAAATAGGCTTTTTATCCTCGCTAATTTTTCCGCTACCCTTATTATAAGATTTACTTTCTTTATTTAAATTATTACTATCCTTCGAAAGCCGATTTATATTAATAATATTAAAAGTATCCTCGTTATTATATATAATATTAGTTTTAATATAATTATTATAAATATTTAAATTTTTTCCCTTTATATTTAATTATTCGTATTTAAATTAAATATATTCGGCCCAATTTTTAAAATTATTAAATACGTACCGATTTACTCTTTATTAATAATTTTTAAATACGTTATCGATTATTAGAATAGGGTTACTAATATTATAATTATTAATTAAAATTTCGATAAGAGGCCGTAGCGTAGCGTCCTTACGAAATTTAAATTAAAATTCCTTCTTAGAATAATTCGAATAAATATATTAATTTATTCGTTTAATATTTTAAATACAATTCTTATATATATTTCCTTTAATATTTCTTAATATAGAAACGTAATTTACGAAAGGAAATTAAACGTTAAAGGACTCTTATTTATTATCGCGGGTAAAGATCGAAACGTACGACTTCTAAATCTATTTAGTATAATTAATATAAAGGAACCGGTTTTTAAAAGGAAGAAATTAATTAATAAGGGAAAATAGAAAAAAAAGAGGAATAAATCCGTATAGGGAATTATATATTTAAATAAATAAATTAAGGATATATTCTTTCTTAGTATATATATAAACGTTATAGTAATTTAAGGGCCAATTTCCTTTCTTCTTAATAAAAATGCGCTAATATTCTTTAATATTAAAATCGTATTTATTAAAATATTTAAGGATAATACGCCGGTATTAATTTATTAAGTAGAATTCATCTATTAAATTTTTAATTTATTTAAAAAACTTTAATAAAACCTATTCGAAGTAGAGTAAATTAATAAAGGGAAGATAAATAATAATAAAGATTTTTACTTTAAAAGAGAAGACTTCGGTATTTATATTTATAAATATTCCCTAGAATTAATTATTAATAAATTCGTAACTTTAATAGATATAAACCTTATTAAAGAGTTATATTTTTTTATTAGGATAAGTATTTATATAATAAGGATTATTCTAAATAATTAAAGGGAAATCGGGAATAAAATTATAAAGGATTAGAATTAAAAGACGTTTATTTATAATAATAGTATATTCGCCGAAGTTTATATTAAGAAAGGGTTTCTTTTACTAATTAATAGGTATTTTAAAGCGTTGAATTTCCTTTTAAATAGGATTTTTTATAATATCCTTAGGTTTAATTATAATATTTTAATAAAAAAAGCGAATTTATATAATATTATTTAAAGGAAAAGAAATTTTTAAACGAAAAGAAGCGGATAAAGTGGAAAAGAATAGTATAAATTTATTCGTCGGTTAAAAGGGGAAATTTTAATTCCTTCTTTAATTATTTAAATAAGTTATTTAAGTAACGAAGATAGGATAGTTAATAAAAGTAGAGCCCGGATATAAGAAAATATTTAGACGAGTAAATATTCGGACTTAAAAGTATTTTTCGGGCGGTATAATAATAAAGAAGTATTTATAATATTAATAATAATTTTAGGATAATATAAATTTATATAAAAGATAAAAAATTTTTACGACGATAAAAAGATTTTAACGCATTATAGGGTAGGAGATCTTTTTTTCCTTTTATTACGATTTCTAATATTTTTTTCGTTAAGGAATAAATTTATACTAATTTTTTATAATTATTTTTATTAAATATCCTTATATTTTTAATTTCAATAACGTTATAATCCTTAAAAAAAACCCTTCTTCTTCTTCTTAAAATTTTTACCCTATTAAATATTTATTTTTTATTTTTATATAAATCCGCTCTTCTATTAAAAATAATTTCGAATAAAGAAATCGTTTTTATAAAAGAGGAATAAGCCTTTTTTATTAGGAATATAATACGTTATTAAATTAAAAGATTATTTAAAGGGATAAAATTTATTATCGAATTTTAGAAACGATAAATTTATAATTAGAAGGATATTAAAATATACACGGAATAAATTTACCCCCTTAAAGTAATTAGAGAAGAATAGTAAAATTTTACCCTTTATTTAAATTAACGTTTTTTAATTATTATAAACGGACGTTTAAACGAAGAGAAATTATTATTATATTTACTTATTATAAAGCCTAAAATTAATAAAGTATTATTAGAATTAATTTATAAGGATATTCCCTTATTTATTAATTAGCCCGCTATTTTTTAATAACTCGATTATTTTACTTAAGAATAAATTTATTTTAGCTTTATAAACTTTTAGCATTTTACGAATACCCAAATTTGGGCGGAAAATATTAATATTTATATAGCCTTTATTTATATACTACGTAATTTCGGGGATTATATTTATATCCCTTTTTAAATTTATAAATTTAATAATAATAATATAGAATTTCCCAAATTAGGAAAAAATTTACCCGATTTTTTTAAGGTTATTAAATAGTAATATATTTCGGTATAAATTAGCGAATATTTTATTTTAGTAATTTATAATAATAAAAATAAATAATAGTTTTTTTATAATTCGGTATTTATTTTCGATAATTACGAACGTATAAGGAAAATTTACTTTTTTTTAGCCTAATAGTATATTATTATTTACAAGCTTAATAATTAATCTATTAATTTAAAGAAGCGGTTTATTTAAATCGAAATACTTTTCTTATATTAAATTTATATTTAATTTTACGGTTTTTAATATTTAAAAATTATACGAATTTTCTTTATTGAAATTTAATATTAGAAATATAGTATTAGGAATTTAGAGTTAATTAATTAAGAGGAAGGAAATTATTAGAGGCCGTAAATTTAGACCGGTTCGATATATTTCTTCGAATCCGCTATAATTTATATATAAATGTACGCAGTCTATAACGTTTTAAATATTTATTATATTTATATATTAATTTATATCGGAGATTATTTAAAAATCGAAATAGATTTATTCCGACGAATTAAGATATTTTATAGCGAGGATAATAAATTAAATTAGCCTTTTCGGTTAAAAATATTCGGATTTTTCGGCGAATATAATATTATATTATTACAAAGAAAAAAGGATATTCCGTATTTCCTTTAAAGAAATTAGGACGCTTTTTATAATATCCTTTAATAGGATAATAAAAATTGTAATTTCTTTAAAAGGAAGTTTTCGAAACCCTTTTTTATAAGAAGAAAGTAATTAATTTTCTCCCCTAATTCCCTATTAATATTAAATTTAAATAATTCTTTTTTTTCTTCCTCTTTTTTAAAAAAAGAAAATCGTAAATAAAGAGAAATTATTATATTTATATTTAATATTAATTTTAAGGATAATAAATTCTTTAAAATTATTAGCGAAAGGGAATAAATTTCTTTTACGCTTATTATAAAAATTACCCGCGTTTAGAAAAAGAAATTTTCGGCTTAAATTATAACGGCTAATTTTAGCGCTATTCCTAAGAAGGAGATTATAATTAATTAACCTTTATAGCCGAAAAAGAAGAAGGTAATAAAGAAATAGTAAAACGATTTTATTATTTTAATATAAACTAATAAAAAGCGTTTCTTAATTAATTATTTTATCTTCTTTAAACCCCCTTCGGTTCTTAAAAATTTTCCCTAAAGTTTAAAATTTTATAATAAAAGTAAATTAATAATTAAAATTAAATTTACTAAAACGTTAAATAATAGAATAATTTAATTAATCCTTTTTAAAAATAAAATAAATATAAATATTATTTAGGCGGTAATCGATGCGGGATATATAGTTAATAAAACGGGATTGGATATAAAAGAAAAGGTTGAATATAAAGTTTTGAAAAAACGTTTAATTAAAGAGAGAAAGGAAGAGAAAGTTAATAAACGCCGGAAGTAATTTATACGTAAAAGATTAATTACTTTTTTATTTTATTTCGGATATTTTTTCTTTAATTTAATTCTTATATTTTAAGAAGGAGGATTATTATTATACGAATATTTTTACTTAGGACGGTATAAAAAATATTCGAAAGGAAATATAATATAGGGTGAAATTATTATTTATTTAAATATATATATAATTATTTAAATAATAAATAATAGGGTAAGTATAAATTTATACTTCCTTTTTTTTAGAAGATTCGGAGCTTATATTTAAGAAAAAAGATAAAAGGGGGAGGTTTCTCCCTCCTTCGATTAAAGAGGGTAAGAAAGAGAATTAAAGAGGATAATAATTTTATTTTTTATTTAAAGAACCTTTTTTACGAAATTATTAAATAACCCTTTTAAGGACTTTTAAGAGAATTAATTAATAAATTTGCTCTTGCTTAAAAAAGATAATAAGAGTAAAGCTTTATTTTACTCTTATTCTTTTTCCTATAATAGTGAGGTTGAGAGTTGCTAACCCTATTTACGTTTCTTAAGTAAAGATCCCTAAATTGGTTTAATCCTTCGCTATAAATTTGTGGTGTAGGCTCTATTTCCTTTGTAGTGTAGTTTTTGGTCCAAATCAATATAACCGTCGCTATATAATAAAAATTATATATAAAGTGCGTCGTTTCTTTAATTAATTATATATATTAATATTTAATATATTTAAATTAGCGGCTATAACCCTTATACCCTTTTAGGTAAAAAAAGACAACGATACCGACGATAATAACAATACCGGAAAAATTAAAAATAATAATAAAACTTTACGTCTTAATATATATATTAGTATATATTATAAGGCTTTTACGAAGGAATATAATATCCTTATTAATTATAATACGTTAATAATAGAGGATTAATATCAGTAAATTATAAAAAATAGAAGGAATAATTTAGTATTTATATTATATTATATTAATTAATAAGAATTTTAGGCGGATATAAATTCTACAATTATATAACCGATATATTTAAATGCATTAAAACTATAGAAAGTATAAATAGTATATAATAAAAATAGCGATATTTCAATATTAATATATTATTCGATAAATATTTTAAAATGCGAATATACGAAACTAATTATTTTAACGTCGAAAAGGTATTATTAATGAAAATTAATTTCGGAGAGACCGCCCGGCTTATACTATTTAATATATTCAAAGACGACGATACTAAATTAATTATATAAATAAAGGTATTATACGTCGCCTACCCTATACTATTTAATAGGACCTTATCGCACTCGGACTAGAACGAAATGCGAAATAAAGAAGAGGAGTTTAAATACGATATTAATATATTATAAACGGATCTAAATTATTTATTATTAACCGTTATTAACCGTATCCCGGTAAAAGAATTAAAACTTATTATATACTTTACTAACGAAGATTAACATCTTCCGCGCTTTATTATAATCGATTATATAACGGCTATATAAATTAAGTTCTTACGATAAATATACTAGTACGATTATAGTATACTACCCGATTACCCGCCCGTTTTTAATAAATATAAGAAGATTTAATATTCGAAGAAGTTAATATTTATAAATAAATATATTTTTAATAATTATAATACTTCTATCGAAATTTAATAATTATATTGGGCTTCGATATATATTTTATTTAATTTTCTACTTTAATCGGCTATTTAGCTTTTAATTATACTATTTCCCTTATTATAAATATATTTACAACGATAATAATTAATTCTATATTAAAGGAAATTATATTAATATTATTATACTTATACGTTATCGAACTTTATTTATATAAAAATATAGTATCGTCCTATTCTAAAATCGTATATAATTATTCTTACTAATATAATATATACGTATTTACCGCGTATTATATTATATATCCTTAAATTAATACGAATATTATAAATATTTATTATAATTTAATATTCTAATACCCTTTTAATAGCGTATAGAATATACAATGGGTTTTCAATTAATATAATTAGTATATATTATTATAAAACGAAGGATTTAATCGATATAGATATTATTATTTCGTTTTCGTTAATAATATAGTAAATACTATAAACCGGATTAATAGTATATTAATAATTTTCTATAATATCGTCGTAATATTTCGAATTACCGATTTAAATTCAATTATAATAACTATATTAAATTTCTTTACCGTAGTAACGATATTTTAATAAACGAGTATTATATTGGCCGTATTGAATATATTTTTATAATAGACTATTATAAAGCCAGGTATATCTTCGCCCTTATTATATTAATTAAACGTACGGAAACTAAGTAACCGTTATTGGACCTTAATATTATAGAAGAAATTCCCGAGCTTATTATTATTAGCCTTCCGGTTATTCGCCCAATTTACTTATATATAATTCGTATATAAAGAATAAATATAATTAAGGTAAATTAGGATGTATATACGCTTTAACCGGTATTAATAATAGCGGATTGAATAATTATAATTAACGGTACCCAATTATAATAAAATTAATAATTATTTTAATTTAAATTATAATGTATTATAAAATCCGTAATAAATATATAATGGGAAAGTATTAAACCAATATATTTTCGTCCGTAAATTCTTCTTTTCTATTATTATATTATACTAACTTACTCGTTTATATATAATTAATAGCGGTCGATAATAATATAAAGTATAAAAATAATATCGATATAATTATATCGAAATTAATCCGTATTTAAATACCGATTACCGGTAAGTTGGTTCTAAAATAACGATTAGTAAAGTATATATTAACGTACGCATAGGAATACGCACTATTCAATTAGACTGTTTCTTTAAATAAAAGTATACGTACGTATTATCCTCCTATTTATAAATAATTATTAATTATTTATATTTTATTTAATATAATAATATAGAAAACGATTAATATAAATTAACTATAGTTATAGGAATAAGTATTCCTATTTTTAAACGACGAATCCCGATATATATTATACGATAATTCAAATCCGCTATAGTTAAGCAAGGCGCTAAAGATCTTATAATTTTCTTCTTAATTAATTATTTTATTTTTATTATTTTCTATTTCTCGTTAATTATAATTTTACAATGCATTTTTATAGTAATTAACGTTTATACTCTCGTATATATATAATAACTACTAATAGAAAATACGAACTCGTTCTTAAATAATTGAATTTATTCTTATACTAATATTATATTAATAAAGTATATTATTAATGTAATTAATATATATTTTATTTAATATACGGTATATAATGGAGCTTTTTATCCGGTATATAGTAGGCGCGGTATATAGTATACGGTATATAGTACGCGGTATACAATTAGGTAATTAAATAACCTATTTAATTTATATAATAATTATAATTGTAATATTAAATTAATTTAAAATTATAATTACCTATTTAATAATCCGTATAGTAATTATAATTACGGTGCCGGGGTTATTAGCCTATTTATTTAATTTATATAGCGGTTGTAATTACGGTATTAAGTTAATTTAAAACCGTAACTACTAGGGTATTTTGTATACGAGGTTATAATTGGGGTCGCGATTAAGAACGGCGGGATTGGGGTACGGGGCGCGGGATTAGGGTTACGGATTAGGGTACTGGTATTAGGGTACGGGGTTAAAACGAAATATAAATTATTAAATAAAATACTAGTATTTATAATTATAAACGTAATAACCCGTTTCCTATCCGTTTATATAGCCCGTGTATACGCGTTAGCGTAATCCTTGGATTAAATTAGCGGTTTTAGCGGTCGTTTTAGCGTATTTTCCGGGGTACGGTAATCCGACTAATTAGAGTACGTTCTTAGGCGTTTAGACTAAACGAATATATTTTATATAGCTATGTACGTTTAGTTTAATATATTAGACTTATATAGGAATTGAAGTATATATAAATGGGGGGCGTCTTAAATGGATTAAGGCCCTAGATTTCTGCTACGGTATTTTAATAAAACGCCCGAAAATATTATTAACGTAACGCTCGTAATCCTTTTTATTATTGGAATGAATAAAGATATTATTAAAATGAACGGTTATATAAACGTTAAAAATATTATATAGGAAATCGTTAATATAATTTTAAAAGGCGTTTAACGCGTTTTAAAAATTAAAAGGTATTATTAAAAATTTGAATAGCCCGAACCGTATTATAAACGTAATAAATTATTCGTATTTTTCCTTAATACGAACGTAATTAAAAACGGTAATAATATCGAACTTCGTAAAGATTTTAATATAATAAATCGCGTCGAAAATTTCCTTAATTGAAGGGAACGGGTAATAGGATTTAAGAATAACGTTATTAATACCCCGATAATTAACGTAAATACGGACTCCGCCGCCCGGTTTTTTAATTAAAAGGATAGGAGCGGAGGTTTTTAATTATAATAGCCGGATAAACTTCTTTTTAAAATTATTATTAATCTATTTTTTAATAATATTAAATTTTTTTAAACTAAAAATATAGCTACGGGACGTAAATAGTATAGCGTTAAATTTAAATTCGAATTTAAAATCGTATAATTTATTCGGGGGAAATATATCGGTTATTTCTTATTTAAAATTATTCGTTTATTATTAATATTAATAAGGGAATTTAATTTAAATTTGGGCGTCGGTTTTAAAAGGCTTATCGGCTTTTTTATTGAATTTTATAACGTTTTTAGAAATAATTTTATTAATATTAATATTATTAATAGTAAAATAATTATTAATAATAATTTCGTATATTTTAAAATCGGAGGAGTATTTTATAAATATTATAGACGCGAATACCCTAAATGCTTTAATTATTTCCTTAATATTAATATTATAAAAAGCGTCGATTTAAATCTAATAATTATTATTAAAGAATTTTTTATAGTAATATATTTTACCGTTTATAACGTCCTTAATTATATTAATTATAAGGGATTCGTTAATTATATTAAATATTAAGGCGCCCTTCTTTTCTATTACTTTATTTTCGTCAAATATATATTGGATATTCTTCGCTATATTTATTTATATCGTTCGAATAATTTAAAATTTATATTTCTCGGTAAATTAATGAAATATAATTATTAATAATTTTTTAATATTATTTAAATTAAGGGGGCTTTTAAGGATATAATAAAAGCGGATTAGGGTACGGTAATTAGGGAATAAAGTACAGACTCCTCTAGCGAATTTATAAAGTATAAATACTATACGAAATAATAGCGGGGGAAAAAAAATATTATAATTATACATATAAAAATTTATCCGCTAATAATTTTATTTATAAATATAATATTTATACGATTAATTACCTTATATTTAAATTTATTAAATTTTTAATAGGCGGCGCGTTATATTATTGCGGAAATTAAAATCCTACGAACGGATTCCATTAGGGAGGGAGTATTTAATTCGCCCTCGTTAGGAATATTTTTTATTAAAAGCTTTTAATATATAAGCTTTATATTAAGGATAATTTTAGGGGGGGTAATTAATAGCGTAACGAAGGGGATTTATTAATATTTACGAAATAGAAATACGTAGCGAAGATAGAGAAGTATTCTCTATAGGAAATAATTACGGCGTTCGTAAAACCGGCCGAATATAAGGCGATTATTAAATTAATCGATATTAAGGGTATAATAAATTAATTATAAATAATTAAAAATTATTAAATTATCGTTAATTAAATCGTAAATTAAGAGGTCGATAATTTCGTAATGAATATTAATATTTATAATTAATTTATTAAAGTGCGTAATATTACTTTTAGCTTAATTATCGGTTAAATATAATAATTTAGGGATTTAAAGAAGAAATAAAAAAAGGTTATTACGAATAATAAAACGACGATTAATAAAACCGAGAGTAATATAATTATTATTAATAAAAGTAATATAATATATTTTATATGATTTATAAAATAAATAAATAAAAAGATAATAATTATTTATAAAAAATTAATAAATCTTTATAATATTTAATTTTATAAGGATATTCCTCTATTATTTATTTTTATACTTAATAAATAATGATTTCCAATTACAATTTAAACGGGAGGTTATATATTTCCTTAGTTATTAATAGAATTATTTTTATCGCCTATAACCGGGCTTATAAAGCCGTAAGGGTATATAGGGTTAGGGTAGTAAACGGGGGGTATATAGTAATTACCCGGGGCCGGGGTATTATAGTAAATTAGAATACCGCCCGTATTTATAACGTTAATATTATATTAATTATATTAACTATAATTGTACTAACTTTAAATAGGACGTTATTATTATTTATTAGCGTTATTATTACTGGAATTATTATTATTATCTTTATTCTTATTTCTTTTATCCTTCGCATTTTTATCCTTCTTCTAACGGTTAATAAGCGGGTTTGTATTGAAATTGATACGAAAGTTATATTCGGTAATAAAATAATTTTTACGGCCGTAACGGGTATAAATACTAAATTTTATACGCTATTCGAAAATATTTTTATTAATTATATAAGATATTTAAATATTAACGGAGGATATAGAATTAAAGTTTATAACGGAGTTATCTTCATTAATAGAAAATTCGGGAATGGAAATAATATCGAAAGCGGAATTTAAGCTAGACGTAAATATACCGGTATTAATATTAATAGCGGGGCGGAAACTACTAATAATTTTATTACGCTAATTCTTTTCCTTTAATTATTTTATTAAATCGTAAGCTATTATAAATTATTTATTAAATTTATTATTATTAGGTTAGGGGCGTTATAAAGCGATAATATTATGTAAATAATCGTTAAAATAAATATAAAGGTAATAAACCTTTATATTATCGTTAAAATTATAATAGTCGATTAGGGTAACGAATTTATTTTTAAAATTAAGCTATTTTATTTTACTAAATTTTAATTCCTTAAATTCGTAGCGGAATTAAATAATAGTATCGACGTTATTATATTTTTTATTTATTTATTTAAATAAATCCTCGGTTATAAGCTATTTAGAATCCTCTTTTAATAAAACTTTAAGGAATTCGGGCTCGATAATTTTAAAGGGTTTATTAATTAAAAAGCGGGTAATTAAAGAGTATTTAATACGTATAATATTCAATAAGGTTAGGTTATCCTCTTAAGCGAATTGGATATTAATATTCTAATAACGAAATTTAACGGTATATTTAATCGAATTACCGGTACCGTTAAAAATAAATATAATTATTATTTATAATACCGACCTATAACTATTACTATTAATAAAATTACCGGCGGGGGGGATAAAGGTAAATATTTCGTTATTAATAATTACGTCGAATAAATCTTTTTAAATTTATTAGGCTTAAATAATATATTAGTAAAAATTCGTAATCGTTTTTTAATATTTTTTAATTTACTATTTTAAAGCTTAATAGAAATTATTCTTAAGGTCGGATAATTTAATTTCAAGGTCGGAAATAGCGCGCTAGTAATCGGCCGCGATATTTTAAAATTGAAGATTATATTTAATTTAGAGCGTAGTACGGGCGCTTTTTAAATTTTAAAAATTGGATTTAATTTAATAGAATTCGATTTCGAAATTATATATTTTAATACCTACTTCGACGATATTAAAATAAATAAGCCTAATAAAGGTTATTAATATTAATTGAAAAGCGGGGTTTATTATAAAGTCGAAGGTTTAATTAATAATAATAATAGTAGGGAATATAATAAAATCGAAAATAAATAAAATATTTATTAAATTTAAATAAATAAAGTTATTAAAAAATACGATTATAAAAATATTAATAATAATAATAATAATAAAAGTATCCGTAAGAAAGGGAACCGAAAATTATTAATTTAAAGAAGATATTAATTATTTAAATTAACGTATTTAATAAATATAAAATAAAGAGAAAGGGTATAAACGATTCGATAATACTATTCGTTTTAGTATTTTATCCGGCTTAACGTCTAGGATTAGTACGCAATTACTATGGTCGTTTAATAATTGAATTTTTAATACTTTAAAATTAGAATATAATAATCGTAATCTTCCTTAATATATACGTATAGCGTAATAATTTAGTACTTTAAATTATTACGGGTTAAATATATATTAGGTATAAATTAGGATATATATTAAAGTACGAAGGAAAGGAAATAGGAAGTATACGTAGAGGGTTGGATATATAGGCGCGAACTTATGCCCCAGCCTATGCACGCCTACGTAATACTATACGTAACTATTGGTAACTAAATTTGGGCTATATTATACTATAATATATATGCTATAGTTGTAAATAGCTACTAGGGAGCTAGGCACCTATAAAGGTGGTTAGTGCGTATACTAGGTATAGCACAAGTTTAATCCTATAACAAATATTTTATATCGTCCCCGATGAGTGTTTTAATTTGATTTTACGATTATTATAGTAAAAAAGAAAGGTTTATAATAAAATAATAATAATCCTTAATTAATAAAAAGTCATAAAATGAAGAAAAAAGGAAAATTAATTATATAAGAATAGAAGTATAAGCGGGAAGATATAGGTTATACGTTCTATAGAATAAATACGTTGCGTAGGTAAGTAGTAGTACGGTGTTCGTTGGTATAAATTAGTAACCTACGATAATAAGTCCCTAGTTCGCCCGGTTCCCTAAACAACTTAGTGATATATAATAAGTTAGGTAACTAACGGGTGAGTTGTGCCGTTACAGTTATTTATAAAACCGGACGTAAATATATTACGCGGTAATAAATTTAATAATTACGACGTTCGCTTTTGGAGGGAAAGTGAAAATTGTTTAAATTGCGGCTTATATAGAAACGGTATAGGGCCGGCGGTATAGGGAATTAGGGGTATAATTATTAGAATAAATTAAACGATATTAGGTATATATTATTTACCTTTTAATTTTAAAAATATATTCGTTATATATTGATTAAAGTAACCGGAAGTCTTCGTTTTTAATATACGTTATTATTATAGCGTATAAAGGTTATAAAAAGGGAGGAAGATATAAATAATTATTAAAGAATTTAGACGAAAGAAAAATATAATATATATTATATTTATATAAAGGCTACGCGTTATTAACGTAAGATTTAGAATAAATCCCTTATATTTTATTAATATAGAAATTAAATAATATCGAAATAATATAATAAATATAGAAAATACGTTTTCATTTTTTTAATTATTACCCTATATTATATTTAGAAGGTTAAATATTTTTTTACCGTTTTTTAACGTTTCCGCCCCCAATTTAATATATTAATTAAAAACCGTTTTAATTTCCGCCCGTATAATAGGAATTCCTATATTTAATTTAATTTCGAAAATATATATTATATTATAAAACGCTTCCGTATAATATATAAAGGTATTTTTATTAATCTTTGAATATAGTATTTCGAAATATATATTAATAGAATAAATAAATACTTTTATAATATTAATTTTAGCCTCTATATATTTAAATTAGCGTTTTAATTTATTTAAATTATTAATTAGTACGTTACGCTATATACTTTCTAAATAGTAAATCCTTTAATTAATCTTATTTAGCGTAGTTAAAATTTGTATTTCGTAAGTGGATTTTAATAATATATCCTTATAACGTATAAGTATTATATTATAAATATTAGTATATACGTAGTATTTTATTTATAAGGGAAAATTTACTTTCTCCGTTATTCAATATAAATTGGGGTAGGGGGGTAAATAGGAAGCGAAATATATTTATTACTTCTATATTATTTCCCTTTCTTTTATATTAATTTAGCGGATATTACGATTTTTATAGAATTAAGTTATTAGAAGTAGAAATTAGAATATGCTTTTTTTAATTAAGGTGGGGGGTTCGAAATATTTATTTAAAATATAGCCGTTTTTTGCCCTATATTATAACCTCTTTAGGCGGTAATTTTTCGAATAATTTCGCGGCGGGGTATTTTAAATAATTATTAAATTAGGTTATTATTTCCTTTTATTTTATTTTTTTACTATTTATATAATTAATTTCAATTTTAAATTATATTACCCGTTTAATAAATAAAGGTTAGGCGATAAAGGCTTCGCATAGTAAAAATTTAAATATATATAATATAATATTCGGTATATAATTAATTACGTATTTTATTTAATTTTTTTATAGAAGAATTTAAATAATAGGGCGTAATTTAATCGAAATTGGTTATATAGACCGTATATTAGCGTAGAAGAGGTTAAACGCTTTAATTTTAAGATATATTTATAATTATAAGTAATAATTTTATAACCGTTTTAATGAAAATTGAATTATTAAAACGGTAAATTAATAAAATTAATTAGGGTTATTCGTTTTTAATATTTAAAAATCGAAGGGTTTTAAAATTAGAGGGTTTTACCCGTAAGAGGCGAATTTTGTAAACGATTTATATATATTTAATAGGAATCCGAACGTTAAAGATTTTAGGGGGCGGGTCCCTTTTTATATTACGGAAAAAAAGATAATTTAAATTATCGAAAGGCGGAAGCGGGTCTTTTTATTTTTAAAGTATTAATATAATTATTAAAACGAATTAAATATTATTTATTTAATTAATTTAATTATTTCCCTTTTTAAAGCGCTTTTCGTTAGTAATTAATACGTTATAATTTGGAGGAGGATGTAAATTTCGAATCCCGGCGCTACTTACGGGTAATTCGTTATTATATATTATTTTTATCTTCTTTTTTTTAAATAGTCGCTAGGTAGTAAGGTGCGCTTTTAATTTATTATCTTAACTATTAGATTTAATATCCTTATAAATTAAATTCTAATTTCCGTTAAATTTAATATCTTTATAGGATTAATAGTTATTAGAATTATTCGGTTATTAGATATATAAATTAAAAAAATTTATTAAACGTAAATAATAGGATATTTATATATTAAGGATAACGGTATCTGTATTACTATTTTTAGAAGTATTTTTTATAATAATATACTTATTATTCCGTTCGATAAGCCTATTTACGAAACGAATAATAAATTAAAAGTTTAGGGGTTATTCGTAATACGTTAAAAATACCGAAATATTCGTAATATAATTAGCAAAAGGTTAAATAAAGTATTTTAATAATTAAACGGTAATATAAAGTAATAAATTAATATCCGTAAGTTATATTTAAAAACGTAAATAATAGAAGGTAGAAAACGAAATTTACCCGCAAAATGAATAATAAATTAAAAACCTAAAGGCCATTTATAATACGTTATAGGGATTTAAAGTATTTATTAATATAGTATATAAAAGGTTAAGTAAAATATTTTAATAATTAAATACAAGAGAATATAATAATGATTAATAATTATAAATCGTATTTAGAAGTATAAAGAATAGTAAAGGGTAAAGAATATAGGGAATGAATTAGAAGTAGGAAAGAGGGAGGTTTTAGGAAATAAAATCGGAGGCGAAGCGACTTCGTCTTATTTTTTAAATTTTCCGTTAGATTATATTATTTATAAATTTTATTATATAATTGAACGTTATTAATTATTTTTTTAAAATATATTTTCTATATTAATTTATGAGTAAATTATATATTAGGTACTTTCTTTATCGAAATATTAATATTTATGTAGGATATTATATAGGGCGCTAAAAATAGATATTAAACGGAAATTCCGCGTAAGTGCGTAAATATATTAAATTAGAATATATTTAATATTTGGTTATTAGTTTATAATGCCGGCGTTAAATTTACCGAATGGAGTTCGTTCGTTTTATTACTTCTTTTATTTTACAATTAGTTATTAATTAAAGTGTTATATATCTTTAATATTAAATCCGTAAAGTAATTTACTTTAATCGTATGTATATAATTCTTAGTTTAATATTTACCCTATATTAATTAACGTTTTAAATAGGGGCCTAATTATATATTGCTATAAGTATAACCGTTAAACGAACGAATCGATTAAATTTTTATATTCGGTAAAGTAAAGTAAACCGACCCTATATCGATTATATTATTTTATTAATATCCATTTTGAAAATTAGGTATAAATAGAAATTTATTAATATAATTCGTCATAATTAATAATTATTATCCTTTACTTTTATATTGATTATATATTATAAATTCGTTTAATTATTTTATTATTGCGTTTTAATATTATTATATATTAAATACGATTATAATTACTATAGGTTTATATAGAATTATTAACGTTAAGCGGGAAATTATATTTATAACTGATTATTAAAATTTCTAAACCCTAAATATTTAATGCCTTTACGGCTTTTAATAATGCCCGACCCTTATTTAATTTAATTTTATATTCCTTTAAATTATAAAAGTTAATTATAAAAAGAATAATTTAAATAAAGTAAAATAAATTCTTTATAATTTATAGGGCGCTTATTAAGGGACAGCGTTAGCACCGTTAAGTATATAATGAAATATATATTATTGTACGAAGGAAGGGAAGGGAGAAGTATATACGTAGGACTGGATATATAGGCGCGAGCTTATACCTTAGTCTATACGTACCTACGTAATATTATATATAATTATAAGTGATTAGATTTGGATTATATTCAATTATAGTATACGTATTATAATCGGGAATAGTCGCTAGGGATTTAAGCACCTATATAGGTAATTAATACGTATATTAGGTATAGTATAGGTATAATCCTATAATATTATCCCCCTTTAAAAGAAGTTCGTAAAGTTAAAAAAATTTATATATACGTATAATTATAACCTAAAATCCTTTATTAATTTATTAAATATTTTTAACCGTAACGTTAACCGTATTTTAAATTATTTATTTATTAAAAATCGTATAATTTTCGTTATTACTTCTATAAATCCTTCTTTTACCTCCTTCTTAATTAATAATAGCTCCGTTTTAAAAATAGCGAATTATTACGCTAAGCGGGCGGAGCGGCGGTATAAAACGTAAGGCTCGGTACTAACGTCGGGTTATTCGTTACGAGTAGCGGGGTCCGTTATTAAGTCCTCTCCTTTTTTTTATTCGAAATAATCGAAAAGCTCTTTAATGCGGGGTAGTATTAATTTATTAAAATAATTGTAATAAAATTTCTAAAAACGTACCTTATAATCAATAATATTATCGACTTTCTTTTAAATAGGGTTATAATCGCCCTTTTATTTAATTAAATAATATTAATAATAATTCTCTCCTTTTTATTTAATATTTAATAATTTATCGAATCCTTATTTAATATATTCTTCGTAATTATTAATACGAATTATAATTCTACCCTTATTAGTATAGATATTAGAATCGACGATTTAATTAAAGAGATTTTAGCCGGTTTAACGTTGAATTATTAAAATGTAGAAAATTAATAAATATTTTATATTATTAAGTAGCTATAATTTAATAATATAAAAATCTATTTTTAAAATTTTAAATAATCTTTTTTAACGGGGGGCGAATTTAGCGTATAAGCGGCAATTAATTAAGTTAAATATATTGAATAAAATAGTATCCCTTTCCTTATATTTTATTAAATCGATCCGTTTTTTATTAGCGTTCTCCTTATATTAATCTTAATTACGTTTAATCTCTTAAATTATAAAATCCTAAATTTTATAGAACCGGTCGGCGAATTTATTAATTTTATAATATTCTTCTAATTATACGGGTAATAATATTAATAGTAAGCGGTTACGAAATTCGGTATTTATATAAGGTTTTAATTATAATTAACGAAAAAAAGTAATATCACGGCAAAAAGGAAGGGCTTATAATAAAATAATAATAATCCTTAATTGATAGAAAATCGTAAAATAAAGAAAAAAGGAAAATTAATCGTATAAGAATAGAAGCGTAAGCGGAAAGATATAGGCCTTGCGTTCCGTATAATAAATACATTATATAGGTAAATAGTAGTATAACATTCGCTAATATAAATAAGTAACTTATAATAATAAATCCGTAATTCGCTTAATTCCCTAAGCAACCCAACGACTTTGGTCGTTATATAATTAATTAAGTAATTAACGGGTAAACCGTACTATTATATTAC